>JARHVA010005229.1:517500-707500 GCA_037957365.1 Torreya grandis | reverse complement strand
ATTATCTTAGGATAAAGTTGTTATTTTATAGAGACTCTCACAAGCTGATTAGGCACATGATATCCACCCAACATATCCTATTGAAAGCCTTTTTATTGGACCTAAAAACTCTCAATAATAAAATCAATAAATATTTTCATTCAAGATATTAAACTTGAATTAAATTTTCCTCATAAAATATGAAGGAAAATCATTATTTTTAGAAGATGGTACATAATAACCATCCACCATTAGTCCCAATAATTCTTTCTCATTAATGAATGGTGGCAGTAGTGGATTGGCAAATGTTTGAATTACATTAGAAGTGGCACATTGGTTTTCGGATTACTAAATAATGATATTTTTTTTTCTTTACTAAAATTGATTATATATTGAAGCATCATAGGTCATAAAGGAGAATAAAGCATGAACTAAAGTCTATTATGTGAGCAAAGACCAAAACTATATAAGTAGAAGAAAAGAAATAGTAGACATAGATAATTTTCCACTCCAAGTAACACAAAACATCACATTCTTATAGATGGACAATAGAATATAGAAATCTATAAGGGCATATACAAAGCATCCAATCATATCCATGAGGTACACTTGCTAAGGTTGCAAAATGAAAAATGCTAACTGTCACTATTCCCAATCTATTACAATGGTTGGTTATCATTTGTTTACATTCCTAATTTTGTAAATAAGTGCATTAAATACATGAATCTTAGTAACTATGCATTACAAACAAATAGTGAACAAGACCATAGTATACATGAGTCAAAAATGCTAAAAAGTCTTGTTCATAGAAATTCATGAACACATATTTATCTCACTTTGCGGTACCTACAGTCAGAAACACCAAGAAACACATCTCACAATCAGACTTCAAAATTGACGTTAGTGAGAAAATTATCACTCTAGTCTTATAAACTAGGGAAATAAACTAAAGGATTTTAGTGGAGAAATAAACTCACTAGGACAGATATTAATTGGCTCTTTATCTTAATTTGAATTTATTCAACAAAAGAATTGGATATCACTAATTTAAATTGCATCTCAAAAGACCTAATGGTTACCTAAAATTTGATGGTCATTTTACAAAGTATAGACTCAATTATTTTATATAATTTTATGTAATCTAATAGTTTGTATACTTTTTATAACCAAGTTTGAAGGGATACTCAAAATTAATAATTCACATGTTTTACTATCAACTATCTCAGGCCAAGTGTCATATACAACATCAAATTTAATTCTTGTGATAACTTCATGATATGTGATTGCAAATTTTACTTTTATTCCTCCCAAGCATAATAGTGTTTGATAGATTTTCTCTTAATCTACCTCATCTACTATGGCACATGGTAAAGCACCATAGAGTTTTAAATTAGTACCTGTGATTGCATTTACCCATTTTTTGATGTTACATGGCATTATATGACATCAAAATTCATTCAATTTTTTTCTTTAAATTTAATATTATTTCCATACCATTAATAATAATATATAGATATGTTATAATTTATATAATCTTGATAAATGAAGTTTTTGTGATTCTTGTATTAAAATATTTTTTAAAGAGTAATGTTACTTGGCTTATAGTTTCCTATTTAAATTTAATTGATTTTAGTACATTGATGTGATTTGGCCCTATAAATGATAATTTTAAAATCACTTCACTACATATCCAATTGATAATAATGCATGGATCATTTAATTCTATTAATAAAAATGCAACTTTTGTGATTAACAAGGGATACATGATTTAACCTTGTTGATACATGATTATTTTAATTTAGTGCCCATTTCCTACCTAACATTATTAATGTTCGATAGATTTTCTCTTTGACATAATATACTGCACACATGATGAAGAATTGAATATTTTTAAATACATACCGATGCTCACATTTTTGACCCCATAATGTTAAATCCCATTTTCATGTTATGTGGCATTATACACTTTGTTAAAGGTATAAAAATACATTTAATTTTATTAATAATATAATATTATTTCTATACTATTAACAATATATAAATGTATTGAAATATATTATAATGAAATATATAATATATAATATTGATTTATAATCTATATTAACATATATATTATATGATATACTAATATTGATGAATATTAAAATATATTTTATAAATTATATAATTTATATATAATATTATGATATATATTATAATATGTCAATTATATTTATTTAATAATTAATATAATTTTTGTGTGTGGGGGGTAAGAGGGGTTATGTGAAGAGAAAGAGTGTAAATCGATAATTAAACATACTAGTTCCTCTAAACCCATGACATTGATATCAATATAAGTTCATCGTAAAAATAATTGTGGGCATAAAATTATCAGGATCTGAATCACTATGCAATGCTTTAGTATATGATAGCTTGCATTATTCATGTAAAGAGATAGACTCTTAGCACAATCACTATGTCAAAATTATAATGCCCTTAGTTTTGATTTGGAGGAATCTATATTCATTAGATAAGGAGCACCATAGTTGTGGGTGATTAGGTTTTATCTTGGTGATCACAATGGATAAATTGCTTTTGTTACAATGGTGCTAAAAAATTAGAAGCGACCAAGTAGAATTTTGGGTTTAGAAATATGATACAAATTTGAAGTGGATATATATGTTTGAAATGCACCATCTATTCTAATGTGTATTCTTATTATTATACCACCACCACTTGTTTCTCTTAATAATTAATAATGTTACATATTCAAAAAAATGTGGATTAAACTCCACTTATTATGCATTCAAGAGCCTAATAATCATTTTTAAATCATTACCATCAGTTCTAAATTTCCATGATGATAAATTTACTTTTATTTACATATTTGAAATGCTAAAGTTTTTATTGTACTATGGTATTGTAGTAGATTATTAAAAAAAAATTAATTATGATGATCCCCTAGATGTGATCCAAAACCCATGGTAAGAGACCCATCAGGTGTAATTTGTTATGATGAGTTTGTTGCTATTTTATTAGAATGAAATTCCTTAAATTATAAAAATATACATTTAGATACTATCTATAAATGGATTTGAAGTCTATATATAGAAATACTATATATAGTAAGTGTTATAAAGTAAGTTACTTAATATGACCTCACATAACCATATTAATTTAGATAAACACACAAAATACTTTCCCAAGAGGTCTTTTAGTTACTAGATGTGATTTTGTGTCATTTATTTTAATTGCCATTTTGGGGTCAAATTCATCTCCAAATATTAGTTTGTAAGTTAAAAAAAGGCAACTCACCCTCACAAGTATTTGAATTGGTGAATTAAATTATCTCAACATTATAATTCCTAGGAGGGATAAAAATTAAGGAGTTAAATCCCTATTAGACAATTTGCGTATGTTACATCTTCAAAAAATATGGATGAAGCTCCACTTATTGTGTAAGAGCCTATTATTTTTAAATCATTAGCACAATTTCTACATTAAAATTGTAACTCCCTTGGTTTTGATTAGGGTGAATTTGTATTCATTGGATCAGGAGCAGATTTGTGGGTGATCATGATTTATCTCAGAGATTTCAATTGATAAATTGCTTTTGTTACAATGACGCTAAAAAAACTAGAAGCGACCAAGAAGAATTTTGGGTTTAGAAATATGATAAAATTTTGAATAGGAGATATATGTTCGAAAGAAACCATCTATTCCAATGTGTATGATTACTATTATACCACTACCATGTGTTCCTCCTAATAATTACTAATATTACATCTTCATAAAAATGTGTATGAAACTCCACTTCTTATGCATTGAAGAGCCAAATAACTATTTATAAATTAATACCATCAGTTTCAAATTTCCATGATGATAATTTTACTTCTATTTCCATATTTGAAAGGCTATAAGTTTCAATGTACTATGGTCTTGTAGTAGATTATTGAACATTTTCTAATTTTGATGATCCCTTGGATGTGATCCAAAACCCATGGAAGGAGACCCATAAAGTTTTTAATTTATTATGAGTTTGTTTATATTTAATTGGAATGAAATAATTTCCCTAAATTATACAAATCTACATTTATATGCAATCTATAAATGGATTCAGAGTCTATATATAAAAATACTATATATAGTAAGTGTTCTAAGGTAGACTACCTAATATGCCCTCACATAATCATATTAATTTAGATAAGCACACAAAATCCTTTCCTAAGAGGTCTTTTAGTTACTAAGTATGATTTTGTGTCACTTATTTTAATTACCATTTTGGGGTCGAATTCATCTCCAAATATTAGTTTGTATGTTCAAGAAAGGTGACTTGCCATCATAGGTATTTGAATTAGTGAATTAAATCATCTCAAAGGTATTTCTTAGGGGGATAAAAATTAAGGAGTCAAATCCCTATTATAAAATTTATTTATGTTACATCTTAACAAAATGTGGATGAAACTCCACTTATTATGCAGGAGCCTATTATTTTTAAATCATTATCACAATCTCTACATCAAAATTGCAATTCCTATGGTTTTTATTAGGGGGCATCTATATTCACTAGATAAGGAACATAGTTATGGGTGATTAGGTTTTGCCTTGTTGATTGCAATGGCTAAATTGATTTTGTTACAATGATGCTAAAATAATTATAAGTGACCAAGACAAATTTTGGGTTTATAAATACGATAAAAATTTGAAGTGGACATATATGTTTAAAAGACACCAACTATTCCAATGTGTATGCTTACTATTATACCTCCACCACTTGTTCCTCCTAATAATTAATAATGTTACATCTTCAAAAAAATGTGGATGAAACTCCACTTAATATTCATTAAAGAGCCTAATTATTATTTATAAATCTTTACCATCAATTCAAAAGTTTTATGATGATAATTTTACTTTTATTTCCATATTTTAACTTCTATAATTTTTATTTTATTATGGTCTTATAATGGATTATTGAACATTTTTATAATTCTGATGATCCCATGGATGTGATCCAAAACACATGATAGGAGACCCATCAAGTCAATAATTTGTTGTGATGAGTTTGTTTCTATTTTATTGGAATGAAATAATTTCCCTAAATTATACAAATCTACATTTAGATATAATCTATAAATGGATTCAAATTCTATATATACAAATACTATATATATTAAGTTTTCTAAGGTATACTACTTAATATGCCGTCACATAACCATAATTTGGATAAGCACACAAAATCCTTTCCCAAGAGGTCTTTTAGTTACTAGGTATGATTCTATTTCACTTATTTTAATTACCATTATGGGGTTGAATTCATCTCCAAATATTAGTTTTTAAGTTCAAGAAAGGTGACTCACCCTCAAAGTTATTTGAATTTGTGAATTAAATTATCTCAAAAGTATAATTTCAGGGAGGCTAAAACTTACGGATTCAAATATTTGTTGAAATATTTAATTATATTACATCTTCAAAAAATGTGGATGAAATTCCACTTAATATGTAAGAGCCTATTATTTCTAAATCATTATCACAATCTCTATGTCAAAATTGTAACTTCCTTGGTTTTGATCAAACAACATATGTATTCATTGAATAAGGATCATAGTTTTGGGTGATAAAGTTTTGTCTTGGTGATTGCAATGCATAAATTTATTTTATTATAATGGCATTAAAAAAATTAGAAGTGACCAAGAAGAGTTTTGGGTTTAGAAATATGATAAAAATTTAAAGTAGACATATATGTTCGAAAGACACCATCAATTCTAATGTGCATGCCTACTATTATACCACCACCACTTATTTCTCATAATAAGTGACATCTTCAAAAAATGTGGATGAAATTCCACTTATTATGCAAGAGCATAGTAATTATTTCTAAATCATTACCATCAGTTCTAAAGTTCCATGATGATAATTTTACTTCTATTTCCATAATAGAACTTCTATAATTTTCATTTTACTATGGTCTTGTAGTGGATTATTGAACATTTTTTTATTTTGATGAACCCCTATATGTGATCCAAAACCTATGGTAGGAGACCCATCAAGTGTAATTTCTTGTGACGGGCCTATTTCTATTTTATTGGAATGAAATTCCTGAAATTATACAAATCTATATTTATATACAATCTATAAATGGATTCAAAGATTATATATAAAAATACTATTTATAGTAAGTGTTATAAGGTAGACTACTTAATATTCCCTCACATAACCATAATTTAGATAAGCACACAAAATCCTTTCCCAAGAGGTGTTTGAGTTACTAGGTATGATTTTGTGTCACTTATTTTAACTACTATTTTGGGGTCAAATTCATCTCCAAATATTAGTTTGTAAGTTCATGAAAGGTTCTTGAATTCATAGGTATTTGAACTGGTGAATTACATTATCTCAAAGGTGTAATTCCTAAAGGGCTAAAAATTAAGGAGTCAAATCCCTATTAGACAATTTGCTTATGTTACATCTTTAAAAAATGTGGATGAAACTCCAATTATTATGCAAGAACCTACTACTTATAAATCATTATCACAATCTCTATATCAAAATTTCATCTCCCTTGGTTTTGATTAAGTTGGATCTGTATTCACTTAATAAGGAACATAATTCTAGGTGATCAGGTTTATTGCAATAGACAAATTACTTTTCCTATAATGTCATTAAAAAATTAGAAGTGACTAAGAAGAATTTTGGGTTTATAAATATGATAAAAATTTAAAGTAGACATATATGTTCGAAAGAGACCATCTATTCTAATGTGTGTGCCTACGAGTATACCACCACCACTTATTTCTCCTAATAATTAACAATGTTACATCTTCAAAAAATGTGGATGAAACTCTACTTATTATGAAAGAGCCTAATAATTATTTATAAATCATTACCATCGATTCTAAAGTTTCATGATGATAAGTTTTCTTCTATTTCCATATTTGATCTTCTATAATTTTCATTATACTATGATTTTGTAGTGGATTATTAAATATTTTCTAATTATAATGATCCCTTGGATATTATCCAAAACCTATGGTAGGAGACCCATCAACTGTAATTTCTTGTAATGACTTTATTGCTATTTTATTGGAATGAAATTCCATAAAACATACAAATCTATATTTAGATACAAGCTATAAATAGATTCAAATTATATATATATAGAAATACTATATATATTAAGTATTCTAAGGTAGAATATTTAATATTTTGTCACATAATCATAATTTATATAATCACACAAAATCCTTTTATAAGAGGTCTTTGAGTTACTAGGTATGATTTTTGGTCACTTATTTTAATTACCATTTTGGGGTCGAATTCATCTCCAGATATTAGTTTGTAAGTTCAAGAAATGTGACTCACCCTCACAAGTATTTGAATTGGTGAATTAAATTATTTCAAAGGTATAATTCCTAGGGGGGCTAAACATTAAGGAGTCAAATCCCTATTAGACAATTTGCTTATGTTACATCTTCAAAAAATGTGGATGAAACTCCACTTATTATGCAAGAGCCTATTATTTGAATATCATTAGCACAATCTCTATGTTAAAATTACAACTCCCTTGGTTTTGATTAGGGGGAATCTATATTCACTGAATAAAGAGCACAGTTGTGGGTGATTAGATTTTGTCTTAGTGATTTAAATGGATAAATTGCTTTTGTTACAATGGCATTCAAAAAATTAGAAATCACCAAGAATAATTTTGGGTTTAAAAATATGATAAAAATTTGAAGTGGACATATATGTTTGAAAGACACCATCTATTCTAATTTGTATGCCTACTATTATACCACCTCCACTTGTTTCTCCTAATAAATAATAATGTTACATCTACAAAAGATGTCGATGAATCTCCACTTATTATGCAAGAGTCTAATAATTATTTCTAAATCATTACTATCGATTCCCAAATTCCATGATGATAATTTTATTTCTATTTCCATATTTGACATTGTATCATTTTCATTGTACTATGGTTTTGTAGTAGATTATTGAACATTTTCTAATCCTGGTGATCCCTTGGATGTGATCCAAAAACCCATGGTAGGAGAATCATCAAGTATAATTTATTGTGACAACTCTATTATTTTATTTGAATAAAATTCATTGAATTATACAAATCTACATTTAGATACAATATATAAATGGATTCAAAGTCTATATATAGAAATAATATATATAATAAGTGTTTTGAGGTAGATTTCTTAATATACCATCACATGACCATAGTTTAGATAAACACACAAAATCTTTTTCCAAGAGGTCTTTTAGTTACTAGGTATGATTTTGTGTCACTTATTTTAATTACCATTATGGAGTCAAAGTCATCTCCAACTATTAGTTTTTAATTTCAAAAAAGGTGACTCACCCTTAGAGGTATTTGAATTGGTGAATTAAATAATCTCAAAGGTATAATTCTGGGGGCCAAGTTAAAAATTAAGGATTCAAATCCATATTAGACAATTTTCTTAAGTTACTTCTTCAAAAATAGTGGATGAAACTCTATTTATTATGCAAAATCTTATTATGTATAAATCATTAGCACAATTTCTACGTCAAAATTGTAACTCTCTTGGTTTTAACCCTACTATTAGGCTTCAAAGTTGAAGTATTCAATGTGTTTTTTGCCAAAATGTTTTACCCTGACTTTGCATTGAGATATTAGATGGATTATTGTCATGAATGGAAAGTTAGTGTTTATAGATTGGTATGGTGTAGACTGCTTCTGCCCTCACATAACCATAATTTAGGTAACGTCAAAAACTCCTTTCTCAAGTCTAGGTTTTGAGTTACTAGGTACAATTTTGCATCTTTTATTTTAATTACCATTTTGGAGTTGAATTCATCTCCAAATATTAGTTTGTTAATTCATGAAAGGTGACTCGGTCTCATAGGTATTTGAATTATTAAATTAAATTATCTCAAAGGTATTATATGGGGACGAAAAATTAAGGAGTCAAATCCTTATTACATAATTTAATCATATAATTTAATGATCAAATATGAATAAGTTTTTTTAATTAGAATAATTATACTAAACAATAAAAATTTGTAAATATTTTTAAATTAAAAAACTAGCTGAGTTTATTATTTATGTCTAAATCTTTAAATATATTTATTAAATAATGTACATAGTTGTTTAAATGTTAATATTTTTAAATATATAAAAAAAATTTAAAAATAATTTTTCCACATGCTTCAAAATTATGGTTGAGTTTATCTTTTTATCTTTCCATTATTTTCTCTTAGTTTTTCTCTCTTTCTTTTGAAGGCTGAAAATATTTCTTTTATTGGCTGTTAGGTTAACTGTGGTGTTAATGGTGGAAGTGTTAAACCAATTTTTCACTATCACTTTTGTAGGTTCTTCTTTTTAGGTATTTAATCTATGTAATATATATTTTTACTATATTTTAAATGTGTGATTCATTTGTCTTAACATGAACCTTTTATTCTTTGTTTACTACTTTAAGTTATGAAAATGTTGAGATTCAAATAGACCTAGATTTTTGTTAAGAAATGGCTGAGATAATGAAATGGTGTAGAGTATGATTGTTTAGTGATGATTTATATTTAATAGGATCAAAATGGTGTATGTGAGATAAAAACATACATTTTTATTAACTGTAAGCAAATAATGAAAAGGTTAAGATAATGAAATGGACTCAATAATGAAATGGTGAAGATTAGGATTGTTTAATGCTTACTTGTATTCAATAGCAACCCAAATGATGAATGTAAGGGGAAAGATTTTTTTTTAATTACTTATAAGAAAATAATGAAATGTTTGAGATAATGAAATGGTATATATTAGTATTGTTTAGGGCTTTTTTGTATTCAATATGGATCCAAGTGGTGAATGTGAGGGGAAAGTAGACATTTTTATTAACTATAAGCAAATAATGAAATGGGAGATAATGAACTGGGGAGGATTAGTATTATTTTAAACTTTCTTGTATTTAATAGAGACCCAAATGGTGAATGTGAGGGGAAATCATACGATTTTTATTAACTATAAGCAAATAATGAAATGGACAAGATAATGAAATGATGGAGATTAGGATTGTTTAGCACTTGTATTTAATAGGGATCCAAATAGTGAATGTGAGGGGAAATAAGAGATTTTTTTATTAACTATAACCAGATAATCATTGTAATAAAGTTCCATGATACAATAGGGTTTCAATGATTCTACCATTTCTATCTCATCGCATTGTTCTTCTATTATCTTTGTTCAAATATTGTGAATTGTTTATGTTTTAGACTGAGTTGAAAAGTCATTTTTTGACTATTATAGGTTATTATTATTTGAGTTGAAATATTTCCATTTTAAATTAAGCTGAAAAATCATTTTTTGGGGTGACAAACTTGTCCCTCATGTCACATCATAAAATTTAATGAATGAATGATTGAATAACACCTAGCATTATTATTTTGGGGTGGCAAACATTTCCCTTGTGTGTTGATATTATTGGGTAGAGGGTTAGCATGCATAATTATATATTAAAAAAATTCTTATAAAATATCTACACCTATTATATAGGAGCAACTATTGTTTAGGGAGAAGTTTTTGAGGGACAGGAAGAAGCAAGGGGCTGAATATTTGTATGACTACTCCTTTTGTTTTAGGTTGCTAACTATCATTTGCATCTAATCAATTTTTTTTTTTTTTAAATAAAAGTTTTGTAATAAAATGCTCCTAATTGCTCTCAGCATCATGTATTACACATAATTTTTGTAGTCTTCAGTGCACATCCAGATATCTTTGAATCATCTGGTATAGGTCTTTCAATCACCCTATAGAGATCTTCAAAGCATTATTAGACTTATTCAGAGCATCCTATGTATATCTTTGGAGCACACCCAGAGCACGTTTGGAGAAATTATAGAGCATCTTTAGAGTGTCCTTTGAGCATTCAATCATTGATGCTTGCTTTTTGAATCCTTAAAATTGTAGCCAAAAGAGTTATAAAAATTGTATGTTACCTTCTCAAAATTACCCCTCATTAGGATATTTTGTTGTACTCAAAATTACTTCATCCTTGGGATGTGTTCCTCAATTCAAAATAACCCCATCTATGAGATGTATTGTTGTACTCAAAATTGTGTTATTCATCTAAGTGAGACATAATAACAAGGTAAATAATCAATAATAAACTACATATAAACATTGAAAAAATTGCATTAATATCCTACTTAGATCAGACTTTAACTATTAAATGTAATACACTATATAAAAAAACATAACACTTTAGGGATAGTTTATATAACTATGATGAGCTATATGAAATGATCATGATTTCCCCCCCACACTTTTCCTATTGTAAATTCTCTTGTAAATAATTAGGATGCCTGATCCTTAATCTAAATTTCATGATTCAAACCTTTAACTTATATCATAAACTTGAAAATGATGTCCCTAATCACAATGGCCCCTTGACAAGAATCCAAGAATATTTTACAATTGTATGCACCCAAACTTCAAATTCAACTTCTACCTGAGAATTCCAATACCACCATATAGATAAAGGACATAGAATGATAGGAGGCCTAAACCTCATCCTAATCTAGACACCTAAACCTGTTTCCTCTAAGTGCTGAGTGATTATTTGACAAACTACTTTGGCTATTCTTAGACTCCATTTAATATTAGTGGGGTTGAGGAATTCTCTACTCTTAAACTCAACAAGTAATGTTTCCCACCTGGTAAGACTTGCATTGAAATCATTGGCATAATGGCGGTTTATAAAATATCTAAAACCAGCAATATTAGATATCAATAGCTCGTGATACTTGTTCTTCATATGCATGTGATACAGTGGTTGAAAAGAAGAAATAAGTTTCTTTGATTATAAAAATTGTGGTCTCATGCATAACCCAGTGGTGCTTTGTAATTCTAAAAATATATTATTGGCCCATTTCCATGCCATTTGGTTCTTTAGATTGGAGAGAAAGGCACACAATTGTGTCTCTCCAACAAATAAAATTATTAGGAAACTAGATTGATATCCTAACAAAAAATTGAAAGTATAGAACTCACAAATGGAATCCTACCTTTTTTTAGTTCTATTTAGAAAAATTTCCATAAATACATGCTCATCTTTAATGATATGTGAAAAACCAAGGGAAATTAACTAAATATGCTATTTATAAAATTATTCAAGTAAAAAAAGAACATAAACTAATGAAGGATGCCTGCATGATAATAGTTTCTTAGAAATAACATAAATGTGTTGGATATAAGCATGTGATTTATATAATTTTAGATGTAATTATTCTAATTAATTCTAAGATTCCTCCTTAAGTTTGGCATTTTCATCCTTATATTTTTGAATTTTCTTCTAGGTGATAGGCTAGGCAAAGATTATTTCATGTAATAAAATAGGGAAAGATTGAAAAACTCTTGTTGGACCCTTTATCTAAACTAAAATATCTCACGTTTCTCTTTTCATGGCCTAAATAGAGGTTTGTAACTCACAATTTTGAGTGGTGATCTCTATTATTCTATTAGTATGTCAAAAAATCATTGTATTTCTATCATAAATACTTTATCTTAGATTATTACTCAAATTATGCTTATCAACATTAGAATTTTTACAAATTAGTTATATTAATGTCCTTTATACCAAGATAATTCTACAAATTAGTAATCTAAGTGTCCTTGATAGTAAGAGAATTTTGCAAATTACTCAATTTTTGGGTCTATGAAAACATTACATTGTGGACCATAGTCTATTTATTTTGTATTCCTTGAATAATTATTTATTGGTCACTAAATCTAGTAATATATTATTTCCACCTTTGTTTCAAATTATAAATCATCAATTCCTTACCTTTAAAAGTTGAACAGAGAACATATAACTCTATTTATTGTAGTCTGATTATTTCTTCATGGCATGATAAAGCCATGACATGCTGAAATTATTTTTATTTATTGACATAATATGGAAAAGATGGATCTTCTTCAATAAATTATTCATTACCCTTATTATAAATATAGGGAATAAGACACTCTCTTTGAGATATAACTTCTTCTATGACCTACACATCTTATTCTTCTTCCTATAAGATAAGGTAGCAAATGCACTGGAGTTTAGTTGGAGGAGGATGATGGGTGTCTAAATAAAGTCCCATTTATCACTTTGATCTCCAACATAGTATCTCAAAAAATAATGGTGGTGGAGATGGCCATTCTACAATTTCAACTATGGGTTATTCAATCTAGATTGTAGTGGAAGGAGAGGTAGAGCATGGAGTCTTTTTGGTGGGATCTAGAGAAAACAATTTATGAAATAGGAGCAAGCCTTTTCACCCCTTGGTTTACTGATAAAATAATGGAAACATATGACTCTAACTAACCTATGATGGTGGGTAGACCCAGTACCTCATCTTATCTTTTGAGAAGCATTAATCATAGCATTGTGAAGGAAAGAGGGAAAATTGATTTTATATTCTTCTCAAACAACTCTTTTCCTCAAATGAAGTATTTGCATAGTATCTCCACTCAGTAATACAAATTGACCATCACAAGTGATATATTTCATTATCCAAAAAACAACATTTTAACAAGGTTGAGGAAAATTTTCTCTAAAAATTCCCTTGGCCATTCCTTGGGGGGATTTGGCTAGTCTAGGGTGTGGCTCATTTCCTTCAACAAACATATAAATTAGATAAAAGAACTTATCTATTTAATGTCAACTACTATGTCTTTAAGAATCCCAAATAAAGCACTAATTACAAAGGGATTCACTAGAATGTTCTTCCCTTTGATAATAGCATGATCTTCATCAAAATTATCATATAATTCTTACACAATTTATTCACGGAATCACTAAAACATTTAAAAGAAATTCAACTAACCTATTATTTCAAAGATGTCTCTAGTTGTTTCATCTTGTAGTAATGCATCGAAGGATTCTGGTTCACTTTTTTTCTTTCTCCCACCTATCTTTACAGCAAATACTTTTTAATTACAAATATTACTATACTGTAAAAACATAAAACTCAAATTTTCATAGGGAATAGGGGAATCAATAGGTTAGATATATGACATAGCAATTTCTGGCAATGACAATGCAAAAATGAATAGGAAATTAGGTTACATGATGTGATTATGATAAGAATTATGGATACAATTATGGTTATCTCTTTAGAGCATTCAAGATTTAATGGGAATGTGTTTTATCTAGTCAAATAGTAATATGTGTCATAAAAGTCATTACTGGTAGTACTGGGAGCAATAATCATAATTAATTATGCATCATACCAAATCTTCTTTAAAGACCCTCTATTTAAAACATAGTTACATAAATCTTGTTTGAAAAGACCATTCAAAAACATCGTCACAAAATATTGTCACATCAATTCTTTTGGAGATCTTTTGAAAACATCATCACATCAAATTATGGATTGCAACATTGTTGGTCTAATTGCATTGTTTTGACTCTCAATGATGGAGGTGGATTCTTCCCATTCATGAATTTTCATCTTAGGAGCATAGTTATTAGTCTTTAGATCTATGTCACTAGTCTTTGGAGCTAAACCTTAAAACTTTATAGAAAAACTGTAGTCCATTCAGACTTTTCTTATATATAAAAGTATAAAGCACCTTATGTATATAAATCATCTAATTTATTACAAAAACATTATATATATTTAGAACTTTATATTTATAAATAAATAACCTTATATATATGGTGTTATTTATATGTATTTATAGCCAATTTCATCTACTTAATCCATATCTTATCTAAAGAACCACTTGGGGGCTATGTTGATTGAGGCAATGGTTGAGATAGAGTTTGTCCCATATGAATAAAGAAATGGGACCTATTCTGACTTGGTGGTTTTAGATGTTCCTGCTTCAGCCATGGCTCTCAAATTTTGATTGATGAGATCCTATATTATATTAATGTGAGAATAGTTCACAAAATACCTTTTTGGAAAGCTTTATTAATGCAATGTTGATTGCAATCCTAGTTTGTGTCATATTAATGGGCAAGCTATCAAACTTCAAACTATTACTTTTATAAATTAATCTCTCTAAAATTAAATTTAGCTTTAATTTGAATTTTATTTGCCATCAATTTTATATTTAAATATAAATATTTCCACCTTTCAACATGTGGTTTCCACCTTGGATATAGCTAAGTAATCATGTGGCATGAATATGACTAAGCTATCTAGTTGTCTCAAAATCTGGACACATGACACCTTTTGATTGCCTCATAGATTATGATACCTTGAATGGGGAATCCAATATTGTGCCTATTTTAAAATTATCTTAAGTGATACCTTTAAGGGTAAATCCACTTTTGCGCATGTTTTAAAGGTATCTCCTAGGAGATACCTTGAAGGTATTACATAGGCCTTCAAAATATCACCCATTAGTGCCTTTCGTGTAAAGGAAAATTTCATTTATTCTTTGAATGAGAAATCCTCTCTTGTGACTATTTGAAAGGTATATCTTATGAGATACCTTGAAGTGGAAATCCACTATTTCCATTGAAATTTATCTATATGGAGATACTTTGAATGTATTATAAGGGCCTTCAAAATATCACCTAATAATGCTTTCCATGTAAAGGAAAATTGAACTTCTTCCTTGAAGAAGAAATAAAAAATTGTCCCTATTTGATATATATCTCCTAAGACATACCTTGAAGTGGAAATACACTATTGTGAATGTTTTAAAGGTATCTTCTATAAGATATATTTAAGGTATTACAAGGGCCTTCAAAATATCACCTAGTAGTGTCTTCTGTGTAAAGGAAATTCCAATTGTTCCTTGAAGGAGAAATCCACCCTTGTACCTATTTGAAAGGTATCTCCTAAGAGATACCTTAAAGGGTAAATCTAATATTTTTTACGTTTTAAAGGTATCTCTTAGTATATACCTTAAAGGTATTATAAAGACCTTCAAAATATCACCTAGTAGTGCATTCTATGTAAAGTTAAATTCCAGTTGTTCCTTGAAGGATAAATCAACTCTTGTGCCTATTTGAAAGGTATCTCCTACAAGATACATTTTAGGGGTAATCCACTCTTGTGCATATTTGAAAGTAATTTTTTAGGATATACCTTTAATTTATTACAAGGGCCTTCAAAATATCACCCAATAATGCCTTCCATATAAAAGGAAATTATACTTGTTCCTTGAAGGAAAAATATACTTTTGTCCCTATTTGAAATGTATCTCCTAAGAGATAACTTGAAGGGGAAATCCACTCTTTTGAATGTTTTAAAGGTATCTCTTAAGAGATAACTTGAATGTATTTTGAAATATCACTCAAAAGTGCCTTCCATGCAAAGGAAAATTCCACTTCTTCCTTGCAGGAGAAATCCACTCTTGTGCCTATTTTAAAGGTATCTCCTAGGATATATCTTGAAGGGGAAATAAAATTTGTGAATTTTTTAAAGGTATATCCTAAGATATATTTTAAGGTATTAGAAAGGCCTTCAAAATATCACCTAGTAGTGCCCTCCATGAAAATTACACTTGTTCCTTGAAGGAGAAATCCACTATTTTGCCTATTTGAAAGGTATCTCCTAAAAAATACCTTGAAGGGGAAATCCACTCTTGTGAATTTTTAAAATTTATTTCTTAGGAGATACCTCAAAAGATCACCTAGTAGTGCCTTTCATGTAAAGTAAAACTAAACTTATTCTTTGAAGTAAAAATCCACTTTTGTCCATATTTGAAATGTATCTACTAGGATATACCTTAAAGGGGAAATCCACTCTTTTGCATGTTTGAAAGGTATATCCTAAGAGTTACCTTGAAGGTATCACAAAATATTTAAAAATATCATTCAGTAGTGCCTTTTGTGCAAAGGAAAATTCCACTTGTTCCTTGTAGGATAAATCCACTCTTGTGCCTATTTGAAAAGTATTTCCTAGGAGATACCTTGAAGGGGAAATCCAATCTTGTACATGTTTGAAAGGTATCTCATAAGAGATACCTTGAAGGTATTATAAAGGCCTTTAAAATATTACCTAGTACTGCCTTTCATGTAAAGGAAAATTCCACTTGTAATAAATCCACTCTTGTACCTATCTGCAAGGAGATACCTTGAAAGGGGAAATCCACTCTTATGAAGGTATTACAAGGGACTTAAAATATCACCCAGTAGTGCATTTTTCATGTAAAGGAAAATTAAATTTGTTCCTTGAAGGATAAATCCACTCGTATCATTATTTGAAATGTATCTCCTAAGAGGTTCATCTTGCTAAATTACTCAAACTCTAGGAGGTAAATGAATAGGCAACAATGTGAATATCATCTCACAATAACAAGTTATGTGATGGTTTGACAAGAGGTAGTTAAACCCAGGATTTATACCTAAAGATTTAGTTCTCAAATATGATTATTGTTTTTTAAAGCTAGGACATCATGAAAATTTCAATTCTCTTTAGAGAGGACCTTTTCACATCATCAGTGATAGGCATGGGAATGATTTTGAATTAGAACATTAAGAGGGTAGCACATTGGAGATCCCTATCAATGGGATTGATCTAAATCATTTAACATAACCTATCTGCAAGGAGATACCTTGAAAGGGTAAATCCACTGTTATGAAGGTATTAAAAGGGACCTAAAAATATCACCCAATAGTGCATTTTGCATGTAAAGGAAAATTAAACTTGTTCCTTGAAGGATAAATCCACTCTTATCATTGTTTGAAATGTATCTCCTAGGAGGTTCGTCTTAATGAATTGCTCAAACTCAAGGAGGTAAATGGATAGGCAACAATGTGAATCTCATCTAACGATAAGAAGTTATGTGATGGTTTGACAAGAAGTAGTTAAACCCAAGATTTATACTTAAAGATTTAGTTCTCAAATATGATTAGTGGGTTGTAAAGCTAGGAAATCGTGAAAATTTCAATTTTATTTAGAGAGGACCATTTTACATCATCAGTGATAGGCATGGGAATGATTTTGAATTATAACATCAAGAGGGTAGCACATTGGAGATCCCTATCAATGGGATTGATCTAAATAATTTAAAATAACCTACCCATCTCTCCCCTTTGTACATAATTAGCTAATTTCCCTTTATGTCATGTGTTTCCCTTTTATTGCTATTTATTTTCTTTGTTTTTTTCTCTTTGTTGTTTCCTTTTTCAAATAAGTGTCGCTAACATAGGTGGTTGATCTAATTTCTATGTGTCTCCTCCCCAATCCTCCCAAATATTCTAAACTTTCTCTATCATTAATGTCAAACACTCCATCACGTATGATTTACCATAACAATCACCATAAAATATCTTGAAAATGGCCCTTTAGGAATTTTTGTCATGCTTAACAATAATGGGGATGCTCCTTTTTTGAAATTTCCATAATGATCCCACCAAGTGACACCAATGCATAAATACTACTTTTCTTGTTCAAATTTGAAAATTGGGTACTTTGAGATTTTATTAAGAGCATTGAACAATTGAGATAAATGGAGAAAGAGTGTCTACATGTGAATGAGGTAGAAAAAACCATCAATATAATTTTAAGGTAGAAACAAAGAGTGATTTTAAAGTAAATATCTTGGTATGGAAGCTTGTATGTCCTCATCTTAAAGTGATAAGCATCCCTCAAAATAGAGAACCCATGGTATGAGTAGTGGTTGAGATCCTCCCCCTAAGTTCACCATGATAAAATCCTATGCTTTAACCCCTATCAAAGTAAAGGGAAAAGTTCCAAATACTAATAAGGAAACCAAGGGGCCTTGTAAGGATAAGAATTTGGTAACTGATTTTTTGGATGACATATTTGACCTAGAGTTATCTCAAAATCCCAAGAATCTAAGAGAGGGTGCCCATGCCCAAATGCTTGAGAGGATCAATAGGAAAGAGTATAACTCTTTTATATGTAGAGTATGGGATTACACACTATCATATCACATGGTGCCATATTTACACCCATGCCTTGAGGTTATCACTCTTTACATAGCATGATATGATGTCTGTGTCAGCATGATCATTGGAAATGCTCATCTGAAGGTTAAGATCAATACAGACAACATCAGGGTAATTCTTTAGCTCCCATATGATCCCAAATCCACTATCTACATCATCAAGAGCCTCTAGAGCATCTAAGATTCCTTAAGTTCTAAGGCATGCTTCTTTGGATCTATCCTTAAGGAAGAGGTCATAGAGATGCATCCACTACCCATGTCCCTAATATTTTTCCACATAGTACTTAAAAAACATCCTATCCATGATAGCCTTCATCTTGGGTGGAATTTAATGACAATGCCAATGACTCCTAGTTGTGTGTACTCTACCTGATGATCATAGTCAAGAAGAGACATGAGTTCAAGATGGACTTTGCTAAAGCCATTACCTCCACCATAAGAGCACAACTAGGGAATTATTTGGTGATGAGTACCTTCTAGTACCCATATTTACTCATACACTTGAATTTATACCAACACTCCCAATTATTTTCCAAGTACCTATAGCTCAACACCTCAAATACAAATTTTTTCCCCAATGTGGCCCTGATCATCATATGGACCCACATCCTGTCAAATACTTGGGACTACTATGAGTTCTCAAATCAGTTTATGACTCTAATTCTCATGGAACTCAATTATCCAACCATCACCTCCAAGATGACATATGTGTAAAATGTGTGGCTCATACGTAACAAAGTTCCCAAAAACTAGTTCCAAGGAGATCACTTTTTTTTAATTCAAGTACATAGACTCCAAGGAGAGCCATTTTGGCTCCCCTACATGTTGACTAACAAAACCTTATCCCTAGAGTTAGCTCACCAACTTGACATAGTATACTCTATTTATGGGGTAAAAAAGACTAAAAATGGTGAGTATGATATCACTCTCATGTGATATGGCTTCATAATGCTAAAAAGGCACTAGGGACACCTCCTTGTATCCAACTATTAGATATTGATGTCAAATTTATGGGCAACCAATAGAACTATGATTTGATAAGATACATAGTCAACTTGAAGACCACCAACACTCTTAGGCATCAAGATCAACCTTACTTAGAGTATAAGAAGTAATCCATGGAGGACATTTCTAAAAATTACATGGACTTGGCCCTAATCTCATAAGATATCCAAAAATTATGGGAGTATACATATATCATGGTCCAAACTTTTGACCTGACTAATAAATTGTCAAAGAGGATGAAGAACTAACTCACTCCACTGAATTTGAGTAGAGAGAAATGAGTTACCTTTGCAGATCAACTATTCATATGATGATTTATTAGAAGATTATAGGGATGACAATTTCAAGAAGCTCTAGGGTGAGTACCACCCAAAACAAAGAAGGTTGAAAGAAGAATCCACTCCCAAAATTGAGATAGGAAGAGATGAAGAAGGAGAAGAAGATACTCATGAAGAAGATGTAGGAGACTCACCCCCAGGGAAAGAAGTAGTAGAAGTAGAGGTCATAGAAACCAATAAACCTTCAACATGGCCACCTTGATGTTCCCCTATCCCATGTCCTCTCAAAAAAAATAATATCCCTTTAGGCACCTCATGGTTGGGCCATCCAAACTCAAGAAAATTGAGGTACCTATTTTTTTTCCTCCATCAGCCCCTCCATAGAATAAAATACACTTTATGGATCCTCTTATTTACACTATAGCTTCCTTATCCACATTCCAATCTCCTTATAAAACTCCATTATAGGTCAAAACATCATCTACTACCCATCCAAGCACTTTGTCTCCCCTCATCACTTATTCATATACCATTATAGTCTTATTGAAGGTTGTAGCACTCTCCACTACCCAACTCGATACCACCTTCACTTTGGTATTCTCTTCATCCACCTAACCTATTAATGGGTCTAACTCTTTCTCCTCACCAATACATATCTCCTCCTACATTCCTTTCTTCACTCCCATACATCATCTTCCTCATCCTCCCTCATAACATAATCACCATTCACCTTGCCCCACAGACTTTCACCTTTCTCCACTTCAACTCTCACCATCTATTCACTCATCTTTATGGGAGTAGGACATGTTACTTTGTAGTAGAAATTAAATATTCCATTTGTGATTCCATGGAGGATCCTCTTTATAAGAGAGATCATCCAAGTGTTGGATTGGTATCCATAGCAGGTGGATGCATTAAGGGCAACCCCAAAGGCCTAAATGGAAAGGAAAAGGGGGAAGTATGTAAAGTTTGATGCCCAACCTCACATGTGGTTATTTTATGACCCTATACAATAATATATTATGCTTAATAATTTAACCCATAAAGTATTCAAGCACCAAGAATAGATGAAACTAAGGGACTACACCATCCAAGTTATTGGCCTTAACCTTAGCCAAGCCTGGCCTAGTGATAAGGTCAAACTTATGGAATAAACACAAAATTCCATGACTATAGACTATTTCTAAGTGGCCCATCAATTGGAAAATAACAAATTAGATCTCTCAAAGGTGAAAACTACAGTCAACCATCTCAATTTTTAGGTTAAGACAAAGGAGATAGACGTTAACAAGGTAAGGGATGAACTCTAGGAGAACATCTCAAATAAAAGCTTCTAGGTGGAATCTAGCTTGTAATTAGTCACCAAGACCAAGATGTAAGAGAAGAAGATGGAGCTAGTTGAAATTAACTAGAAGATCCATGATTTGAATTGGTTGTATCAATAATTATAGTTCTAGGTGTAGTAGGACTCCTCAGTCAAGGACCAAGAGATTGAGAAACTAAAAAATAATATTGTCATTCACCTAAAAGCCACCACAATCCTTTTATAGTCTAAAAAATATATAAATCATTTTGGGAATATATATAGACCATGACCATAAACCTAAATACAATGCTAAAATTCATCATAGATGTGTAAAATTTATCATCTCAAGTAAGTACATTTATTGATCAGGTTATCACCTTTATCTCACCCAAGGTTCTATACTCATAGAGCCTTATCCAAAAGCTCTACAATGCTTCTCACAAAAGCTACAAGTAGTGGGGGTGATGGAATGGTGCTAGGTAGAAATAAATGTGAATGATTTCCTAGGATATAATAAGGTAGAAAATAAATGGAAGGCATTCCTTAATGCCCTAGAATAAGTAGTCCAAGAAAGGCACAGACACATTGAGCAGCTAGTCCAGTTGGGACTACACTCCCCTTTTTTGGTCGGTAATAACATCCTCCATAATGACTAGATCAAATTAATAATTGAGCAAGAGTATAATGACTAGACCAAATTTATGGATCTTGATCAAGCCTATGATATCTCCAAGGTGGAGAATATCTTTCACCCACTTGTCCAACTAGAGTTCTAGACACTAGTGATGGTCAAATGCTTGGGAAATATATCCTTAAAAAAGATAATATATTTAGATCAAGACTTAGAGGATCTCAATAAGAATACCAAACCAAAGAATAAATATTAGGCACCCTTGTAGTTGGCCCTTACAAAATTTTAAGAATCTACACCTTCCTCCCAATTTTGTAGTTTTTCTTTGACTAGTCTGAGTGCTAGAGTTTTTTGGGTTCTCTCATCTATAGGTGGACACCCTTGTGAGTTGTTAAGAACTATGGATTAAAAATATACATTTTTTATTTTTTAGTAGTTCATTTATATATTCAAACTTGTTTGAAAGTTAGTAGTTCATTGACACCTTCTGATGGCCCCCCTTTTGACCTCTTTCTTCTTCAGGCCCCCTTTCAAATTTTGTCTAAGTCCCAACCCTCATCTAATTTTGACATGTGGTATCCTAGTGATCATATAGCTCAAAGAAATGTCTATTTCACTCTAGAGAAGTGTCAGTTTAACATGCGTCACCCCCATGCTTGATCTCATCAAGGAGTCCCTAGTCCTTCTAAAGATGCACAACTTGATGTGTGTCATCTTTGCACTTACCCAGAAGTAACATTGGGTTTCCATAGCTTAAAAGAGCACCATTTGATGAATGTGTGGGTCCCTCCTCATGATCAAATATTTTGAAACACTTTAAGTTTAACTTAAAGTGTAAACTAATGATTTTTAGGAGGATAATAGCCATTTGATGCAACATAGTATGGATAAATCTAGAAGAGGACATGTGGGATCACCTCGATTCTCCCAAGCATGGTGGCTATAAAAAAATGGTGTAGATGTACCATATCCAAGATTTGAAGGCTAACTACACTCATGAACTTGAGACACTATTTTAGTTGCAATGACATCATCATGGGTATGAGTGTTAGGATCTCTTGGTATTACTTTCTCTAGGAAGCCACCTCACATATATATTGTAGGCTCTTCCTATTTAGAAGGGGATGGATATTATTTTATGAGTTATAATATTTTTATTCTATATTGTAATAAACTAGGAAGAACAAAAGTAATCATTTTTTTCTATTCTATAATCTTAATAGGTACATCTCATAGGTGTGAAAGGACTCTTTGTATGTACCCACTTGTGTCCTTGCATATTTATTCTCCATCTATAATGAAGAGGATGTGATGTTATATGTTATCTTGAGTAGGAAATTATCACTATCTATTTTTCTTTGTTTTTCCCTCTATAGTACGGTAAATCCACTCTCGTGCATGTTTGAAAGGTATATCCTAGGAGATAATTTGAAAGTATTACAAGATCCTTCAAAATATCACCCAATAGTGCCTTTCATATATAGGAAAATTCTACTTGTTCTTTGAAGGATAAATCCATTCTTGTGCCTATTCAAAAGGTATCTCCTAGGAGATACCTTTCAGTGGAAATCCACTTTTGTGCTTGAAAGGTATCTCCTAGGAAATATGTTGAAGGTATTATAAAGGCCTTCAAAATATAACCCAATACTTCCTTCCATGTAAAGGAAAATTCCACTTGTTCCTTGAAGGATAAATCCACTCTTGCACTTATTTGAAAGGTATTTCCTAGGAGATAACTTTAAGGGGAAATCCACTTTATTCATGAAAGGTATCTCCTAGGAGATACTTTTAAGGTATTGCAGGGGCCCTCAAAATATAAGACAGTAGTGCCTTATATGTAAAGGAAAATTCCACTCAAGGATAAATACATAAAATGGACTTTAGGGTAAACAAACTAAAATCTAGAATCTAATAATTATTTGACAATAATTATTTGACAAACCAAAATCTAATAAAAATTCAATTTAACATTGAGGCATAAAGACCCTAAGCATGTTCATTTCCAAATAAAATTTTATTGAACTTGTAATATAGAAACAGAAGAAACATTGGAAGGGGTAAAACCATGATCATTTAAAAACATGTCCATTAATGCAAATGAGAGTTGATAGTAATGTATTACCAAAATAGGTATGGATAATATTCAAATTGGAAAATTTCACTTGGCAGTGAGCGAGATTGATTCCTACAAATAATAAGAAATATTAAAATTAGGGCTTAGGAACATATAAAATCTTAAACCAAGTGACATAGATTAAAGTTTCCAACATGATCAAATAACCATGAAAAAAAATAGTCTAAGAAAATAAATATCTTAGGAAATTATATCAAGCAAATTATTTCGTAGGCCAAAGTGGAAATGACAAAAAGCTTGAAGTGTCTTTGAAAAAAAGGTCACAAGGTTGTTTGAGAAGGTCCTAAGGGCACTTCACATTAGGGAAAGATCTAGGAAAAAAGTCTTGAAGGGAAAACAACCATTCCAAAAAGGCCAAAGGGTAGTTTTAAAAAGCCCAAAGGGTACATTGAAAAATCCCAATGGGTAATTTAAAAAAGCTTGAAGAGTACTTTCAAAAATCCCTGAAGGTACATTCATAAGGCTCAAAGGGAAATTCTCATCAGGAAAAGGGATCTGAAGGGCCTTTTCATCATCAACATTATTGATGAAGTTTGATGGGTCATGTATTGGCCTACTCTTCCTTGGTTTCCCCCTTTAATTTGTTTGGTTGAGTTTTAAGTAGTTGTTAGACCCTAATTTTAAACTTGGAGACTTGGTTTTCAAATATGATCAATGAACCACAAAATTGAGACAACATGCAAAATTTGACTTCCTTTAGAGAGGATTGTTTCACATTATTAGTGATAGATGGGGGAGTTATTTTGAATTAGAAGACCAACGGAAACACATTAAAAATCCCTATCAATGGGATTGACTTAAATCATTACATATAACTTGCCCATCTTCCCCTTATATATTATTAGTTAATTTCCCTTTCTTTTGTGAGTTTCCATTTCTTTTTTATCCCTTCCCCTTTTTGTTTCCTTTTAAAAATAAGTACTATTGGCACAATTGGCTGACCTAGTCTCCATGCATTCTTTCCCCTAGTTCTCTTGAATCCCCAAAACCATTCGTTGAAAGATGGTTATCTACCCACCTTACCTAACATTAATATCATAAAATCCATCATGCATAAATTCCCATGATGATTATCATAAATCTATAGCATATGTCTCTTTAGGAATATGTGCCACCCTTATTATTTATGAGGGTTCCTCTTTCCAAAAATTTCCCATAATGGACACACATAATAATGGTAATAACTCATAAATATCCATTTTCTCCTTTCAAGCCAAACACTTGACACTTTTTGATTTCAAAGCAAGAATTAAGAAATTGGGAAGGAAAGAGATTTTGCAAGATGAACAAGGTAGTAACCATCAATCCAATATTAAAAGTAGAAGTAGAAAAGGGTTATTCAAATATATACATATATGGAGGCCTCTATGTCCTCATCCAACAATGGTAAGCATCCCTCAAAGATGATAACTTATAGTTAAAGTAGTAAAGCATATCCTACCTTTAAGCACATAATGGACAAATCCTATGTTTCATCCCTTACTCAAGCAAAGGAGAAGGTGTCATATACCATATTGGTAACTAGGGGACCCTACAAAGATAGAGATTTGGTAACTAATTTTGTAGATAATATATTCGACCTAAAATTAGACCAAAACCCAAAAAATTATAGAGAGGGCACTTATGCCTAAATTCTTGATAAGGTAAGCCAAAAATATTATAATTCCTTTAGATACAAATTGTCAAAAAGCATGCTACCACAATACATGGTGCCTTAGGTATACCCATGCCCTGAGATTATTACCTTGTACCTAAAAATATATGACATTGATACTAGAGTGATTGGTTTTAATACCCTCTTAAGGGTAAAAATTAGTGCAGATCATATTAGAGAGATGCTTTGGATTCCTTATGACCCCAAAGCCATTATATATAGTATTGATAGCCTCTATCTTATCTAGTATTATTAGGTCAAGGATAAGGTGGTTTCCTTAGAACTCTACTCAATTGTAAGGTCACAAAAATGATTCTTTTACCCATTCCCTAAGTGACCTTTCCCATGCAACACCTAAAAAACACTCTAACTACGCTAGCTTTCATCCTAGGTATGGATGGAGATGTCCACATCTATGACTTTCAATTAGGGGTTCTCTTCTTATTGACATCAAAAGAAAAGGGGAAAGAATTTAGAATGGAATTTTCCAAAGCTATTACTTCCAACATGAGGAATGAACTAGAGAATTTATCATCAATGATACCTTTTGGTACTCCTCCTTCCTCATGCACTTAATCTTACACTAGCATTCCCATTTATTTTCCAAGTACCTCAGACTTAACACCTTTGATACTGATAGTTTTCCACATGTAGTAGCCCCCATCACATTATGAAATAATATCCTATCAAATACCGAGGACTAATATGAGTTCTCATAGCATTTCATGGCTCTAGATCTCATGGATCTTAGCTGAATGACCAACACTTCCAAGATGGAAATTTTTTAACAAGCTTAGAGCACAACCAACAAATTCCTAGCTAACTAGTTCTAGGGAGCCCACTTTTATTTCATAGGAGTACAAGGTCTCAAAGGAGAACCCTTTTAGCCTCCCCACACATTGATAGACAGAACCTTAGCCCTTGAGTTAGCTTGCCAACTTAATATGGTAGATATTATATATGGGGTGTATACGATGTCCCCTTCCCAAGGGGTAGCATCATAGTTTAGAAAGGCATCAGGGGCACCTCCTCATGGTAAAGCTAGAATAATTTGGCCTTGATTTGATACACAACTAATAAGACTATGATCTGAAAGCATACATAGCCAAATTGAAGTCTACTAGTGCTCCCAAGAATCGATCTTGGTCCTACTTGGAGCAAAGGAAGTCACCCATAGAGGATGTCCCCTAAAATCATGTGGACCTATTTCAAATGTCAAAAGATTCCCTCAGACTATGGGAAGCTTTTCTATTTAGAAATATGACTTGACCCAAAAGTTATCAAAGATAATGAAGAGCCTGCTTCCCTAATTAACTTGGAATGTGAAGAATAAAGCTACCTTCAGAAAACATAAGTTTGAAATCAACAAGCCATCAAAGGGATTGTATGATGATGACTAGGATGATAAATTCAAGACACTGTAGGATGAGTTTCACCTAGAAGAAGTCAGTTTTGAGGAAGAATCGACTCCTGAGGTCAAGATGGGTGGATGAAGAAGAAGAATACACTCCCATAGAGGAAGTAGGGGACACACCTCTAGAAGAGGAATAAAAACAAGTGGAGGTAGTGATCACCCAAGATCCTTAAACATGGTTGACTCCCACACCTTCAAATCCCTTGAGCCCAAAACAATAGTAACATCCATTTAGGAACCTCATGGTTGGGTCATCCCAACTCAATCACACTGAAGCACCCATTTCTATCCCTCCATTGGAATCCCCCCATAATAATATCTACTTTATGGATCCCTTACTTTCTACATCTATATCTTTCTCCACTACCCCATCCCCCTCTATAGCTTTACAATAGCTTGCAACATTATCTATTACCCAACCAAGAACTTTGTTTCCCCTTGTCACTTCATCTTCCCTGGTAACCCCACTATAGGTTATAAAACCTTCCATTACTCAACTTGGTACCACTTTAAACCCAATCTCCTCCTCATCCAATCAACCTATCACTAGGCTTGACCCCTTCTCTTGTATTATGCCTATCTCCTCTGGCATCCCTTTCCTCACTCCCCCACATTCATCTTCTACCTCATCCCCCCTCGTGACACAATCCCCATTCACTTTACCCCATGGAATCACATATTTATCCCCTTCAACCCTTCACTTTCATTCACTCACCTCCATAATCATAGGGCCCACTAATTCATAATAAAAATTGGTTATGCCATTCACACTTCCATGAGGGACCCCCTTTGAAAGAGAGATCATTCAAAAACTAGACTAGTTCTAGCAGTAATTAGATGTAGCAAGGGTAACTCCAAAGGTCCAAGTGAAAAATAAAATGTGAAAATAAGATAAGGATGATGTCTAGAATCATATGTAATAATTTGATGACCCAATGTAGAAATCTCTTATGGTTACTTATGTTGTTCCCCAAAAATATCACTCATTTTTGGAACAACATATAAGCTATTTTGGTCCTACATGGCTAAAATTATCTCTTCCCTTCTTAAAAAATTTGTTCTAAGCATTCAAATTCTCTATTTTTCAAAATGTTTTGCTAAGGGACTCATTAGATATGTTTATACAGACTTCATGAGCTTAAAACTATAGACTCTATAGGAAAGAAGTGCCAAGTAACTAGTGACATCCTCATAGACATCAAATTCAAGTTTCCCCTAAAGCTTCTCTTATGATTCAGAAGACACTGCCAAGTGTCATTTGTTGAGCCCCATTATACCTTATTTTTAAAAATAGCATAAGTCGCTACATGTCCCTGATGAATCTCAGTGGAAGCTGCCAAGTGTTGACATCTGTAATTTCTTCCTTTGGTTTTGATTATTGAGTAAAGACTATGATGAGCCACTGGTGAGCTACTAAAGTAAGTGGAGCATGCCAAGTGTCATCATTTGAGAGAATCTGAATGAGTCCCATTGATCTCTATAGTGTTTTTCAAACTCATTGGAAGTTGCCACGTGTCATCTTCAATGGGACTCTCAAAAGGCCTTTAAAGCCTCTATAAGTTAAGCAGATGCTGCCATGTGTCCTCACCTGTTTCACAGTAGATTCTACCACATGTCACCCATTGAGATCAGAAAAAAATTGTCTAAGGCAAAGCCAAAGGAAAAAGTGCCCTTGTGAAAGACATTGAATCAAGCCAAATTCCCTTGCAGAGGGAAATGAACAAAGACACACGCAGATAATTCCTTCAAAAAAGTTCTCATGGCAAAATAGTTAAGGTAAGAATCCTTCAAACTATTTGAAGGAATTCACCTCGGAAGAAAGCCCAAAAAGCTTCCATGTGTCCCTTCTCAAATTGCAATGGAATGTGCCACGTGTCATCTATAAAACTCAGTGGAAGCTGCCACATGTCACCTCTCACAGGAAACTCAAAGGTTTATAAAAGATCCTATAAGTTAGGTGGATGCTTCCAAGTGTCCTCACCTATTCTAGTAGAAGATACCATATGTCACTTGTTGAAAGTAGAGGAATGTGTCACGTGTCAAAGACGGAGCACTCTCAATACAAAGACATGGAGCCAACAAAGTATTTCCCTCAGACATATTGTCTAAAGGAAATAAAGAGATAACAATCCTTCAAAAGAATTAAAGCCCAAAGGTCACTTGGATGATTCCAAAGGGTAGGTACCCTCATGAAAGATAAATGACACTTAGAAAATGAACCTTCTTTAAAAAATGTCGAAGGGCAAGTTCCCTTTAGGAAAGGTCAAGCTACAAAGTGCAACAGAAGGTGCCAAGTGTCATATGCTGAGACATAGTCTCTAACAAGTTTCAAAGCCTCTTTCAATAAATGTCTCTTAGAGTCTCGTGGATACTGCCAAGTGTCCTGGTTTATTTTATAGTGGAACTTGCCATGTGTCAATTATTAAGACTAGCAAAAAGTGACTAATAAGTAGAGAAGTGATTTGACCAAGGATCCGATTGAACCAAAGACCCAATTTAGCATGCATGAGATATGTTTATATAAATGAATCACCAGGTGGACATTGGAGGACACAAACATTCAATGGTGTGACCCATTTCTCTACATTGAGAAAATCAAATGGGCAAATATGCCTGATTCCTGCATATTTTCTGACAAAATTTAATGCAACATGATGTGTTACTACTCCCCAAGTCTTTCTTGGAGGGATATATATTGGAATCTCTCTTATTGTTTTAAACAGATCTCTCTGAGTTACCAAAAGCAAAACTCTACCCAAATTGAAAGGCATTACTGAGATATTGAGCTCAGATTGTTCATCATATTTCTTTATATGAATCAAAAAGTAAGTTACTTTCAGACTTTGTGTTGTTATAGCTTGTATCATTCTAGGAGATTGTTGTTATGTCTATTTCCTAAATGTATTCCTATTTATGCAATTTAACAAGCAAAGCTAGTGAAAGTGATTAGGAAGGTGTCCTGAAGCCAGTTACTTTCATACTTTGTGTTGTCATAGTTGTCTTCAGTGTGTGTTTGTTTTCTATTCCTATGTAAAGGATCTTGGGATGACTTTGTGACCTCATTATCCTTCGTATTTCACTCTTTAGCAGTTGAGGTGGAGACTTTGTGGTACATTTCATCCTATTGTGTTATTATGCCCTATTACAGTTACTTGTCACTACAATAAAGGTTCCTTTTGTCTGTCAAATAGTACTTCTAAAAGAAGAGGAGTGCCTTTTATCATTTCATCAGGATTCCTCCTTTGATTTATGAACATCATCTCTAAATAAAGAGAGATGGATGGTTTATCCTACCCTTGAGTGTTACTTTCTATTTATATATATAGTATATAGCTCCTGAATATCTAAAGGGAACCTCCCCATGATGAGAGTAGAAATTTGTCCCCTTTTGATGTAGTAAACTTGCACCTCTGGTTGACCAATCTCCTTACTTTGGTTGATCAGACCTATTTTGTTCATTAATATGTTGATTGATAAAATATTCACCCAATAGTTTTTGGTGACTCCACTGGGGACACCGTAATTTTGTACAATTTGAAGCCTCAAGCTTCAAATTGAAACATCACCTGTGTCTTACCCATTATCTTTATACCCTTATCCATTATAAATTTTGGCAACTTCATTCTATGTCTTACCCATTATCATTATAGCATTACCATTTCCCTCCACCTCCATGCCAACTGGGATAAAATGTGCAGTTTCAAGCCTCAAGCTTCAAGCTGAAGCAAGGTCAATTCTTTCCCATTTTTTACAATCTGGCAGATCCACAATATATGTGAAGCCAAAGGGCTAAAGGTATTGTTGACCCTATATTTGAGTTGGTACAACAAAGTAATTTTGATCTATTTTCTTCACCATCTCACCTCCAATGAACCAAGATCTTTCCTCTTACTAAAGTTAGGTCTCGATTACCAGATGAAGAATCCACTTCTACTATTAATAAATCGTTGCCAATAATTACCCCTCTGAGATTTGTTATTCCACCTTTCCATAGTCATACAATGGCAATTCAAGGTTCTTGGGGTAACTCTTTTGGCCCACTTAATCTAACTACACCTCTACATGAGTTACCACGCATTTCAAGAAAAAATTTCCCCAAGTTCTATGGTGATGGGAAGGTTCATCCTGATGAACACATTGCAGCCTTCAGCATAGCCTGTGGCCTAATAGGTGTGGAATTTGAAGACATGGCAGTCAGGCTATTTGTAGAGACATTGCAAGGTACTGTTATAAACTAGTTCTACCACCTACATGCTCAGTCAAGAACTGACTGGAACACCCTTAAAGCCAAGTTTGAAGCTAGATTCAAGCCTATAGAAGATGCACATGCCCTTCTAGCTCAGCTCACATAGATGAAGAAAGAGCCTCATGAACCAATGAGGGACTTCATAGCCAAGTTTGACAAAATGAGGAATAGGAACCATGTAATTGCTTGACCTACAGCTGAAAATCTCAAATATTTCTTCATTAATTCTCAGCTACCTGAAATAAGTTTCCTATTGAGAAGTGCTGGTCAAATAGACCTTGTTGTAGCTCAAGATTTATCCACTGAGGTAAAAGATGATCTCATCTTGGTAGGGAAGATAAGGAGAGATCCTAATAGAAATAAACCCTCATCATCTTTTGAATATCCATCTACAGGCACCACTGATCCAATGGTGCAAAAGTTGGCAAATGAGTTACTTTCTCTCAAAAAGCAAATGGTGCAAATAATGTCTTCTACTCCATATAGAGTTATGCCAAGGAGGACATTTCCAAATTAGTCATACCAGGGCAATACTGCCAGGAATCAAGGGTAGCTAAATCATCTTCCTCCCCCATAGGACAAACTTGCCATTGAAACACCCCCAACCAATTCAGTAGTGGGATATCTTGAAGCAAAATCTAATTTCTCTTTCCAGCCTAAATTGAACCAAGAAAATGATGCTGATATCTTTACAAAAAACCAAGAAGAATCTGTTGATGACTCCAACATTGGTTTATTGAACTACCAAGATGAACCCAGAAGTAAAGGAGAAGCATTTTATGGATCATACACAGTGTTTACCAGGTCACAAAAATAGTCAGCTCAACAATTTAAGGGAAAAATAGAAGAGTGTTCTCATCCTACAATTTCAATTTCTAAGCGGGGAACCACCCTGCCTTTCTAGTCAAAGGACCTAGTGATCACCAAAAAGGCAAGTACATCAAGTTTGCCTTCACTTTTAACTTCAATTTTGAAAACTAGTCCTTCCCCCTATAAACTAGAAGGTTGAATTGCCTTCCTCTATTCCTAGTCCAATTCAGTCATTTGACATAATTGATCATGTCAAGAAAACCAAAATTCAATTGACTGAGTTTGAATATTTCCAATCCAACCTTGAGCAGCTAGATAGGTTAGTAGAGTGTGTGAAGAATATAACCATCCCTATAGGACAAGAGATTATAAAGGTAACTCATGATCTCCAAAAGAACATGACTATCCCAAATAATATTGTCATCACTCCTCCTACTTCCCTTGGGAAAATAGAGCCTTTCTATGTTTCCCTATTGATAAATGGTCATAAGTTGAGCAATTACATCATCAATTCTAGAGCTTTAGACAATGTCATGCCTACCAAAGTGGTAGAATCTCTTGATCTCACACTAACCAAAACATTTTTTATATGTTTCTCCATGGAGAACAAGCAAGTACCACTACTGGGGTAGATCAAAGATGCCCAATTTGCATTTGCAACCTTTCTAGACAAAAGAATCAAGATGACAGTTTTGGTGGTTGATGTCTCAACATCCTATGGTATTCTAATAGGGTGAAATTTTTGCAAAGATGTTGGTGGAGAATTGAACATGGACTTATCTAAAGCGAGGATCTATGTCAAAGGCATCATGCAGAGGCTACTCCCTAAAAAGGAAGCAAAATATATTGTCACTCAAACATAACACCTAACGATCAAATTATGTTTAAGTCTTCAAGCATGGGTAACTACTTTCTATTTACATAAAAAGTTTATGAAGCATCTGATAAAGCTCTTGAAAGTGTCAACCCAGAAATTAGTTTAACTAGAATAGCAGAATAATTGGCAAAGTGTAATGGAAACATAGAAGAATCTTCCCCTCCAGATAAAGAACATTTTAAAGAAAAAGTAGTGTCTAATGAGGTATGGATTCTAGAATTTGATGGCAGTTGCTCCTATACCAGTTCAAGAGCCAAGATTGTGTTGATATCTCCTTAAGGAGATATTTTTCCTTCATCTTACAAGTTACAATTCAACAACACTAATAACACAGCTGAATATGAATCTCTATTACTTGGATTGAAGGCAGCTCGAGATAGGGGCATCAAGCTCCTTCATGCCAAAGGGGATGCTGAACTAGTGGTTTGTCAAGTAAGGAACCTGCATCAAATCAAGAATGAAAGATTACACCACTGCCACAATCTAGTTTGGGACCAAATTGAAAGCTTTGATGCTTTCAACATCTCTGCCATACCTAGGGAATCCAATCATAGAGCTGATGCACTTGCTATTTCAGCAACTCTCCTAGTTCCTCAATCAGAATTCAAATAAGATAGGTACATCATTGAACTAGTTTTTTAACCAAGTGTACATGATAATGCTGATCATTGGCAAGTATCCAGTGATGATCACCAAATCATTGCCTTCCTAGAACAAAAAGACAACTTTAAACAACTACATTTTGAAGGCAGTGAACCTCAGAAGTGTGAAACAACCCCTAAATCAATTTCAAATGCAAATGAAGAATTCTTACAACTTAAAGGGAATAAAATTCCCAAACACCTGGTTTCCCTTGAGAAACTGTTTGACAAACATGATAGATTTATCAAACAGCAACAAATAGATTCAAGCTCCTCTTAGGGATTTGATCAAATAAATCTGACCACCAAAGAAAATCCCAAGATAGTGAACATTAGGAAGTACTGCACTCAAGAAGAGAAGTTCAAATTCACCACTTTTCTCTACCAATACATGGACATCTTAGCATATTCCTATGATGACCTAAAATCTCTCAGGCTTGATGAAATCCACCATGATATTCCTCTCAAGGTTGACTCAGTGCCTTATAAGAAAAAGTCTAGACAGTATAATCCAAAGATATTAGGTACTATTCTATTTGACATACAAAAAATGTTAAATGATAGAATCATTTTCCCAATCCATCATTCCACATGGATTGTAAACATAGTGCCTGTAAGGAAGAAGAATGGTGAAATTCACATCTATGTAGATTTTTGGAATCTAAATCAATCATCTTTGAAGGATAACTATCCTTTACCAATCATAGATCAAGTGCTTCAGATAGTGACTAGTTTAGAGATGTTATCAATGCTAGATAGCTTCTCAAGATATAATCAAGTTAAAGTTGGTGAAACAAGCCAACACAAGATTGCCTTCACCACACCTTGGGGTATGTTTGCATACAGAAGGATGCCTTTTGTCTTGATAAATGCTGGTGCCACTTTTAAGAGAGTAATGGACCTTAATTTCAAAGATGAGATGGGTAAGTTCATTATAGTTTACCTTGATGATTGACTATCATTTCCAAGCATCACTCTAATCATATACACGAACTACAACAAGTGCTGGAGCGCTACCACTAGAATGGCATTTCCTTGAACCCCAAGAAGTATATTTTTGGAGTAACAAAGGGAAAGCTTCTTGGACATATTGTGTCCAAAGAAGGCATAAAGATTAACTTAGATAGATTCAAGTCTATCTAAGAGCTTACCTTTCCCATAAGTAATACTACTATTCACTCTTTTTTTGGAAAGGTGAATTTCTTACAAAGGTTCATCCTTGAGTTTGCTGAGAAGACTCGACACATTGTAAACATGATAAAGGGAAAGGCCACCTTTAGCTGGACTAAAGAAGGCAAGTCAGAATTTGAGGATATCAAGATTTCCATTGCCCACATCCCAACTCTAGTTTATCTAGATTACAACAAAGAATGCACCATATATAGTTATGCTTCTAAACACATGCTTTCAGCAATTTTGGTTTAATAGAATAAAGAAGGTATGGAATTCCCATTTCTTTCATGAGCTTCCCTCTCAAAGCTCATGAGCTGAAGTACTCAAATATGGAGAAGCATGCTTATGTAGTGGTGAAGGGAGTCAAGCATTTCCACTTCTACATCCTAAATTCACACACTACTGCCTTGGTTCCTGACACCACAGTCAAATCCATATTAACTCAACAGGAGTTTGGGATGAAAAGAGGCAATTGGGTTGAAAAAATATAAGAGTTTGAACTAGACATCAAGCCAACAAAATTGGTACAAGGAAAAGGTCTATGCCAATTAATTGTTGATAATAAACCAGAAGAAATAGAGCATGAAGAAGTAGAGGTGGAAGACACACTAACAACCCTCTTTGTCTCCACTATGAATAGGTGGTATTTAGGTATTGCTCATTTCCTTACTTATGGTGAGTGTCATGCTCACTTGTCTTACAAATAGAGGAGGACTATCAAGTTGAAAGTTACTAATTTTGTCCTTTGGGACAATGGCCTATACAAGAGGAGCCTTGATGGAGTGTTCCTTCATTGTGTGGACAAGGAGCAGAAAAGCCAACTTTTAAAATCCTTCCACAATATAGCCTATGGAGGAAATTTTTCTACTCTTGTGATAGCCCATAAAATTATGTGAGCCAGGTATTACTAGCCAACTCTTTTCCAAGATGCACATAAGTGGGTAAGGAAATGTGAACTCTGCCAGCAGTTTGTTGGAAGACCTAAATTAGCTGCCTAGCGTCTCAAGCCTGTGGTCATAGAGGAACCATTCCAGTAATGGGAAATTGATTTTATTGGAGTTATATATCCATCTTCAAGGGCTAGACATGATTATGTCCTTACAACAACTGACTACTTCACCACGTGGGTGGAAGCAATTCCAACCAAGCATGCTACTTCAGAAGTAGTGTGCAATTTCCTCAAGGAGAATATCATTTCTAGGTTTGGAGTCCCAACCAAGATTGTTACTGATAATTTAGCTTGTTTCACTTCCTAGGAGATTAGACAATTCTATTTCTACTATGGGATTACACTCTCCCACTCTTCTGATTACTTTCCACAAGGGAATGGACAAGCTGAATCAAGCAATAAGAACCTAATGACTATCATCAATAAGCTGGGAGATGACAACCAAAGGACATGGCATAAAGAATTGGTTGATGCTCTATGGGTAGATAAAATCACACCAAAAATGGCAATTGGTATGTCTCCTTTCTAACTTCTTTTTGGTATCAATGCTAAGATACAAATCACCTTGGAATTGCCAGTATTAAAATTGGCTAATGCAATTGAATATCAAACACATAAAAACCCCCTTGATAAGAGGATCATGTGCCTGATTGAGCTAAATGAGTAGAGAACTATGGTGGTGGACTGAATTACTACCCATCAAATTCTGGTGAAGAAACTCTTTGATCAGAAGGCAAAAAACCATGATTTCCAAGTTGGAGATCATGTCCTATGATGGGAAAAAAGAAGAGAACCAAAGGGGATGCATGTAAAGTTTGACTCCCTTTAGAGAGCCCCATTTACTATCCATCAACATAATGGTGAAAACAACTTCTTGCTGAAGTATCAAGATGACATGCTCTTTTCTCTGCCTCATAATGGGTAACATCTGAAACACTTCAATTCTCAAAGTACCAAATCATTTCATCTATAAATATGTATATTTGTATAGTTTTTAGTTCCATTTTGTTTTATTTTCATTTTTGATGCCTTTCATTTTTGAGTAACATGACTCCATAGCCAAATGGCACACTTCAAGGCATTGGAGATTCTGGTTTCTACTCCACTCAGTTGTTCTAAGCTCTCAACTAAAATAAGTTCCCAAACTGGAGACAATTGTTGTTCCCCAAAAATGCCACTCATTTTTGGAATAACATTTAAGCTATTTTGGTCCTGCAAGGCTAAAATTATCTCTTACCTTCTCAAAAAAGCTGTTATGAGCATTTACATTCTTTATTTTTCAAACTTTTTTGCTAAGGGACTTGGCAGATGCATTTTTAAAGACTTCGTGAGCTTAAAACTATGGACTCTACAAGAAAGAAGTGCCAAGCAACCAGTGACATCCCCATAAATGTCAAATTCAAGTTTCTCTTAAAGATTCTCTCAAAATTTAGTGGATGCTGCAAAGTGTCATCTGTCGAGCCCCATTATACCTTATTTCTAAAATTAACAGAAGTCGCTACATGTCCTTAATGAAGCTCAACAGAACCTACCAAGTGTCGACATCCACAGTTTCTTCCTTTGGTTTTGATTATTGAGTAAAGATTGTGGTGAGCCCTTGGTGAGCTGATAAAGTAAGCAAAGCATGCCAAGTGTCATCATCTAAGAGAATATGAATGAGTCCAATTTATCTCTATAGTGTTTTCCAAACTCAGTGGAAGATGCCACGTGTCATCTTCTGTGGGACTCTCGAAAGGCCTCCAAAGCCTCTATAAGTTAAGTGGATGCTGCCACGTGTCCTGACCTATTTCACAACAGATGTTTCCTTGTGTCACCTATTGATATTAGAAAAAAATCAACTAAGGTAAAGCCAAAGGAAAAAGTGCCATTATGAAAGACATTGAATCAAGCCAAATGCCCTTATAGAGGGCAATGAGCAAAGGCAAACATAGAGAATTCCTTCAGAAAAGTTCTTGTAGTAAAATAGTTAAGGTAAGAATCCTTCAAACTTTTTGAAGGAATTCACCTGGGAAGAAAGCCCAAAATAGAAAACCCACCAAGGAAACAAAAGCCCAAAAAGCTGGCACGTGTCCCTTCTCAAATTTCAATGGAACATGCCATGTGTCATCTTTAAAACTCAGTGGAAGCCACCACATGTCACCTCCCACAGGACTCTCAAAGGTTTCTAAAATATCCTATAAGTTAGGTGGATGCTTCCAAGTGTCCTCACCTATTCTAGTGGAATATACCATGTGTCACTTATTGAAAGCAGTGAATCATGTCACATGTCAAAGATGGAGCACTAGGAAATAAAGAGACAATAGTCCTCTAAAATAATTAAAGCCTGAAGGCCACCTGGATGATTTTGAAGGGTAGGTACCCTCGTGGAAGATAATTGACACTTAGAAAATGAACATTCTTTCAAAAACCCTGAAGGGCAAGTTCCCTTTAGGAAAGGTCAAGCCTCAAAGTGCAGCGGAAGCTACCAAGTGTCATATGTCGAGACATAGTCTCTAACAAGTTTCAAAGCCTCTTTCAATAAACCTCTTTCAGAGTCCCGTGGATACTGCCAAGTGTCATGATCTATTTTGCAGTAGAACTTACCACATGTTAATTGTTAAGACTAGCAAAAAGTTACTAATAAGCACATAAGTGATTAAACCAAGGATCCGATTAAACCAAAGACGTGATTCAACATTCATGAAAGGAGGAATGATGAAGAAGGACTAGAAATATCCATGCATGAGATATGTTTCTAGAATCAGATCACCAAGTGGACATTGGAGGACACAAACATTCAATGGTGTGACCCATTTCTCTGCATTAAGAAAAGCAAATGAGCAAATACACCTAATTCCAGCATATTTTCTTGATAGAATTTAATGCAACATGATGTGTTACTACTTCCCAAGTCCTTTTTGGAGGGATATTTATTGGACTCTCTCTTATTGTTTTAAACAGATCTCTCTAAGTTATCAGAAGCAAAACTTTACCCAAATTGAAAGGCATTACTGAGACTTTGAGCTCAAATTGTTCATCATATATCTTTGTATGAATTAGAAAGCAAGTTACTTTAATACTTTGTGTTGTTATAGCTTGTATCATTCTAGGAGATTGTTTTTATATTTATTTCCTAAATGTATTCTTGTTTATACAATTTAATAAGTAGAGCTAGTGGAAGTGATAAGGAATGTGTCTTGAAGCCAGTTACTTTCAGACTTTGTGTTGTCATAGTTGTCTTTAGTGTGTGTTTATTTTTTGTTCCTGTGTAAAGGATCTTGGGATGACTTTGTGCCCTCATTATCCTTTGTATTTCACTCTTTAGAAGTTGAGGTGGAGACTTTGTGCTACATTACATCTTGATGTGTTACTACGCCTTATTATAGTTACTTGTCACTACAAGAAAGGTTCCTTTTGTCTACCAAACATTACTTGTAAAAGAAGAGGAGTGCCTTCTATCATTTCATCAAGATTCCTCCTTTGATTTATGAACATCATCTCTAAAAAAAGATAGATGGATGGTTTATCCTACCCTTGAGTGTTATTTTCTATTTATATATATAGTATATAGCTCTTGAATATCTACACGGAACCTCCCCTTGATGAGAGGAGAGATTTGTCCCCTTTTGATGTAGTAAACCTGCACCTCTGGCCAACCAATCTCTTTACTTTGGTTGATCAGACCTATTTTGTTCATCACTATGCTTATTGACAAAATATTCACCCAACAACTTACTTGACTCCCTAAGTAGTCAAGCCCCTTGAATAATTGAAACTAGAAGATTACGTTATCCAATCTATCAAGCTTAACCTTAGTTATCCCTGACCGACTAATATAATTAAGCTTATGGAGGATATGAAAATGTTTATGACAATAGACTATGTTAAGGTGGCCTATCAGCTAAAAAAGACTAAGCTATATCTCTTAAGAGTAAAATATATGATTGACAACCTTAATAGTGAGGCTAAGGCTAAAGATAATAACCTCAACAAGGCAAAACTAGAGATAAATGGAAGTATCTTGGGAAAAAATTTCCATGTGGAAGTCAATTTGCATAAAGCCATTGAGACCAAGTTATAAGAGAAAGAGATAGAGTTGGATGAGATCTGCTAGAATATTTATGATACAAATTGGCCACATCAACTCGTACAGAACTAGGCATAGTATAACTCCTCAATCAAGGACTAGGAGATTGAAAATTTGAAAAACAACCTTGCCACTTAGCCCCAAGCCACCTAGATCCTTCTCATAGTCCATTAGTTAAATATATCTTATTGGGAATGGATTAAAGTTGTGATGGCAAACTTGAAGACAACATTAAACTTCATCGTAGGTGTTTAAAAATTTTCCTCTCAAGTGAGCACATCTATTGATCAAATGATTGCTTTCATATCCCTAAATGTCTGAAAGTCGTATAGCCTTGTTTAAAATATCTACAGTGCTTCTATTGAAGCATTAATGGTAGCTAGAGTGTCTGAATAAAATCAGGTAGTGACAAAGGTAAATGATTTTTTAAGCTACAACAAGGTAGAAAATAATTAAAAGGCATTGATTAATGCCTTAGATCAAGTGGACCAAGAAAGGTGGGTATGTATATAACATTTGGTCTAGCTAAGACTCCCTTCCCCTTTCCTTGAAAATAATAGTGTCCTCCCTAAGGATCAAATCAAGGCACTACTTGAGAAAATGTAGGATGACTAGACCATCTTTATGTCTCTTAATTAATTGCATGATTCCTCATAAGTGGAAAACAATTCCACCCATTCACGTACTTAGAGTTCTAGACACTCATGATAGTTGAGCACTAAAGAAGCATCTCCTTTAGGGAGATGATAGATCTATATAGAGCCATGGAGGATCTCAACAAAAATACCTAGCTAAAAGAGGAGGAGTTGGTGTTATTATAGGCATCCCTTCAAAAGTTCTTGATTTTTGTACCTTCCTCTCTTTTATAGTTTTATTTCAACTAGTCTAAGCACTAGAGTTTTAGGTTCTCCTACCCACAAGTGGATGACCCTATGAGTCACCAGGAACTATGGATTGGAAATTCACATTTTTCATTTTTGGATTAGTTCATTTCTTTCTTTAGGCTCACTCAGCATTGACACGGTTCCTTATTACCTTTCAATGGATCCCCTTTCAATGTTTTTTCTCTGGACCCCTTTTTTGTAATTTTGACAAGGTCTTGGCCTTTATTCACCTTCAACACATGAAATTTCCATGCTTTACCTCACCAAATAAGTCACAAAATAATTTGAAGACGTTCCTACATGACACATGTCATATTTTCGCTTGCCTAAGAGCTATGTTGGTTTGTCAGTATTTAAAGAAGCATCATTGGATGATAGTGTGGGTCTCCATTTTGAGCAAAGAGTTTAAAACACTTTAGGCCTGGCTTAAGGTGTAATCCTTTGATTTTTAGAGGTCAAAATCATTAATCATAGTCTAAGTGGGACATATCCAAGATCAAACACATGACACCACCTCACTTCTCCCAAGTGTAGTGGTCTTAATAGAATACTGCAATTACCCCATTTATAAGATCTAGAGGCCAATTGCACTCATGAGATTGAGACCTCCTTTTAGTTACAATGGCATCATCATGGTTATAGGGAAGTAATATCTAGGTGTCTCTTGTTTTGTCATTCACTTTACCTATTTATTTAGAGATCATTTCTTTTATAAGGGGTAGTTGGCAATCATTTTATTTCTTCACATACTTATTTTTATGGACAACCATTGTAATATCTTGAGATAGTAACAATTAAATTTTTTATATTATACAACCTTAACAATCATAATTTCATCTCACATATGTAAATCTTCCCATAGGAAACTATTCACTAAGAGTGATATTTTTAGGCATCAACAGTATTGACTAGGAGATTCCTTCATGGGTAGCTTAAATTATCTCATAGGAGATACCTTGAAGATATTACAAATCTCAGTAACACTGGGTAAGTTCAATCTCAAGGTATCTAATAGGAGATTATTTTAAGGTTGTTGTAATACCTTCATGATTAACTTGAAGGTACCTCCTAATAGATACTTTGAAGATTTTAAAAGGACCATCAAGGTAAAGGAAATTATCAAAGGTAAAATAAGGAAATTATTTAGATCTAAAAATATTATTGTAATAGGGAAAATTATTAACTAGATTGAGGTGGAAAGAGTATGTACATAGGAGGACCTAAAATGTAGGCTCTCCCAAGTATTAGAAGTCTCTTCAAGTTATCATGTTATCAACCAATAGTGATTTCAAGGTGAATGGAAGTTCTACTGAGAGATACATTTAATGTCCCTCTGAATGTATGACAACACCCTTCGAGGTGTCCACTAGGAAATTCTTTCAAGGACCTTGTAGTAAACTTGTAATACCATCATGGTTAAATTGAAGAAATATCCTATAAGATGTATTGTATGAAAACTTCACTTTGTGCATGATTAAAAGGTATATCATAGGAGATACCTTGAAGGTACCTATTGATGGGTATTTTGACACATAATAGAAACATACTTTGCCTCATCTTTCTGATTTGAAATAAATGTTTGTGGATTCCTTTGCCCATCAGATTATATTGGTTGGTGCACATAATTTATTTTCAATTTTTTCATACCTTATTAGTTTAGGTGCAAGTTAATGTATATATTATGAAGATTCAATATGTATTTTGTATTGTAGTTTAGAATTAACATTTATTGATATAATTTTAATCATTTCTCAAACACAAAAAAATATCATGAGCCAATAAAATATGCAACATGAATTGTACAAAAGATCATTATTTAGATCATTTCAATTACTTTGCAGAATGCCTTAAGGAGAAAAAAGAATTACCACACTTAAAAGGTATAAGAAGGTCTTACTCAAAGAGAATTTGGATAAAAGGTAGAAGAAGGCCTCACTCTAAGAGAATTTGGATAGAGTACCATTTAAAATACAAAAAGTAAAATTAAATCCACATAGATATGTTCCATTTTAGGGTGGCAAGAAAATTCCTCTTGCTGATTGGTATTTTGAATTGTTTAGTCTACCAAACATGCATCTGGATATATACTTGTTTAGCACTACATTGGGAAAATAATATTATTTTATTGGAATAATCTTGTCCTATGATAAGGATGAAATTGAAGATACCCTTCAATTCCAATTGGAAGTATAGAACAGAGAAGAGGGAATTCTCCATCAAGTTATAACTAATTTCAATAAATTTACACCCAGTAAAATGGAGTTATCAAAAATTATTTTTTTCTCCTTCTTATGAAACATTTGGGTTTTATTTGGATAGATATGACAACCTTCAAATGTCTGGGTTGATAGACAGAGATAATTTGGTCATTAGAATACAAAACATGTTGAAAAAAAACATAAACAAGGGGCAACAACTTCTACTTACCACCATGCAAATATGTATTTAAGATACCCTACAATCATGATATAAAAAATATTGAAGAAAATAAGACAATCAAGGGCAACATATTTGTATGAATATTTGAAAGAGTCCATACAAGTACTCACACTAATGGTAGAAAATAAGATAGAACAAAAGGTTAATAAACTTTGGTTGACACAAACTTTTGATGAGACACACAGTGAATTATCTACATGGTATTTTTCCTCTAGCAATTACTTGTTAAAGAGGGGTGAATGATGCAAATATAAAAATAAGAAATATGAATGAAAGAGGGGTGAATGATATAATTCATTTATTTGTAAAACATAATGAGGTTCTAATGAAGGATGTTTTGTTAATTCCTTTTGATCTAAGCAAACCTGAATGTATTATTAAATCCAAAAAAGTCCTAGAAGATATGATGGAGAAAAAAATCATAAGATTAAAAATTATAGATGGAAAACACACAATTATATCAAAATAGATAATTATTTTGGAGGAGGAATAAAATTCACAATCATTGAGAAACAAATATTATGTTATAAGGGCAAGATTTTTGAAAACTTTTACTTCCTTCCATATTGTGCATAAAATATGTAATCCATATAATGAATCCAATGAAATAATTTATAAGACTTTTTTTGTAGAAAGAGATTGATTTGAACTTAATATTATCAAACTAAGAGGTTGGAAAAATCTTGAAATAGGAAAGAAAAAGAGGGAAGAAATACATGAACAAGATAAACACTTATTCACACAAATGAACTATTCAACATAACAAGTGTAGGAGAGAAAATGCCTTCTTTTTATGGAACAACCCATTTGGGATTATTTTGATAAGCCATTGGATTTTTTTGAAAGTGGTACTTTACCTAGTTTAGATAAACAATATTTAAATATAATTGGTACAATAGTAATTAGAAATATTCAAGGGATTAACCACAAAAAAAAAAATAGAACTAGAAAAATTATTGGAAAAAGGGTCTATTTCCTTTTTGAAAACCCCTAGGTATAATAACATAGATAATTGGTGTAAAAAGGTGAAGCTATAAAGTAATATATTATCGAAAAATTATAGATTATTTCAGCAACTATGATACTACACTAGCACCAGACCAAACAATCACACATATAAAAAGGTTTGATGATTTGTTTTCCCTGAACGAAGGTATTTCAAAAACAAAAAATGTTAGGAAGCATTATCTCAATACTCATTAAGCATATTGAAAATTTATCTACATAATGATGGAGGTCAGTTTCCTAGGACAAATATAGAAAGATTCAAATACCATTATGGGGCCCCATGTCTTTGGCCATCCATTTTAGAATATTTTTCTAAAACATTCAATCTTGGTCTAAACACTGATTTGATAATTATTAGTCTTTTGAATCTCACTAAAGTTTTTAAAGAAGAACATCATCACCTATTTCTTCAGGCACTGATTTAAAAAGTTATTATCAAGGCCTTTAATGTATTCATCATCCATAAACTAGAGCATTATCCTAACATTCAAACCTCTCTGAAGAATCTAGATGTTGGTAATTTTCATTACACACAAGATATGAGTGTCATTCTATGGGGTCCAGACAGTTATGGATTTAATATGGACACATATTATAGGTATTAATTTTTTTCAGGATCTAGCTCATTTTTAGCTACAATGTTATAGCCTCCATTCACAACAAAGTAGATTAGAGGATGGTTTTGACATCTAAAAAGATGTACCAACATTTTATATGATTGGTTCACATAAAATAGGAAAGGCCATTCAAAAATTAAATAAATAATATCTTTTGGGAGATACTTATCTCTACTTTCAATGATTTGGATGCATGTGACATGCTAGGGGTATATATAGGAGCTACATTGGTGTGTGCTTCTACAAAATTATAAAGAAACTTATCTTGAATTATAGAAATTAAATAACAAATGATTTTTAATGTTTAATTTAGAGTAACAAATACAAGAATAACCACTTCAATCAGTAATAGGTGCATAACATTTTTAATTTATTTTATAATCATGCTTCATTTTCTAAATATAATCAGTAATAAGATCATGCATTTTTTTTCAATTATATAATTTTTTATTTATCAATAATTCATAATATTGATAGAATATTTTTTCATCTATCTATGTCTCAATTAAAATAGTTCATAGTGTAGATCTAGAACTTTGCGTCTACAACACAACAACCCATGACATAGCTCTACAGGTTGGTGCCTCCATAAAAACACCACAAGGTAAAACTTTACAACAAGACATTTTTAAAATACAAATATAAAATAAATTGATAACGAGAATATTTAGTTACTATATTATATAATATCTTGCAAAGAATGAATAACCAAAGTTTCAATGAAATAGTGCACCCATATAAACTACAAAAAATTAAAAAAAGGTGAAAACCCCTTTCAATAAATGTGTAATTATACAATTTTATATAAGTCTAGAATATATTAATTATCTTTATTTATTTAAACATATTACAATTGAATTTTTCTTCATGGACAAGAGATTGTATAAGATAATAAAATATAGACTTGCATCATCTTAGGATTTGGAAGTGTGGTTCATTTTATTAATGTGTAGATTGAATGTGGTTGTATTTACCCATTAAAATGTTGTTTACAAGTTTAATTTACCCATTACAATGTTGTTAAATGTTTAATTTACCTAGTTTAAAATAACACAATATGTGTTTTACTATGTCTTCAATACAATAATTTTTTATGCTAAGTATCCATGTGTTCTTTATCAATAAAAAATAATAAAGTATATTGTGCTAGAAACAATTATATTGATATTGATTTTAACAATTTTTAATTTGATGTGTCTTATTGTAATTATATGAAGGGGGTTCAAATTTTAAGGTCTATATTCATTTAAATTTAGTATAGTGAACTATGGATTAGAAGAGTAAATCCTATTTTGTTTGTTAGGATGGATTACATAAACATATAAATATGTATTAGTATGCATAAGAATAATTGATACTTTTATTACTATAAGAATATAGATGTTGGTTGATCAATGTTAAATTTTTATCAACATCTATGAGAAATGAGCTATGGAAAAACTAGACTGATTCAAATTATGAGACATTCATGGTCAAGTTATAAGGATTCAATATGAACTTTTATATGCATATTTGTGTTACCAAACTGACAATAGAAATGGTACATTCATGTATAATGAGTATTATAGTTACAATGTGCCTGAGCATCTATTTATTTTTATGTGTTTATATGAATCTTTATAAGATTTAAAGAAATGAAAAAAACTGAATCAAATGAAATGCATTATGTTATAATAAGAAATGCAAATCAAAATTGCATCAATGACCAGCCTAGTAACATGTAAAACATTTTCTTAGAAAATTTTCATGTTATATCTCATATAATATAATATTGTTAATAAATGATTCATTTTTTTAAAACAAATTGTAAAAATTTCAAATGAGGATCTAAAACCAACTACTAAAAAGATATTGATTTTGGGGTTGGATGACTTATTATTTATTATGCACAAAATAAAAGACAGGCAAATGTATGATACAAGAAAAAAATAAGGTTATAAAATTGAAAATATTTCATACTACATTATAGATCATTCCAATGAAAATTTGAAGGTAACATTGCAGTCTTTTTCTCACATTGTTATTTGGTCAATGATAGAGGACAATCATTTGAGGATACTCTTTCAAGCCATGGGTTACACAAGTTCAAATTTCATGTTTGTTTGGGGGAAAAATATTGTAATCCATTCGATATAAACATAAAAAAAATTGGATGAAGTTATTTTTAAAGGGACCTTTAGAGATAATTTTTCAATTACCAACACATTATTCTTTGATGTAATTTTTAGAATTAGGTTACAAATCAAAAAATTTAAATGAGTTATGTTACTTCAAGTAGATATACTAGAAATGGTAATCAAAAAGATGAAAAGGATTGGAGAATCAAAATGACATTAATCATCACATTATTGGGAGAAAAAAAAATCCATGCCAATAGCTGTGGACCAATGTTAATAAAGATGTAACTTCACCTAATTTTTTCAAGTGTATTTATTGATTATAAACTATAATTCCACTATTAAACATTATCATTGATTTCATACAAATCAATTCTAAATTATTAAAAATATAGTTCAATTAATTTAAAAATAATCAATTCTTATTTAGAATTACTTTGCTCTAGTTATTAGTGTAATTTGATTTATAATTGAAGATTATTTGAAATTATTAAATTAGTATATTGAAACTTATTCAGAAGATCTTCCTAATGAACAATAAAAAATTGTTAAGATAATTTATTATGTAGATGAACTAGATTGTTTAATATGTTTTCATCCATAATTTTTCCAATCAAATGGTGCCATGTGTTGAAACAATGGAAGCTACTTTAAATGATAAATGATCGGTATGAAGGAATACAAGGGTTTCATGAGTTTGAAATAGTCCAATCTATTCAAAATGATCTGCTCCCAAACGGTTTGAAATAATTCAATTTATTTGGAACATAGAAAACATATTTATGAAGAAAATATTATTCATTCCACTTTAGTTGGTATAATTTCAAATTATTTAAAATATCCCATTTTAATATAAATTATCTATGCTAAAATGGTTTGAAATAGTCTAATTTTTTTGAAATAAACAAAATTTATATTTGGAGAAAATCTTCTTTTGAATCACTTCATTTTATAGGTATAGGTCTACATTATTCAAAATAGTCCTACTTACTCAAAATGATCTATGCTCAAATGCTTTGAAACAGTCTAATTTATTTTGAATATAACAAATTTATTTTTGGAGAAAATTTTCTTCACTCCACTTTAGTGGATATAAGTTCATTTTATTTAAAATAATCCAATTTATTCAAAATGATCTATGACCAAATGGTTTTAAACACTCTAATTTATTTAGAATATATGAAATTTATTTTTTAGAAAGTAATTCCTCCACTCCACTTTATGGGGTGTAAGTCCAAATTATTTAAAATAGTCCAATTCATTTAAAATTATATATGGCCCAAATGGTTTGAAATAGTCCATTTTATTTGGAACATAAGAAAATTATTTTCGAGAAAAAAATTTCCACACCACTTTAGTCGGTATAAGTCCAAATTATATGAAATAGTCCTTTTATGGAACTCATATATGCTCTCTTGATATGAATAATCATGATAATTTGGGTAGAGACTTTCTTTCACAAAGAGATTACTTATTTTGGTGTTCAGGCATACTTGAGTATGTTGGCTTGGATTATTAACAAGCTAGAATATTAACTTGAATGATAGTTGTTGAAAAGTTATCTAATTAAACACATTGTGTGTGTGTGTGTGTGTGTGTGTGTGTGTGTGTGTGTGTGTGTGTGTGTGTGTGTGTGTGTGTGTGTGTGTGTATGGTTTTTTTATATTTGTTGGAATTAAATCTTGGAATAGCATGAACATGTGGAACTATTCATTAGTTGGTTTATAACTTGTGTATGGAATATAGAGAATTCTTTAGGTGTTTTCAGCCAGTATATGATATATATGAACAAGTTCAATTGAGTTGGATTTCAAGCATATGTGAAAAGCATAAATAGAATTTTTCTTACATACTTGGGATTTATAAAACTTCATACATAGGTATATATGTTATTAATAAATAATTCTTGTGTTGACTAATTCCAATTCTTAAGCTTGGTTAATTTCATTGCTAAAATGAATAGAAATTATGAGTTGTATTCCATATTTAAGGCTGCCTATTATGAGAGTAAGTTGATTTAAATGCTTGAATAAAATTTTAATGTATGGAAGAACAAGTAACCCTTAACTATTTGTAATGTGAAATAGTATTGTTGAGGGGTGCATTATATTTTGATATATGCTTATATACATGAATATGGCTTAATGTTTACATGTTGGATTCACTTTTATGAGCTATGTATGAATCTTGTTTTAGTATCTTGTTGGTTGGAATTGAATACACATGGCTATGTCATGGCATGCCCAAAACTTACTTTTGTAAGAGTTCCTTAAATAAAACATTTTATTTGGGTTACAGTCAATTGGAACTTGGCTAGAATTTTCTTGTTGAGTGGACATTATTGATGGTGTGAGTTTGGTTTGTGTAATTAGTTCATGTGGAAACTTTGATGCTTATGTGTTACTATAAAGTGTTTCATGTTGAAAATTTTTATATGCATGAGTAAATTATACTTGTACATAGGAGAAACATGTTGCTCCTTCATGTTGGAATATACTTGAAATGATGTAGTATGAAGTTGAATTAATCCATGAATGAAATCTTTGATTATAGGATCAATTTATATCTTAATGATAATTACTCTTAATAAATTTCTAATTTATGTATGGATGGAAAATATTGAAGTAAGAGTGAAATTTGAATTGGCTAATATGTTTTCCTTACTTAAAATAATGGTTGATTGAATAATCTATGTTATGGGAATATACATTTAGCTACAATTTACTTTGGGTTGTATTGATTTCTAGTTATTAGTTATGTCACATTGGCTATTTTCCAATATAAAATCATTTAAATTGATTCAATTATGGGCTGCCATCATATTTTATCTGATGAATAATGAAGTTGAACACAATTGTATCATTTTTCATTCAATTATATAGTGGGATTCATGTTGATTAATTAAATGATGTTTGATCTTAAATATAGTATGTTGGCAATGGTGTTATGACCATAAGCCATAAGAAATTGATAGCCTCAACTAGTAGCACTTGAATAATTGGCTATGATAATTTGTTTTTCATTACATCCTTGATTGTGATCTCTTTTATGCAAATGATATTTTTTGTTGTATGATTAAAGAAACTTAGCATATTTTGTATGTGCTCAGATTGACAGCTTGTGGTTATGTATGATTAAGATGTTTGATATTCTACCTGATTGTCAATTAGGAAAATGTTATATATATTCCCATTTCATGGACTTATTATGACCCAACAATATCATAGGGTGTTTCAAGGATAACCTTGTCAGTTCATTTGGAATGACCTTTTTACCACTCGTGAATGAAATTGAAACCCATTAAGGGTAATAAGACACTTAACGAGGGATAAGAACCTATAAATGGTCATATGTGGAAGATTGAGTGCCATTTATGGTGCTCAAGACCTATCCATGTATTTGTACATTGATACATCATGAAAACCATATACACCCTTAAGAAAATTTGCTTCCCCATAGCATCTTTTATGAGTAATTACCCATAACTAAATATTTTATTCACCTCCTTTGGTTATGGTTGCACATATTCAAGTATGTTGATCAAACATATCTTGTTTTGGAAAGTGAGGTGGGTCTGACACACATCCAAAAGTATACTCTAATATGTAATTAAAATGTTTTTGTGGGTTGTTTCATTCATATTTTATGTAATTGTTTTAACAATTTTGGGAGTATTGGTGTTTTATTCATAATTTAGTTAAAGGGTCTAGATTGATAAATCAGTAAACAATATGCAATAAACTACTAATTTGTGAAATTTATTTATAATTAAAGCTTTTCTAAAAATTGTAATAAAAGGGAGAAAATAAGATTTTGGCTTTCACTTTTTGATTAGGAAGGAGTACCAAAAGAGGATAGGAGTGTATCCAGTGCTATATTCCTTATCTGACACTAATTTCCTAAGGGGATAAGATTTATGGGCTTTGTTTAGTAGGTTTGTTTTACACTATCTCTAAATTTTTGAAACATCATTGTCAGTAGTGCTCCCTGTAGATCTGATTTTCTTTATTTCTCTACTTTCAATGCACTTGAACATAACTTTGGCAAATATGCAAAAAGGGGTAATGTGTGTAAGATGCACTAGATGTGCTTCACGCCCTGCATGTGGGTACACTACCTACATACCAATACTCTGAAGAGGGATCAAGTCATATGTATTTCTCCCTTTGAAAGTACTTGGTGAAATTGTGATATGATAATGTAAAAAATGCTAGACTAGATGTACCTGAGGATGACTAGGGACTGATGTAGAGATTTAGATATGCTTAAGGCTATAATGGATGGCTATATGTAGAGAATAAGAAATATTGTCTTAGTGGTTTCACTTGTATTCTTTCTTGTTTGATAATATTTTCTAACCCTTTCCAAGTGATCTTTGAATGGGATTCTATAGGGATCTATTAGTCATGGATTGAATGTATTCACATTAGGCTAACAAGGAAAAGGATAAGGATCAGAAGAATTTGACTGTTGGAGCCCAAAATGCACTTGGACAGAAGCACCAAAAATAAGGCACTTTGAGGTCTAACTCTATAATCTAGGTCCTACCGCTATTGTCCAAACTAGTTATAGAGACCTAAGTTTTTTGAGTTTTTTCCATTATCCCTGTGTGAACTTGCATGAAATTTTTTGAATGTTGGATGTTTATAGTTGACTAGGAATAAGAAAAAAGGTGTCTAAAATGGTCATGAGAGCAAGCACAAAGTATCTATGGATTGGGAATCATAAGCCACACTCAAGTTACCAATTTTCCATTTTTATATGACTACATTTGCCCCTAATTTATTCTAGTGATGCAACAAAGTGAAATACTAGGATAAAGGAAAATGAAAGCATACCTAAACTTACCTTTAAGGGTGAAGCTCATGAAGATGTTGTAATCCTATGTTAATGTAGAGAGAGAACATTGTGAGGTATAAATCAGGTACATGAACTAATACAAAACCTATTATGATGTTGAGTAATGTTGGATGGTGTTGTACTAAGAGTAATATTGTGAATGGAGTTGAGTGCTTAATTCCTCAAAAAGTGGCTCAAGAATGCAAAGACTAACCCTTTGGCTCCATTATCACCTAATAAGTGAATCTAGGTGGTCATGCATGTGTTGTTTGATGTCTAGACTGTGTGTCCAATCCCTCTAAATAATTGGTTCAAGAATACAAAGGCTTGTTAGTCCTTTGGCTCCATCATTTCCCCATGAAGTAAAGTTATAAATTGATACCAGTATGAAATATATGTTTTATAAGATGGCTCTTGAACCCCATGAATATAAAATGATATGAAAATGTTGGTATGGATAGTTGAATGTATGATGGAAACTAGGCCACTCTTGGCCACTTTGCGAGATGGAAATTAGGCTTATATGAAATCCACTCTAAAACTAAAAATCGAGCTTATGTGGAAGCCACTCAAGAAATTAGGAAATCAAAAGTTAGGATTGTATAAAAGAAAAAAGAAAATTACACCAACCACCTATAGATGGAGTAAGGCATATAATTGTTAAGAATGCCTAGATAATGATAAACTCAAAAAAAAAGAAGACAAATGTGCCACACACATTGCCCCTAACCATTAGTGTCTGAAACATGAATTATGATCTAGAAGTTATACCAATTACCTTATCTAAAACTAAAAGTGACAGGCCTCATGCCACACATGATGCCCCCTATATCTAATTTTTTTAATAAAATAGCCCTAAAACTATTGATTTTGGTCTAAACTATAACTAACAAAACTATAATTAAACTTACCTTCCTATCTATTTCTAGAAAATTTAATTTTTCTACTATTTAGATAAGAGCATTAGAATAGATATTATCACCATTGATGTTGTAGTCCAGTCTTGAGGCTATTGTCTTGGGCCAAATATGATGACTATTCTAGATTCTTGACTATCTTCCTAGTCTTTTCTGCCTAGTTTGTTGTCTGGGTGTGATTAATACTACTATTTCTACTATTAGGATCTATGATCTTTATGACAAAACCCATATTTATTTCCTCCTCTTTTGAGGGTAGGAATAAAGACCCTGTAATAATTGCCCTTATAAGAAATATCCCTGCAAGTGTGTTATACTACCAAGATACATGATATAGCAATGATAATTAGCAAGAATCTCAAGATATAACATGATTTATATTGAGAGATTGTTAGATTAATATGGGTGTGCCTAGATAGGTGTAATAATTTAATACCATGTGTAATGTACTTAACTAGAATTTAAATTTTGGTTAGTTTTTAGTTGAAGAAATGGAGCTTTGAAGTCAATCATGGCATCCAAGAAATTATGAATAATCCATGATATGGATTATGGCATTGCAAACAATATATAAGAAAATAAACAAAAAGTACACAAGATAAGAAGAAAGAATTATAAAAGAGTGGCTAAGGGGCCAAGTAAAGAATGGACATGGGCACATGTCACTCAAATTAGAAATCAAGCATACAAGGCTTGTTTAAATGACACATACACATACAGTTAAAACAATAAAATTGACATGGAATCCATAATCAAATAGAGGATTATAGGAAAAGGACATTGGTAAATGTCCTAATGCACACACATGAATAAAAGCAAGGAACATTAGAAAATGTCCTAAGACATAGATAGGAGACAAACATGAATTGATAAAATGTAATCACATTAAGCTATTGTTGAACAAGCAAAGAAAGCATGTAAGAAACTATAATTACAAATTCATCTAACTAATCAAATAAAGAAGTGAATGTATGCAAGACATGTTAGTACAAGACTAAGTATATTGTAAGAAATACATAATTTCTATATACTAGTGAGTGTCGATAGAGTAATCTATATATGATAGTGAATAATATACATCAACATGATAACTAGAGTGTGTGGTGTAAAAATGACATAACGTGGATGGTTTAGTCATGTAAAAGATGCCCCCAGTGGGAGGATATATCAATGTACATCTCAGATGCAGTAGGATGCCCCCTCAATAGGTAGAGTGAAGCAATCAAGGGTTTGGAAGTCACTACACACACTCAAAAAAGATCAAGTAAAGCATGGTAATGTAGATAAATAGACAAACAATAGCATAAACTAGAAAATGTAAGTCTAGCATGGTATTAAAAATGTAAAGCATGGATAATGCATACAATCAAAATGTTTTTAGTGTTTTTGAATTTATTTGAATGTTTTTATATTTTGAAAATTTTGTATTATTTTTGGATTTTTTAATGTTTTTGAGCTATGTACAATCAATCATGAGGAGACTATATACAATAAATACTTAGAAACTATGTGCAAGTAAATAAAAAGAAACTATATACAAGTAAGGTTGAGAAGAGATGATACTAACTGATGAATCTCATGGGAGACTCCCTATCATGGTCTCATGTATCAAATAAAGGATTTGTGCATGATTTTGAATCATAAGGGAATGGTTGTGAATATGATTATGAATATTCAGATTCATTGTTGGTATCTTGGAAATCATAATAACCTATATTGTTTCACTTATAATTATCTTTTTGATTTTTAACCAATGAAATGCTATTGTTGACTTTTGTTGTATCTTGATCTATTCCTTTGATAAATTATGTCTATGAATGATTTGCCTTAGGATATTCAATAAATCCCAAACCTTGATGACAAACATTATCAACTACTAGAATAGGAGTAGTGATGCTTTAAGCATGGTTTCCCAACCCTTGACCTTGAAAATTTAAGTATTTTAGATATTTTTGACCAAACCCATACGAATTTGAAAGTTGAGCCTCATTTTGGAGACGTAGATTTCCATATTTTTCTTGCTTTACCTATGCTTTTAGTACTATTTATTGCTCTAGTTTTGCTTTTTTATCCTTTTTTTGTTTTGAGTTATGTTTTGTTAACCACTTTTGTACTACTTTTGAATTTGACCCTTTGTGAATATGTTCCTATGTCACTGTGCATTGCTTGACTAATTTACTTTGTATAGGGTTCTTATTAGCAATTATCTATTCTAAATGTTTTTTCAATATGAATCATGAATCTGTGTGATGCACATGTATTCTATAATATGCATAATAGTATTTGGATCTTTTCACTGGATGTAGAGGAGGTAGTTTGATCAACTTAGATTTAATCATTTCCCTTAGTATTTCACTTGAACGCTTAGTTAATCTTTAAATGTTTTTTAATCACTATTTGTAGAGTTACTTTATTGTGATTTCATTTTTTGATATGTAATATTTCTTGCAACCAATTGACTAGGTGAAGGTGGACATACATGATTGACATTAGGGTGCCTTTGAGGTTTTTGTATTATAATCTAATTTTCTAATGTTGTGATCTTTTCATGTATTATCTGATTCTATGTTTGTAAATCTAAAATTAATTTTCTCATACTGGTGATTTGATCCATTAGAGTCTTATAAGTGCAAATCTTAGCTTCTTCTGATTGAACATGTAAGTACATGTGTTGAAGATAATTTGAAGAAGGTATAGACTCAATATATGCATTAGTAACAATAGTATGGATTGACTCACCTTTTGGAGGGGTGATAACATGGACCTAGTTAGAGGGAAATTAGTTATCATGCTCTTGGGGGAGAGGAGGAAAAGGAAATTATTTATTGTGCATAAGATATGGCATTGAAACTTGATAGGTGGTTATTAACTTATGCACTAGGTCCTCTAGGTAGAAACCATATATGTAGGATAAAATTCATGAAAGTGGAGTTATAAGTTGTATATAAATATAATTAAAAAGAGTATTCCACATGAGAGATAGAAAACAAGGGATAGAGAACATGAATTTGTGCATCAATGCATAAAGAACTTTGATATGTGATACAACATTTATAATATATTTATCATGATAAACTTGAAATTTTTTCCATATGAGAGATAGAAATCAAAGGGTAGAGAACATGGAATGGTACACTAATGCATAAGAAGATTTTACATATGCTATGATATGTCTAATATGTTTATCAATATAAACTTGAAAATTTTTCCATATAAGAGATATAAATTAAAGGGTAGAGAACATGGAATGGTGCACTAATTCATAAAAGGTTTTTACATGTGCTATGATATGTCTAATATGTTTAGCAAAATAGAGTTGGAAATTATCTTTCATGAGAGAGAGAGAGAGAGAGAGAGAGAGAGAGAGAGAGAGAGAGAGAGAGAGAGAGAGAGAGAGAGAGAGTATATAAAAGAAATATTGGAATCTTATGTAATTTTAGAAATAAATTTTGTAATATAATCTCTTATTATGAAAACTAAGCATGAAAGAGAAAGAATGAAGCAATGTTTTAACATATGGTAGAGTTCATTATTCATGTACATGAAAGGACCAAGCGTGGTCTCCTTATTATTTGCAAGAAATGTAAGAAAACATTGTAAATAGGTGAGATCCATTTTTGAAATCTGATTTTAGAATGTAAGGTGATATCTCACAAGCAATTAAGACCTAGTGTATGCAACTAGGGTTTGAAATATGATAATTTTTACAAATTATTATGAAATTGTGAATTTGAAAGTGAATTTTTGAGTAAAATATGCAATGAAGAATTTAGAAAATTATTAGAAAATGGTTGATTGAATAGGACCTAGTATGTGTAACTAGGGTTTTGAGAAAAATCATTTTTTAACTTAATATTGAATTTTGAATTTTGAAGGGATTTTATGATTTTAATATGATAGTAAAAATTCAAAAAATTGTTGGAAAATTACTGGAAAAATATTGGGACCTAGTATAGACAACTAGGGATTGAAATAAAATTATTTTAAAATTTAATACTAAATTTTAAAATTTGAAATAAATTTTTGATTTAAATATTCAAGTAAAAATTCAAAAATTTATAATAAAAATCATTAGGAATTTTACCCTAGTGTTTCTTGGATTTTTGTGTGCAAACAAAGTAAGTCAGGTTCACAAAATGATTTAACAATTTTTGGTAATATTAGTGTTTTATTCCTAATTTAGTTAAATGGTCTAGATTGATAAATCAGTAAATAATATGCAATAAATAAGCTACTAATTTTTTATATTTAGTTTTAATGAAATATTTTCTAAAAATAGTAATAAAAGGGAGAAAATAAGACTTATCTTAAATAGTGCTGATCAAAAGGTTGCCTATTTGATTCACATTAGGTTCACTACATGTTTTAACAATTTTAGGAATATTGGTGTTTTATTCATAATATATTCAAAGGGTATGGATTGATAAATCAATAAATAGTATGAAATAAATAAGCTACTAATTTGTGAAATTTATTTATAATTAAATCTTTTCTAAAAATAGTAATAAAATGGAGAAAATAAGACTTAGCTTAAACTATGTTGATCTGACTAAGACAGGATCTGATATTCACTATGCAGGGTTGGGACACTATCATAAACAAAATTCTAGATTTCATTTCTAGATTAGATAGGAGCACCAAAAGTGGACAAGAGTGGCATTGGTCCTATAGTCCTTCTCTGGCATTATTATCTTGAGGGGATAAGCTTTCTAGGTTTTGTTTGGTTGGTCTTTATGACACTGTCTTTGAATTTTTGAAGCCTTTCTATTAGTAGCGCTCCTTGCAGAGCTAGTTTTCTTTATTTTTATGCCTTTAATGAACTTGAACACAAATTTGACAAATATTTAAAAAGGGTTAGTGTATGTAAGATTCAATAAATGTGCTTTAAACTCAGTGTGTGAGCACACTGCCTACATACCAATACTCTGAAAATGGATCAAGCCACATGTATTTCTCCCTTTGAAAGTGCTTAGTACAATTGTGGTATGAGAATGAAAGAAATGTTATAATGGATGTACTTAAGTATGGATAGGGACTAATGCACTAATTTAGATGTTCTTAGACTGTACTGGATGGCTATATGAAAATAATAGGGAAGATTTCCTAAGTGGTTTCACTTTTATTCTTTTTTTCTTGATAATATTTACCAAACCTTTCAAAATGATCTTTGAATGGGATTTTATAGAGATATATTGGTCATGGATTGAATGTATTCACATTAGGCTAACAAGGAAAAGGATAAGGATAAAATAATTTGACCATTGGATCCCAAAGTTCACTTGGACAAGAGCACCAAAAATATGACACTTCAAAGTCTGGCACTATAGTCCAGGTCCTACTGCTATTATCCAAACTAGTCATAAAGACTTAAGTTTTCTAAGTTTTGTTCACTATTCCTGTATGAACCTATTTGTAAAATTTTAGATTCTAGATGCTTAAATATGACTGGGAGTAATAAAAATGGTTTTTTAGAAGTTTCATGAGAGAAAACAAGAGGGATCTATGGATTGGGAGTCATAATCCACACTCAAGTTACTAGTTTTACATTTTATATGACTAAGTAATATATGTTGAAGTAATGGTTGTCTAGGAAATTTAATTACCTTCCTATAATATTATCTACTTATAATGAACATGATAAGGTTTTATAGTTGACTATGGTGGTGGTGGGGTGGGAGGAGGAAATATTTCCAACTGAATAACATGCTCATATTGAATACATAAAAATGTACCCACACTAGTGCCATGTATAAAATTTAGACATATGTGTACTAAAGATAGAGCTACACTCATCTAATGTATCCAATTTTGTCCTAAAAACATGTTAATAACCCAAATATTAGGTAAAACTAAGAATGAATTAGAAATTATAACAAGACCCACATTAAGTGGTAATCCAATATCAAACGAGGTTTTTTATTTCCATCAAGTAATTTCACCAAAGTTATTATAATGGTCAAAATCTTCTCATCTATATTTGATATTATTAAGGAGTGTCATTGTACAATCATTTTCACTTGAACCAAAATGTAAGATGGTATTGGGTATATGCTATGTGTCACTGTAGCCATGAAATAAAAATAACACATAAAATGAATCATCATAAACAACCTCAGACTCATCAAATGTGATAATAAGTCAATATATGTGTATAGTCTAAAGTGTGCCAATAATAAAATATAGATGATGTTCCTCCTTAGTCCTAGAATCATAAGGCATCAAATGGAGTTGTGCATTATAAGTGATATGTCCCTTAGGATTAGTTTATCTTCAAGTGCCACACAATTCTTAAATGGTAAAATTTTTATTTTACACTTAACATTCCCATTAGCTTGTGTCCCTTAATCAATTTTAGATGAATTAATTTCATGAACATTATCATTTATCAAATCAAGCATCTTACATTTCAAATTGATGCATCTCTTAGTTAATTTTTTCCTATGTGTATGTAAATTTTAATATGCATCAATCTAAAATCCCTTATACGGATGCTTACTCATATCAACCCTTTTTTGGAGTGGAAAATATATGAATTTTCACTGAATTAAATTCTATAGGGTTTTGTGATAAAGTTCTAGTAATTCTTATAATTACATCCTTTAAGGAGTTAATAAGAAAATTTGATTATTTATTTATGAAACTTCACTAACCATTATATTTTTGGCATTGTTATCATGATTCACTTTGTATTTTAATTTTTATAATAATGATTTATATGTCTTGATTGATAATCTATCTTATATATAGAGAGGATATTATCTTCGTGGCCTTACCTTTATGGCATAAGAAATCAAAATATTGGAAGCATATTAGTTTGATAGAATCATTTATAGGGGTAGTAAATATTTTATTTAATATGTATTTTAATTAATTACCAGCCATTGGGTTTGTCATCTTGGAGATCATGTTATTATAATGGATCACATAATTATTGATGGGTTCACCACTCCTTGTATAATCTTTGTACTTTATGCATAGGAAAATTTATAACTGATATTGAATGAAAAGGTGATAAAAATGGTTGTAAAAATTATTAAATGAAATAACCTATTGAGAATATATAAAATATAGCCATAAAAAATGATAATCCTTAAAGCTATATGAAACCAAATTAGTCATTAACTTATTATTGGAGGAATAATCCAAACATGTTGCATGGAATGTTATTAGATGTTAAACTGGGTCAGCTTTATCATATTGAAATGCAATCTCAGGAGATAAAATACCTATAGGTAAATGGTAAAATTAACTCCTAGAAGCTAATTTATTATTAATAAATGCATGAGAATAAATCAAATGCCTATTTTAAGAAAATTTAGTCTAATTACAACACCATATCCCCACAATATGAGTGTGCATCAAATGTGTAACATATAGGTATACATAGGAATTCTCACCAATAGTAGTCTCAACAACTATGGTGGAGTGGGTACCTATTAAAGGTATATTATTGTGAGGTAAGGGATCATATTTTTTTCCTCAGATGTGACAACCTTAGAAATATTTTTATATTCATCTCTTATTACATATAACAATGCATCACGTAGGTGTGTATTAATATGAAAATATTGATTTATTTGTTGTTGATATTTATCATAAAATCTACCATTCATAGTATATTTTTATTCTTCAAGTGAATTTAAATATGTGGTAATCATACAAATTCCTTCCATCCTACCTCTTGTTATACTATTAGGGGAGGGATAATATCTATGAAAACCATGATTCAAGGTGAAAGAATTGATATATTAAAAACCTCATAATTCAAATTTTGAACAATATAAAGTACTGAGGAATGTTAAATAATATTCAAGAATAGTTTTATGTTAGTATTATTAGACAAAGATTTGACCTTTTTTATTACCTAGTTGTTAAATATTTATAATATAAGGGTAAAAATTCATTTAATGATTAAAATCATAAATTGTGTATATCCATTATAGCCATGAGCAATTTTTTGATAATGAGGGGATGTTATAAATTATGTCTAAATATAAGATTTAAGTATAAAAATATTAAACCCTAAAATATAAGAACAAATGCCTAAGGGATTACCTAAGGTTTTTATGATGTTTAAGATAAATAATAGGTTCAATATTATGTTTTATATTATTTTTAATTTGAACAATATAAATATGACAAAACTATATAAACTTTAGATTGCATAAGATATAAAAACTCATATACAAATACAAGTGTAACAAGAAGAGTATTACTCAATTATTGTAAATTAAAATGTATCGAAACATTAAATTGACTAGATACTTAGATTATTTAGGTCATGTTATCAGAATTTATAGGTTAAAATCATAGTAAAAGGTATAGAAAGGGGTTGTAATTGCTCAAAAATATAAAAAGTCTGGGTGTATTTGCTAAGAAAACTTCAATACTTCCTAAACACTTTTTTTATGCTGCCATCTGATTTGGGTTAGCAATGTCATAAATAAATGCATTGATATGTTAGAGTTTAGATCACTAGACATGTATCTATTAGTGTCTCATGTGAATTCAAATAATTTTTATCCTCTTCAAATAAATATATTTACTTCTCCTTGTTTAAAAAACCTAGATTGTGCCTTTGATACCAATGTGACCTATAAAAATAGGTTAGTGAGTTTGTTTTAACTCACACCAATCACTCTCTATTAATTTCATGGGTATTTCATATGTTTGAATACTCTAAAGAGGGATATAAACCCACATAGTTATCACACCTATTTGAGTGTGTGCAATCAATGTCATACTAACATGTCATGATTTTTTGAGTATGGATTTTGACACTTAAAAACCTAAAATTTTAACTTTACATAAGTATTCAAACTTTTCATAAATCATGCTCCTTTTGATGGGATTTAGATTTTGAAGCTTTGGGGTAGTTCCTCTTAATATGAAGATGAATAAGAGATTTTTTCTTGATTAGTGGTGGATAAGAATATTATTAGGATTAATTTTTATAAATAGCTAAATCTTTGAGTAATTTATGTGTAATTAAATATATGAAACATAATGGTTTGACAATGTGAAGGATTTGAATTTATTAAAATATCCATTAAGCTGAACATATATTGTCCTTGCCTTGGTGGATTGAGCTGCCAAGGTGAAAGAATTTGAGAAGGACCAATAGTATCCCAAAATTAGGGAAGTGTGATCTAATATTAGGAAATAATGTGAATAAAATAACAAGTTATTAAGGTAAAATATACGAAAATACTATGTAGTATTAATGGTGATTTCAGAAGTTTAGGCTTGTAGATGAAATAATGTCTAAGAGATAATGTGATTATGTGTCAATTATTCATGTGAAATCAATGATACCAAGGCATGTTAAATAATAACATTTTCAAGTGTCTAATAACAAAAATTAGTGTCAATAATACTATATAAATAAGTGACTATGAGATATGTCACTTAGTTGATATTATATTTATGATGCTTACTAGTTATGCACAATCACTAGAAATTATCTTAAATAGATTTATGACTATTCTAGTAAAGAAATAAATCACTAAAATGTACAAATATGCTACTTATTAATATTAGACTACTATGGAAATTGGTATCATCCACATAATATTAAAACTATCAATGTTTAATATTATATCATGTTCTCCCATATATCACTACACATATCTAACTATATGATTTATGTGTTTTTGTTTTACCTTGGTCTTATGTACAGATCCTTATTTTGTCTTATTTTACATTAAAATCATAGCACTAATTTTAATGCTTGTTTCATTAGAAAATATGGCTTAAAATATGGGTTTTACATCCTCATCCACTCCCTTCTAAGTGATTAAGTGTTTCCTATGTTATGATACAAAAAAAATGGGGATCAAACCAACTGTAATTATCCCACCTATATTATTTTGTGCTTAATCTTGTTCCACTATAATCCAATGTAAATCTTGTATTTAAACACTTAAAAACACATAGTTTTAGCCTTTCATTAGGTTTTATGACATGACTTTTTGAATAATACTTTTATGGTTTTCAAATATGGATGATTTTAGATAGTTTATCAAGGATGTTTAAACATATTTTTCAATCCTTACGAAGGGAAGTGGTACATGATTTTTATAAAGGAATGAATTTAATCTTGATGTGTATTTATATATTTATTTTTATTTATTTTCATTCATAACTTCCATGTGAAACATTTACAGGATGACCCAAGGGAGTGATGTAACTATAGACACCTAAATCTGGCCACCGATAACCCCCAATCAGGGTTTTGGCTAATTTCCACCCAAAATGAACAATTTGGCTTAAAAACACTAAAACATGTAAAATGATGTGAAAATAGAATATTCAAGTGTCAATTTTGGCTATTGTATCATTAAATGGGGTAATGCAATTTATGGGTCAACTAACTTTGATCAGATCATTTCGAGTCAAAATGCTAATTTTGCACCTAGGTGCTCTGGATTGCTCTTTCCTATCAAATATATTGAATGAGACATGTGCCTTTGTTATTTTTTATTGGTAACATCCTAAATGGGATAAAGGTTCTAATGCATCTAAAATTTCTTTTCAATTCTAATCTAGTCAAATTTTGGACCAATAATAAGGCATTCTGATCAATTTGAGTAATTTGTTCACAAAGTGCTTAATCATGCTTAAGAGATAATTAACCCAAATCAAGGCTTAATCAAAAATTCCATGGAAAATTATTGAATACTTATTTTTGGAAATGAATATTGAATATATGCATCATTAGGTGACCTCATTTCTTGGGAAGACATCACTAAGCTATAAATGCCACAAATATCAAGATTCATGACCTCCATGCCTCTTAATTGCTTATTATTCATATGTCATGATGAGGATAATTACAAAATTAATTCCAAAAATTGATTTAATCCTTAACCACACATCTCAATCTTGAGATGGATGTTTTAGGTTGATTTTTGACATTTTCAAAAATCTATAAATAGAGAGGCCAAGAACATCATTTTAAGCCATTTTGGTGCAAAGATATTATGCTCAAATATATTAAAACACATGATTATGAAAATTTATAATGTAAAATTAATATAAAATCTTTAATTAATTAGTGTTGCCATGCCAAATTGATTCCAAGCCAAGCCAAGCTACAAGCTAAAGGTGCCAAAGAGAGATGGAGGTAGCCAAGATTTTGTTGCCAAGGAATTCATGAGCACAAGCTAAGCAAGCCATGACTACAAAGTCATTTGGAGAATCCGAAGAAGTTGAATGAATTATTATGTTTTCATTCCTTGCTTTTTAGTTGTGTTTGTCATTTTATTTTATTAACTAAGCTCTCCCTAGTGTCTAGGCCTAGAGATGTTATGTTATTAGTGTGTTTATTTCATTTTGTTTTCATTTTGGAACTAACACCATACTATCCATACTCTCTTGAGTGAAATTCCTAGATTAGAGTAACTTCTTAAAATAATTTTAAGATTTTCCTAAGGAATCTATCGTAAAGGAGGATGTTGTGTTAATAAATAACATATGATTGTTTTAACACTATTCACGAAGATAGAAATAATGATATCAAATGTATATACTATATTACTAAGACAATAGATCATTATAGTATAGAATGGGGATATCTTAAATAATTGTGATGTAAAATCTAGATGTCTATGTTCATAGATAGATAAATAGATAATGGATATTGTGAGAATAATCAAGATAAATGTGTATTCACAAGTCATATATGTAAATTAAAAGTCAATTTTGGAAGTTATCAAGTGCATAATACCAAATTTAGTTTTATAGACTAGGAATGTAGGATTTATCTAAAATATGCATCTAAATTTAGTTAGTATAACAACTCTATTAGGTTTAAGTTTTTAGGAACAATTTACATAATCACAACCATTATCAACATAACCAATTAACTTATCAGTGGATTCCTTAAACTGGTTTTTGATCAATATCTATGGCCCAAATAACAGAGCTTTGAGGCAAAATTTGTGGACTGATTTGAGTAGCTTCACGACCAATACCCTGTGCATTAGATGGATGCTAGCTGGGGACTTTAACACTCCTTTATATCCTTCTGAGAAATATGGTGGGATTCTAGATTATTCTAACAACATGTCCAACTTTTTGGAATTTATAAATGATTGGGGATTACTGGATGTGGAATTACAAAATCAAAATTTCACCTGGTCTAACAGAAGAAGGGGAGACCAAATGATCCAAGTTAAATTAGATAGGTTTCTTATTTCTAGCAACTGGGATAATCATCATAATATGCATCTACAGGATTTTCCTAGAACTATGTCTGACCATTTCCCTATCTTCCTCAATTGGAAAGATCAGAGCCAACGTGGTCCTTTCCCTTTTCGATTTGAAGCCATGTGGATTAAGCATAAAGATTTTAGACAACTAGTGGCTCAATGGTGGAAACTTCCTATCCAAGGTAATCCTATGTTTATATTAGTTTAAAAACTTCTACACATCAAATAGGAAGTACATGGGTGGAATGGATATAATTTTGGTCATGTTTTTTGTTAGAAGAAAAACATAGTAAGAAAATTGGCAGATATCTAGCAACAGATCGCTCAAGGAGATGATTCAGAAGACACTTATAAAGAATAGCATGTTCTGATTTCTGACTGGAATAATCTTATGGGTAGAGAAGAGGTTTTTTGGAAACATAAATCTAGAATTCATTGGCTTAAAGAGGGAGATAGGAACATGACCTTTTTTCATCTTTTAGCCATGAAACACAGAAAGACTAACTCCATAACAAAATTATGTTTGGAAAATGGAAATATTATAACTAAGGATAAGGAGATTGGGGAACAAGCTATGATAATATTCCATAATTTGTTGATCAAACAAACTAATGATGATGGGAATGTCAAAACTATGAATCAATTCATTGACAAAATCCCCTGTCTGATAACTGAGGAAGACAACTTGGAAATGTTAAGGCCTATATCTGAGGAGGAGGTCCATGCTATTTTATTCTCTATGGGTTCCTTCAAATCTTTGAGCCCTGATGGTTTCCATCCTATTTTCTACTAGGAATATTTGGATATAGTGGGAAAGGATCTTACTACCGCTGTTTGAGATTTCTTCATAACTAGTAAACTTTTAAAATAGATTAATAATATCTTTATTATCCTAGTTCCTAAAATATTGAAACCCACACACCTTTCAGAATTCAGACCTATTAGCTTGTGTAATACTATTTATAAGCTTTGCACTAAAGTTCTTGTTATGAGAATCCAACTTTTCTTAGATAAAATTATTTCCCCTGCTCAAAAAGGCTTTGTCCTGGGTTGGCAAATTCTTGATGCTGTGATCTCCACGCATGAAACTATTCATTCCATGGATAATATTAGAATTCTTGGTATGGATCTTAAGTTAGATATTTCTAAAGCCTATGATAGGGTCTCATGGACTTTTATATTTAAATTCATCAAGAAGTTTCTATGATAAAATATCTCACCCATTTGGAACACAGTTGCTATTGCTAAATTTTTGGTCCTAGTTAAAGCGGTCCCTAGAGGTTTCTTCTCTTCTTCAAGAAGAATATGCCAAGGGGGTCCTCTTTCCCCTTACTTTTTCATCATAATTTTGGAGGCCCTTGTGAGATATATACAAGATAATATAGCCTATAAACATCTAGTGGGCATTAAACCTACTTCCTCCCTTCCCCCTATGGTTGTGTAGTAGTTTGTTGATGATACCATCCTTTTTGGCATATCTTCAGTGATTGAAGCTCATAAATGGAAAAATATTTTATATAACTATGCCATATATTCTGGGCAAAGCATAAATCTTTGAAAGAGCAATGTGTACTTTAATACTCCTAATGACCTCCAGTAAAAAATCATTGACATCCTGGACTGTGTTGAAGTTGATCTTCCTGATACCTATTTGGGCCTTCCCCTTATGGTCAAAGAGGTGTCTCCAGGTTTTTGGAATGGAATATAGGAAAGAAATTAGAGGAAATGTATTGGCTAGAAAGGGAAACTACTCAGCAATGTAGGCAAATTATAGCTTCTTCAGGCCTTTCTACAAGGGATTCCTACTTATTTCCTGTCTCTCTTTAAAATACCTACGTATTTTGCTATCAAATTAGAACATATTCAAAGAAATTTTTTATGGATGGGACTGGAAGATAAACAAAGAATGTCATTGGCCAATTGGGAAAAAGTGTGTCTTCCTAAATCACATGGTGGCCTCAATATTAGATTCATCAGAAGCATGAACAAAGCCCTTCTTTCCAAAATTAATTGGAATCTAATTCATTAACATAATGATTGGGGAGAAATCATGCATGCCAAATATATACATACTAATGATAGTTCTAACTTTCTCTAACAAGTAGGGTTACCCCAGGGATTTGTGATATGGAATAAAATGTTAAAATCTAGAAGTCTTCTTAAACAAGGGATTAGATGGAAATTGGGAAATGGTAGGTCTATTAAATTTTGGAATGACATCTATATAAAAGATAAGGCTCTTATTACACAGGGGGATTATGGAGAAATTGCTAGCATTACTACTTAATTTTTTTGGATATAAAGTTTGTGATTACATGGCTAATAATAATGGCAATAGGAGCTAGAAAAATTTATTGGATTATTGTGCTCATCAGCCTGATCTCTCCCCTAGAGTTTGGGATGTTCAATAGTTGATTCAAGGGGTCAGAATCCCTCTCTTCTTGAGAGAGGATGAATAGTATTGGTGGCCAAATAAGAATGGTTGGTTCTCTATCAAGTCTGCTTATCATTTGATGGTCCCTGAGGTTCATAGAAAGGAGATATGGAAAAAGGTTTGGAACCATAACTTTTACCAAAAGTCAACATGTTTTGGTGGGTTTCGGCTCATAACAAAATTTTAACCCAAGACAACTTATAGAAGAGAGGGTTTACCCTAGTCAATAGATGTTATTTATGCTGCTTAAAGGATGAAACTATTTTCCATCTTTTCAAACACTGATTTTGCCCAAGAACTTTGGGACATAATCCTGAATAATTTTGGCATTCAGTGGGTCTGTAATTTTGATCTTAAGGAAGTCATTAACAATTGGCATCCTACCTTTTCTCATCCCTGGCTACTTGAGTTATGGAAACAAACTCTACCCTATTTGAGCTGGACTTTATGGAATGAGTGCAACCATAGAAATGTTAGGGATATTGCTAGAGATGCCTCTCAGGTTTTTCATATTTTTATTAAGACTCTATTGGAAAGAGTCACTAATGCCCATATTCACACTATGGAGAAAATTCTAACTCATGAAGAAGAAAAAATTGTGACTAACTGGAAGATCCTAAATCATATACCTGCTCATAATAATTCCAACATATTATAAAGACTCAATACTAGATGGAATCCACCGAAGCCTAACTGGTTGAAACTTAACTTTGATGGGGCCTCTAAGGCTAATGGTAAAGCTAGTGGGGGAGGGATTATAAGAGATGAAAAAGGGTGGATGATTTCTATCTATGCTAGTGGAATGGGTTGTTAGATAAATAATTATGCTGAAGCAACTACTCTTCTATGGGGGATTAAACTGGTTATATCCCTTGGTATCAGGAATTTGAGTATCCAGGGGGACTTTAAAATGGTTGTTGATGCATTTAAAAACATATCAATTATTGGTATTAAGCTAAAATATATTATTAGGGATATAAATATTCTTTTGTAGAAGTTTACCATGGTAGACATCTCACATAGTTATCAGGAGGGAAATGGTGTTGTTGATGCCTGTGTTGATCTTGGCCAATAATATTCAAATTGGTGATGCTGGAACCAAATTGATCACATCCATTTAAATATTAGGGATCTCATTCAAAAGGAAGTGACATGTTAAGGATGAGTTAGACATATTAGAGAGACAACTCACCTCATCAATCCTTTTAGAGGGTGCCGATGTATATCTTGGAGTACGTGTCCTTTTGTACTTTTTTATCATCATTTCTAATTTATTATGCCTCTTTGATAAGGTAAGTGGATTACTTAATCATTATGGAGATTGCTGTGAAATTATGTTTAAGCATGGGATGAGTAAGTGTCATATTTACATGATGTTCCTAATTATGTTTTGTTTCATCACCATTATCAATATCCATAATCAAGGGATTGAAGTTACTACAAATACGATGGTGAAGACTTAAGATTTTGCTGGTTTGTTCTGTAAGTCCAACATGGGTGGTGATAGAATACAAATAAAACCAATTTCTTGTTACGAGTTTAAATATAACCTAGTGGTCTGGCACTATTGCAAAGAGGGAGGGATTATCCCCTATCTGGAGAGGCTCAATGGGTTTGATGAAAACCTTTCTGAACAATTCTATAGGTCATGGCTAAACTGACGAGTCTCTTTTGGGTGAATTAGCTTTGAGATTTTAGATAATGTTATTGCTATGGCTATTAGTATGTTTACTCATGGGATTAAACTACAATGAAAAACTAAAATTATAGACCTTTCCAGTTAGAATCTCTTTCTTGGAGAAGGTGAGAAACTAGCACCTTACCAGGGGGTATTTGATCGAGCCAAGTATCCTGAGCCTTGGGACATAATGTGTTTTATCCTCATGAAGTATTTCACTCTGGAGGGGTGCTTTATTAGGTTTTATAAAAATAATCTTCCCCTTTTGAACCATTTTAGGAAAAATGCTCACATTAGCTTTTCTTTTTATCTGCTTTCTTCCCTTGAGCATTATGTCCTTAGGGTTAGAGCTAAATTGGCTAAGAAACTCAATAAGAATCCTACCCCCCTTCATCAAGGACTTAGTTTCTATCTTTACAATTTCCATCATGCGCTCGAGCTTTCAAGGCCATTCAAATTGATAGTGGGGAAATTTATTCTAACCCTATTGGTACCGATGTTGTCGAAGAGCCTTGCCCTTCCCTTGTCTCTACTAAGACTAAAGAAGTTTCCTTTTCTACTCTTGAGGAGATTCCCATAGACAATCTAGGCTCTTTTGTGAGTATGAAAGGCAAGAAGAAGAAGACATATGCTAGTAATATAGGGACTATGGGGACTACTGTGGGGACCCCAAAAAATCCCTGTAGGACCCTTGGGGGTCAAGGTGGTAAGTCTCATTTGTCTACTAAGGCTATTAAAGAGGGTTCCTCCTCAAGAGTTAGAAGGTTAGGGGGAATTGTTGTAAAACCTGATCCCAAGGCTAGGCTTATCAACTACTCTAAGAGCACCTCAGATGAAGACACTCAGGATGATGAGGCCAAGGGCATGGATGTTCAAGAAATCTCTGTGGATACTGAGGGTAAATAGGAGACTAAAGAATTAAAGGCTACTGTTGAGGATGCTACTGACTTTATGGAAAATGCTAGAAAAGTGGGAAAGATGTTTGTGGAATAAGTTGATGATGAAAATAAAACTAAGGCTAGGTTGGGATCTGAAATTATAGTCTTGAGGGGTTGCATTCATAAAATAGAACATAACTTTTCTACTGTGCTCCAGAATTCTATTTTCCTTAACATGTATGTGTTGTAGGACCTGGGTGCTACTGTTACTACTGACAATGAGGAAAACTCTGTGAACTTGGATGACCTTATTAAATCCATGTTTAAGTAAGGAGGGTCCTGCCTCCTTAGTTTTTGCTTTCATTTTGATACTTTGCTTCTTTGTTATTACTATCTTAGTTTATAGTTGCAATTTTTGATGTCTATTGGATCATAGACAGTGATGTTTATATTTTAAGGCACCTTTTGTGATGGTTTCCTCTATTGCTTTTCTATTATTTGTAAGGGTTTGGCCCCTGGTTTAGCTGCCTTATATTATCAAAAACATAACCATTATACAAATTGTAATTAAAAACAAAATCTCTAACATTTTGGTCATTTTTATTAATTTCATTTTCAATAAAATTGTAATTTGTATTCTAAAAAATAATAGGGGTATGAATTTCAAAATTATTTTCCATTTTTAATTATAAATAAGAGAACAAATATTAAACAAAATAAGTTGAATAAAATTAGAAATAGTACCACAATATTTTGAACTTAATAAATTACAGTTTTTAGGTCAATTATTTATAGTGTCTTTAATATTTAATCATTAAAAACATTAAGAAAGTTTGTGATAATGATTGAGTAATGAGGAAAATATAAAATGTAAATAAAATAGATATGAAAATAAAATATAGAATATAAAATCAAAACCTAGGGTGAAACCTTAGAATGTGAAAATGTCTAATAAATGGTGAGGCTCACCAATTTATGAGAAGTGTATGTAAATATAAGGGGAATAAATTATATATGATAAAAAAAGTATAGTTTTGGGCTGAAGGATTAATCATAGATCAGTCACCAAATTACCTTGAGGGATGAATAACAATGAAACTCCAAGGTTTGATCTATTCAAAGAGTAAATGGTTTCACCAAAATATTTTAACAAATAGTGAAAATTAGTATGTAAATGACACTATGTAATGGTGAAACTATATAAATAAGATGGATATAAGGTTATACATTCCAATATGGTAATCATAAATCTAATGTAAAAAAATAAAGTTATGATAAATGATTGAAAAGTTGATGGAAATGACACAAAGATAAAGGTGATTATAATAAACACACCTAGGTTGGATTATATAAATATAATGTGAAAATTTGGATATGAATTTGAATTTGATGATACCCTAAAAATATATATTTTAACTATCACTCAAATAAAATTTATAGGTTGTGAAATATATATTGAAAATAATAGGTATCCTTATGATTGTGTACCTAGGTTTTCATTATATACCTTACTACTTTATCACTTTTTAAATTTATTGAAATTGTGAAATTTTATGGAAATATTGTTTTTTTTTGTATTGTTTTGGATTATTAGTTATTTTACACCAAAATTATTCTCTTTATATCCTTCACATAACCCTCTAAATTAGTAAAAAAAAATTATGAAAGTTACTTGACTTAGGCAACCTATTCATGAGTTACAACTACATATATCATACACTTGGATTGAGAATAAATGTTTTTATCTTGTGAATGTTAGTAAAATACATGCCCAAGTGAGATAAAATTACTAACCTCCTCTCCTAAATAATCAAATGTAACTATGCACACCCCTAATAACTTCTTTAAACAAAAGGTGGTTTTAATCAAATGTAACTATGCACACCCCCAATAACTTCTTTGAACAAAAGGTGGTTTTGTAAGAAGAATTAGGATTTATGTATAGGTAATGAAGGATAAATGTGATTAATTTATAGGTTTAACAAAATAAAATGATAAATTTGTCACTCAAATTTAAGGATGGCTCTTTGTTCAACTATTACTTGGTAAATGCCTTAGAATATATGTTTATATATAAGGCTATCTATGACATGATGTGCATAAGTTTAGACAATAATATTTGGTATTATTCACTTGAAAATTTCTATTTTGAATAATATTTAACATACATTAAATTTACATACACAACTAACTCTTTCTCACACTCTCTCCCAACTACTATTCTATATGTGGGCTTGGCCTTGACAAATTTACGCTATTAATATATAATGTTTCGATAGTATCTAACTCAATATATTAATATCATAATAAAACATTCTCTTTATCTCATATCACTATTTATACTATTTATATGGAAACATCCACAACTACACATATCCAGTTTTTTGAGCCACTTACCTTTGTCAAACTTGTCCCTACACTATTCAATAATAATTTTCCTGTATTCAAATCCTTCCTATGGGTCAGCCCTTATGTTTTTTTATGTATTTTAGTAGTTTAATTACAAAAATATTTATCCATGTAATAAAATATAAACTAATATTTTTTCTATCTAGAACCTATTAAGAACACATATATTATCCATCTCCACACTTATGGGAAATTCCCTTAAGCTTCCAAATTTAAATCCCCTCAAATTATAAAAACCTAAGATAAGTTTTAATACCATTTAAAGTTCTAAATAATAGGTTTTAAAGTGTATAAATTCATATAAATTACTAAACAACATGTAATTATTAATTGATTTCACATTCTCAACTACATGGGAGAACATCATATGTTTTGATCCCTCCTTGGAGTATTAGAAGGTAAGTAGTGCTTAGCCACTTAGTGTGGAGTGGTTGATGTTAGATAGACCTAATATTATATCCAATATTTTTATTTCACATTAGTCTCAAGTTTTTAATATAGGGCTTTCAGGAAATATAATGAAAATAGAGTTGTTCACATAGGTCTGAACAAATATGCATATACAAGAGTTGTTTATATGTGCAAGCACAATGACATCAATTGTCATATATTTTCATATGTTCCTTAGGTTAATTTTTTAAACAACTACTATATATATATATATATATATATATATATATATATATATATATATATATATATATATGCCACAAGGATACATACAACATATAAAACATCCTAGCATGTTTCCAAATATTTTTCTTGATATGAGTGAACATAGATCCCGTATTGAGAATTTTTATGACCTTACACTATCATAGATTTGCATATATACTAATAAAACTAAGTGAAATATTATTAAAGTTAATTTTCATTAATAAAAAGTTAAAAATAAATTAATTTCACTTTGATATTACAATCATATTTTATTAATTTAGACATATATTATAAATTTTGATTACTCTCAAATTTTTAGCTTATTTATATCACCAAATCCAAAATAAGTTAAAACATATTGGTGAAGCCCATCCTTATCCTAAACATTAAGAAATCTAGATTTCTTAGAGTTTCCTTGTACTTTGTTAGGGATTCCTTATAATTTCTTAAGATTTCATAATTATGTATTTATATTTTATTTATTATTTAAACTCATGTGTTATCTTCTTATCTTGGGGTTTCAATTTGTTAACCCGTAGTTGTATTTATTAAGAACATCCAAACCTAAGGTTGCCTTTATTTATCTCTTCCTACCTCCTTAAGTTTCAAAATTTTATCATTACTATTGCATACCTAATATATAATTTCACATATAATTTGAATAATTAATACACCATTTTAATGGAAGAAACAATTCACGTGGATGTGAAATTTGATAAGATAGATAGACAATAATTAACTCAGTATCTTCATATGAATCCATATTTGCATGACGAATTGTTATATTTAGCTAAAGCTGAAATGAAATATTATTTTAAGGTCGTCATTTTTTATTAATAATAAAATGATCATTTGACTAATATATATAGACCTTTTAGAGGTATTGATGCTAGTGTAGGTGTTCAAATAGCTACTAATGAAACTATTAATATGTATACACCTATGATTACGCATGATTCCCAACCATGGAGTGGGGGAATCTCAACCTTTTTTATGGACTACTATGACTCTCCCTACACAACATACATTTATAACTTTTAGTTTTTTACTCATATAACACCATACACTATTACGTAATTTTCTATGCCTAATCCTCAAATCATTATGTAAATATTTCTTAATATTTAGACTAAGGTTTTATAATAAGAACATATTTATTATAGTTTGGGTCAAGTCACTGATTCTTTTTCATTAAAAAATAAACCATTAGCCTATAAGATCTCGTTTTATCATTTCATTGTGGGATTGTTTACACCTAAGATTATCTTATATGACAGTAAATGACATATTTAGCAACACCTACAAGCCTTTCACATAACATGTTTAGAATATGAATCCAATGAGAATATATTGATGAAGTTGTTTCCACAAAATAAAAAATATTATGCCTCAATTTGGTTATATGACCCTCCTTTCCAATCAGATCATGCCTTTAATCCTTTGGTTAATAACCTTTTAGCACACTTTTCAATCAAAATGAATGAGAATATGTCATGTGCTAAGATTAGAAAAATTAAACAAGTATCCAATGAGCATGTTAGACAAAATTTGTCTACCTTAAATAATGATCATTCAAATATTTTCACTTACTTGGTCTTAAGTATGTTTATTTTAAGGTCATTTGGGATGGTCTAGCTAGTAGCTAGGTCTAGTCATATTGTCTTATCATAAAGTGTTATTTCTCCATGGTCTTCATGTTTTGTTTAGCATTATATAAGGTAAATTTGAAAAAGTTAAGGTAAGTGGGAAACCAAGTTAATATGGAAGCATACCTAAGAAGATAAGTTGGTGACCCTTCTAGGATTAATCATGGCCTAAATTTGGTTAAAATGGTTAAATAAGTATAACTATTAAGTGGATCACATTGTTCTAAGGATACTTAGAGAATTTAAGGTAATTTTGATAAGATAAGGTATCCTATTACTTTAGTCTTATTATACATTTCAATGTGAAGATGACACTTACTATCAAGGGACAAATATGAAATTTTTATCTTTGTAAAATAAATGTTTTAGATATTATAACACCTTGGTGATGACATAATTTATTTACATGACCATACACCTCTTTTAAATATCTATGTAACTGGTTTTCAATGTTTGAATTCCTTTGTTACTGCTATCAATCATTTTCCAGTGCATAAAAAAGGATTTTTCAAGATAATTATAGGTAATAAAGGGTGTGTATCATTTTTAAATATTATTACATGTATATTAAGGTATGAGTAAGGTTAGGATTCACTAACATTATCATCTCCAATAGTTTCAAGAAGTAAAATAATCAAAATATTGAAAAAATCATGATTTTGGTATTTTCATGTAGAGCGTTTCTAATGATGGATAAGGTGAAAAATCTTAAAAAGGTTCCCATGTTATTCCTAGGCCCAAATATATGAATTTTTTTGATGTGTACAGCAAAATAGTATAAAAATCCACTCCACTTCTCCATTGATCTTCTTGGTAGCTCAAGAAGGGAAACCAATTTGCACTTGATACTTTCATGAGAAAGAGATAGAGAGAGATTTGGAATATAATATCATAGAAATAAGAGGTAAAACTAATTACATTAAAATCTGTGGCATTGTTTTCCTGATTGAGCCCCTCAAGTTTATGAATAATCGTTAAGATGTTAAGGAGCAAAAAAGAAGCTTCAAACCCCACCAAGGTCAATTTTATTTGAGTGTGGATGAATGGATGAAAATTATTTTTAATTTTATTTTTATAAATATTATAACCCTAAAATATCATTTCAATTCATGTTTATCCATGATCATGTTTGGTAAAATGTCAAATAACTTAGTTCTGCTAGTTTGGGTAATATAATTAAATTGCTAGAATTATGAGATGTTTTGAGTGTATCTAATGGATGAAGTGAGGTTATAAATATTATATAAAATTACATGAATTCATCTTATAAATATTTGGTTACATTTTAATTATATATCTTCAATAAAAATAGGGATTGTGTGCTTATAAGTTGAATTGTTTGAACTAGCAATTAGGGTGGAGAAACCTTGTCAAAAGAGGGGTGTTTTTAGTACTCAAAGCTTATTGAAAGATAGTTAAAATCATATATTACATTGAGTAACAAATAAAATATTATACAAATTATGATCCATTGGATTCAATAGTTCTAAAATTCTCTTTAAACCCAAGATCAAAGAAGGTTTGCGAATAGGTCTACAAACCTGTAGGTCACTATTGGCTTCATAGGTTTCTTATAGGGAATGATATGACCTTTTTAAAAATATATTAAATGTTATCTTATTGATATAAAATTTATATAAACATATTTAATACTAAAAAATCCTATACCTTAGCTCAACTTTCTTTCAGTTGGACTGTATAGGCTAAAGTGGACATGTAAGCATAAAGGAAAATTATGAGAAAACTAGGTGAATGTATAATGTGGTCTAGACCCAATATAATTTAGATAATGAATTAAAAACAATGATATATTTCAATACATTATTTTATGATTTTATCTTAATAGAGAATCAAAATAAATTGAAATGAGGGTTTAGGCCTAATTAATAACCCACAGGCCTGTTTGTAGGTATTGGGAAACAAGGGCATGTTAGGGATGGATTTTAAAGTCAATAAATATGAATAATATTTATAAAATAATTAACCAATCCAAATATATTTCAATAAACACAAAAATTCCTAGAGTGTTAAAAAGTGGAAATCTCCACACCTGTAGTCTAGGAGACAAAATGCACACCTACAATTGCATACCAAGTATGAAGACCACACATGCATGATACTATGAATGAGAAGAATGTGTATGATGGTATTGCGATTATGGAGGTAATAATTTAATTATGTTGTGATATACTTATCCATGGATTAAAAATATTAAAACACCTAAAATAAGATGGATGTAGACCTGCAGTTCTTCATACCTATAAGTACACACCCATGACCCAAAACATGAGCATTTTGAAACTAAAGTGATGTATTTGGAGAGTATATAATTATTTCATGTGTTTTATAGGTGTAAATAATGTATACATAGCTTCTACAATGGTTATAGCCCCTAGTGTTGAAGATGAAACTTAGTGAAAAGACTTAGAATAGCCTTTATGCATCCCTATAGGAAGGTGCATCTACTATTGTATGTTTTTTAGAGATGTTTAAATGAAATTTTTAAATCTATGGTTAAATCACAAAAATAATCCCATTTTCCTTTCAGATCTTCTTACACTAAATAAACATTTGTAGTCTCAGTAGAGCACGCTCAAATAGACTACATACAGATGGTGAAGGCTAAGGTTCACTAATCATCTAATTATATATATGGTCTTGGAGAGATTAAATTCAACTAATTTAGATTTATTATGATGAAACAAGTTTTAATAAACCATTATCAAGCATTTAAACACATTAATGTTCATGAGAAACTATTCTAGTTAACTCTTGGGCCTAAACATACACTTAGTCTAAGATTTTTGCTATTTCTTGGTTTACCCATCTATACAAGGTTTCAAACCCTCAAATTTTACTTGTATTATCATTAGGTGGTCCTAAAAGTTAATAAAACATTATATTATATTTTCACATGTGTGAGGTATGTGTAGATCCAAATCTTATTTATTCTGCTTAGAGACCTAATTTAAGGCTAATAGAGAGAGAGGTTGATTAAGTGTATCTAAATTAGGTGTTTGATAATGATATTTTGTATGCAGTATGAAGAGACAAATGGGTACTCAAATTCACTTTTTTTAGAATAATATGTGGAGCACTTTATACAAGGAGCTTTATACATGTTGAGGGATATAAGGAGATGAAGAAAAGTATGGGCCTTAGGTGTGGAATGGAGTATTAGAGAGTGTATAAGGAAAACAAGGGGGTTGATACAAGTTATCTAATGTATAAAAAGGTCATTCATGTATAAATGTTGAATTTATGAAGATAGAAACAAGATTTGAGTCATTTGAGCAATGGAGAGCTAGTGAAGATTCTGAGCTTTTAAGAATAAAAGAGAAAGTTTACAAGAATTGTAAAAGAGAGGTGGAAGAATATATTCTCATGAATAGTGATTTGTAGTTATAAAATACTATATAAGGTTTTCAAGAAACTAAATTGAACTTTAGAGGCTTTGTTTTAAAAAAACTCCCAAAATGATCTAATGCCTCTATGTGATAGTCTTTAGAGGTGATCTACAAGTTTGAGCATAAGTGAGATGACTCTATTTGAGATATTGAATTTTTTTCAATTTATATGGTAGCATCTGTTAGTTCCCAAAATTACACTAGAGAAATTTTGGTTTTTGTATGATGAATCCGATGTGCTTGAGCTAAGTGAGTTTTAATGTTTTAGTTTCCTACCTTCCCTCATTAGGAGAAGAGGTTGGGACATGTAGTTTGAGAAAACATGTATGTAATATTAATTAAACAAATCTAGAGGGATATCTAAAAAGGATATAAAATACCCCATAAAAGATCGAGAGAGATTGAAGAATTGGAGTGTGTGGAGTAAAGATCCTATGGCATGAGAATTTACAATGAATAAATAAGGGCGTAACCAAGTCTTTTTCTAAGCTTGGATCCTTCACGCTTAGGAGAAGAGATATGTCAATTTACAAGATAAAAGTAAAAAGATACACCTATGTGTTTTTTTATTAAGGTGAGGAGTATTATGATGAACCAAATGAAAGATATGAATTTAACTCAAGGGACCTCCAAGAGTAACATTTAGGGGATGGAAAGATTTTGCACTTATCCCCTTTTAAGGAAGTTGGTGCAAAGGGTAGAAGTAGCCATTAACCCAAATTAATTTTTGATGTGGACATGTGGTAGAGTTTTATGACCTTGGACATTTTTGGCCTCTTTGAATAATTTCCCGACTTACCTTTTGGTGGGCATGGTACTTAAAGTCCCCAAGGTCTAGATGTCTAATTTTATATAGAATATTTGTTCCATGTAGAGGCACTTAGGTATTTTTTAGCTTTAGGAAATTTTTGGAAATTGTGTCAGTTACTTTTATGGACATTTTCTAAAGGGTCCCAAAAGGCTTGTGTACCCAAATTTTTACAAAATAAGGATCATTACGAGTGGTGTCCTTGGTATCAATGAGAACTCAAGAATTCTTGCCCCATAGCACCAGAGGATCATAACAAGTGAAAAGGTTTGAAAGTATCTAAGATATCAAAAATAATGTTTGAAATATATTATTCAATCATATTTCACCATGTATTATAAAAATAAGGTCACTTAGAACACAAGTGAAGGCCTTACATTTTCCCTCTATTTTTTAAATGAGGCTTAAGTAATTACTAGGGTAGGTGCTGATTAACCACCTCATCTTAGGGCATTAATGGTAACCCTAATTTTAAAATTCAAGGGATTATAATTAAGTATTGTCTTTCATTTGAACTCACCCTTTACATTCATAGCCAAATATTTGTGCTTCCAAGTGACTAAGTGTGTTAGAGTAAAGAATAATGTGAGTATAGTGAATCAGAGTATGAGTCTCAAAATATCTCCATTCCCACCTATGTGTAGCCTTCACTATTACTATTAAGTGTTTGCCAACCTTGTCGTATAGTGTTTTGAGGGGCAATTGAGAGCTAGTCAAGAAGTATTTTAGTGTAAATAAGTTTATTTATAATTTAATATAGTAATAAGAGACTTGAAAAAAGATGGTATCTTATTTAACAACATCCAAGGGAAACATTATATCAGTATTAGAATCAATCAAGGACACTGATGTCATGGATTTAGATTTTGGGCCCTGTTTAATGTCTTGAAACACCCCAAACCCCCACAAATAATTGCCAATGTTGGCATGAGCTACATTTCACTTGCAACAATGTTCCCCCTAGCTCTCCATACCTAGAGCTCATCATAACATGTGCTTGAGAATATTAGATAGATACCAAAATTTTCAAATATGGTAGTCCTTTAGTGGTATGCTCTTTTAGTCCTAAATCCCTTAGTACCATGCTTGACATTCCTCCTCAACTAGAAAGTATCACACTCAGCATCAAGGAATGTTGACAATACATCGAAAAAGACTAGACAGTCATTTTGGATGTCATAAAATCATGTCTCAAGAATGTCAAAGAACTTTAAATTGGTATAATTCAATGAGCTACCTTAGTATGTTATATCCATGGCCACTAGAGTTTATGGGATACCCACTGCTAAGAAATTTGAGATGTGGATGTTTTTTTATCATGCTTTGCATGCTAAAAGGGAAGAAGGGGATTGACTGTGACACCATCCTTAGTGATAATTTTGATGCAAAAATGATATAACTTCAAGTGATTATCCTCTCTAAGGATAAATTTAAAGGTACATTTAATATGAATTCCTACCAAATATATAACTTGGTGCAAGACAGGGTTTTCTAGGGACTTACCAAGAACCCCATAGGGATGAGAATATATGAGATATATCCTAAGGTAACCCTGGAAGGATCTAGGAATAGTTTTTATAAGGTGTATAACTTATTTTTCAACCCCATTATGAGCATATTTTTTCCCATGAGGATCCTAAATAGAATATATATGATGGCTAAGTAAGTAATTAAGAAATTTAGTGCCACCTATATATAGTTCAGAATATTCACATATATTAGGGTTAGTGGTTATTTTGGATGCCCACTAAAATTTCCTAGATACCTAGATGATAATTTGGTATTAATGGAGCTAAGTTGATATATGGTGCCACTACATGAAATGATTGCAGTAAAAAAAATCCTTTCAAATTTCCTATGGTGATAGGATTCTATTCATGTCCTTTTATGGCCAAGACAAAGGGGTTAGAACAATAAATGAGTTTATAAGCACTTGATAAGATGCCACTAAAACCCAATTATGACATCAAGTGGTTGGTGAAGATGGTGACAAATTTAATATTGTATTAGTCTCACTATGAAGACCTTTGGTTAGACTACACCAATAAGGAAGATGTCCAAAAATGGGACTATATAAGGCTAATGGTGTAAGAGGTCATAGTGTATAACATCATTCTTATCCCAAAGTACATGATAGATGACAATATAACACTCTCCTTATCATACAATAGGAATAATATTGAATTCTAGTCCATCACTTAGATAAACTTAACTATGTAGGAAGATGACTCCATCTTTAGGTGAGTGACATGGATAATGAGGAGAACCTTTATATGGTTAAAGCAACATGGAATTGACCTCAGGGCATATGAATCCCATACCCTCCAAAATTTAATAAAGGTAAATATATTAAATGCCTTCCTCCCTATATATAACGATGTACCTCTAAGCCCATCATGATCTATAGTAGGTAAGGGGAAAAGAAACCATGGAGACACTAACTTCACCAAATTGATGGATGTTAAGAAGATGACCATGGCACAATCTAAGGTCAAGTTATCTTTCTCAAAAATAATAATCTTGGTTGAGAATTAGGATAAAATTCTCATTAGACAAGTCACACTAGCTAGTGCCACTCCCATATCAACTTTAGGGAGGAAAACTCTAATGTTGCCAGCCATCTCAATATCCCCCCTATGGATAGTCAAGAATCAATCCCAATTTTCTCACCTACATAACAAGATAAAATTGAGCCTTCTCCAAAAATATATCCAAGGAAGAGTGGAAGTAAGGAATAAAAGGAGCCACCAAAACAAAAGAGAGTTAAGAAGGCCCTCTAACCTTCAATCAAGTCTCTGACCAAGTAAAGCATAATTTTTTTCAAAGAATCGATCACCAAGGAGTTCCTGTTAAAGAGAAGAGAAGATCAAGCTTCTTATGTGAAAACGGTCAAAGATATGAGTGAGGGGGATGACTCTGATGAAGAAAGGCCAATAGTAGAAGTAATGAAGAAATAATGAATCTTCACTCCCCCTAAGGTTAGAACGAGGCAAAGAACCCATAGGAAGAAGCATCATTCCTCATCAAGGATCTTGACAAAAGGAAAATCTATAGAGGGGGAACCTATAATAGAATAATGTAAAGGTCATGATGAATGGTTCAAGGCTCCAGATAATCCTTTATTTTTTGATGATGTTGTGAAGGTTGGAGCTGAGGCAACTACCTAAGTAGAGGCCCTTATTGAAAAATAGTCCTAATCCTTAGAGACCATAAAATTTATCCAAAATGTTATTTCTCAATCACTTGGGTAGGACAAAGTTGGTGAAGTTGAAAAAACCTTGAAGCTAGATGAAAGGGATTAGGGTGAACCTAGGGTTGACATTCAGTCCCCTACTAGTAGTGTAGATGTGGGAGACCAAGAAAAGGATAAAAGAGGAGATGAGGAATCAAGCCTAAAAATGGGCACCCTCACAAATTTTAAGGTTAATAAAGGTGTTGAGGAGGGTGACCCCAAAGGTGTTACTTCAATTTAAGTCCCTTAAGGGATCCTCCCCACCATCAAGGTACATGACCTAGAGAAAAATAAAGGTTTTGAGGCTATGATTGGTGAAGAGTCACCCAAACATGACAAGGAAGTCACCATAGCCTTTGCAGACCCAGTAGCCCAAAGTAATAATGAAGGAGAATCCATTATTGTATCCTCCATCTAACCCATAAAAAAGGTGAGATCCATTGACAAATTGTCTATGAAATCCCACTAGCTTGGGTCTGATTTTAAAATTTTGGAGTGAGTAGAACCAATCTTGAAGGAAGAAAAAATAAAGCAAGAAAGTGATGAAGACACATAACAATTGTTGTTGAGTGCTCCTCCCAAGCTAATGGTAATCTGAGTAGTTATTTCCTCATTAGTACCATTAATCACTACTACAAGGCAATCCTCAACATCCACAACTTTGGTAGGTTTCCAGACCAAGCCCCTTCTTTAGGTTATAGACTAGGTGAAGGAAAAAAAGGATGTGATGAGTAAAATAAGTGATATTTACATAATTAAAATTATTAAAAAAAAGAATAAGCCCTTAAATAAGGATACAAAACATGCTTAAATGACATTCACTAACAAGTGGGAAAGGAATGTTGAAGTAGACATTCCTCCTCCTAATGCATTGTAAAAGAATTCTCCCTTAGAGAGCTACTCCATCTACAATTACAATCTTGGGGAGCCATCAAATAAGGAATTGAAACATACTTCACAAGTTTGGGCTGACATGGTGGCACATAGAATGGACATAGATAAAGCCACCATGGAAGAGCTAAAGGTAGAAAACCAGGGTATGATCTAGTACTTATAAAAGTTACTGAGTGAGCCTCAGGTAGTGACTCCAACTACCATCTAGACCCTCAACCCTTCCCTTATCCCCCTTGAATAATTGGACCTTAGTCGTATAGATGAATTGAAAGCTAGAGGATGTCCCATCAAGGAGTGGTAGAAAATTTTGACTATCTAGGCCAAGGAAGCAGTAAGGTCAACACTAAAATGATTGGATGACATCTTAGATAAAAAAGGAGAGTGTGAATCCTAGTTATTCATGTATGAGGTAGATCTCAAGAACTGGGAGAAACTAAGGCTAAGGCTAGATGAAATATGTAACCTAGGATTGGATAAATTAATTATAGAAAGAATCATCTCCAAAGATGGTCACAAAAATCCTAGAGAGCACTAGTTGGCAATAAAGCATTGAATCTTGATGCTCAAGGAAGGCATATTTGATTTAATAGGAGAAGATCAGTCTTTTAAGACTAAAAATAAGGAGATAGATACCTCCCTTAGAAAGATGGTGAACTTGGATGATGTAAGTAACATGATGAAGGAGGAATTGGATAATGCCATAAAAAACTTCAATAATGCATTCCAAAGAACTTATGATATCTAGAAGATCAAGGAGCTAGTTGTGCTAGAGAAATATTGTGATCAACTCAATGTGTTGGTAAAAAAGAATCAGGTGGTAATCTAGAATATTACTAATTATCTTGAATAATATAGCATCAAGTTCAAATATTAGGTGGGCCTAGACTAGAATATCTTTGCCACTATGATTGAGGGATACATGACATACAAGAAAAAGTTGGAAAAATATATAGTCATCAATGTGTATTTTGAATCATGATTCGATACCCTTGACTTATTTACAAAAATAGAATCATTCCATACCTCCCTTTCTCTTCTTTTCCTTTTCTCCCTTTTTCTCTATTCCTATTGAGAAACTATTATAATTTACCTGATATTGGCATGTCTCTTTTAGGGTATGTTTTATTTAAGAAAGGGATGTCTTTATTTCTTTGTGCAAGTGGACAATTTTTTGTTTTGTCCCTTGTGAGTTTATTTTATGTTTACATAACTGTAAATATTCTTTTGTAGTGGGGAATCATACATTTCATCATCATGAGAGCACAACTGCAAGATTAAGGAATCAAGTTCATTGAGACTAATTCTAGTCCTATGAAGGAATCTTACAACTAGGGTATCTTTTTAGAATATTCCAAGCCTAGCTATGAAATTGTATAATTAAAGGGGGTCTATCCCTTTATAGGGGTTGATTAATTTTTGGGTAGATAACTATAGCTTAGGAAAGTTCTCCCCATGTAATTTTTTTATGCCAAATTGATTCCTCTTGTAAAATCATTGACAAGCTTTGAGATCATTAGAAATGTCTCCCTTGTTACACAAATGTTTTGCATGGTGTTTTGATATGTCATTTTCAAGATACATTGTAATTAGATTTGATTTAGTTAATAAATGAAATCCACTTAGGATTAGTTGTTTCTTCCTATTATTGAAATACAATGATCTATTTTACATTAATAGTAGATTGGTTATCTAATATGTGCCTCTTCATGGTAGTCATTTAGGGTTCAAATATATAATATAAAATTATTTTCATTTTGATATGCAAAAATAGGGAATTGATAGGCTTCTTAAGGGTAGTCTTGGGTTTATGAATTCAACTGATTGGAGATTTTGAATAGTTATTTGTAGTGTTGTAGATAAATTTTCAAGGACCATTCATGCATGATTTCATCTTAATTATTTTGAAATAGAAATCATTTGTTAAGTGAAGATAACATAGTTGTTAACATCTCCATACTCATTTGTTAATCATACACATCCTTATTCATATTTTAGATTAACTTGGTTTTTTCCCATCTTCCCCTATATATAACACACCTTTTGCATATATAAAGGGTTATTTTCCTTAAAATGCATAAACATTGTGTATTTAGCATGTGTTTGATATTTGTACTTTAAAGCCAATTATTTCAATCTCTTATTTATCCCCTACATTGTGAAAATTCTTTGCAGATGAATGTTGAAATCACATATTCATATCTATCTTTAGTATTTTGTGCCTAGCTTAGAGAATTTTCCTATTCTCTATGATAACCCTTCCTAGGTGGAGTTAGCAAGTTTGGTTATGTTGTGGTTAGATTTGTGGGTTTTTGTGCCAATAACCCCCATGGAGGCTGAATTGTATAATCTCTCCGTGTGTGTATAAATCTCTTAGTCAACACACTTGAGGATAAGGCTTAGGAGTACTTCAAGCCCCTCCCTGATGGATATATAGATACTTGGCAAGTAATGATTGATGCATTCAAGATGTAGTTTGGTGAGAGTATAGACCCCTGATTCCTACTTGTTGAGTTTGAGAACCTCAAAAAGAACCCAAATTAATGTGTGAAAGATTTCAATTCATGGTTCAATAAGGTGTTGAGGAGGTTACCTGAGGATATTAGGCCCATTGGTGCTACTTCTATGATTTAGTATTGTGATGCATTTGACAAGAAAGTGGTCTATTATCTGAGAGACAAGGCTCCCACAAATCTAACAATGGCTTTCAATTTGGCTATTCAAATAGAAAATAACATGAAAGTTATGGGTAGGCATTTGATTAAAAGGGTTGATGTCAAGCTAGTAAACCTTAAGAAAATGGAAACCTCTCACAAAAGAGTGGACTTGGAGGAAATAGTGAAGACCTTGGCCACTACATTCAAGGAAATCTATTACAAGCTAGCAAGAACTGAGAAGGGATTATCCCAGGTACCTCCAATCATGATGATAGGAGAGAGCATAAGAGAGAGGAATGAAATTATCCCCAAGATCAAGTTTAGGGTAGGCAACCTTTCCAAAATAGAAATAATGATAAAGGAAAGGGGCTAATAAGAGATGACATGAATCATACTCAACGGGCCAAAAGGGATGTGTTAGATACTTTGGATTCAAAGATGAACACAATTGATTTTGACATTGATTGGTGTGATAAGTGTTTTTTCCCTCATCCCCCATGTAACACAACCTCGAAAGGTGATTTAGAATAAGTTGGTTTTGAAGTTGTTTTTAATGAAGATGACATCTACATAATCTATTTCTAGGAGGTGGAGAGTTACATCTTCAGGGGAGAAGGTGTAAGTACCCTATCAGTCCTAGACTATGGGAACACCCTAGCCTATGATTGTTTCACTTTTAGTTTTGATGAACTATGTGTAATGGTTCCTTCTCCATTAATGGAATTAATGGGTGTTACCATTACTCAATCATTCTAAGATGCATGTGAAAAGGTGAGAATTATATCCCTAGACTTTATCTATGAAATCAATATGATGCATGAATATGAGTTGTTAGTTCATGATTTTGAGTTCTTGAGATCAATGATGAGATAAAAGTATGGGGACTCTCCCACATCAATCAAGGACTAGTAGCTGATGATTTATGATATAATTTCTTAAGAAAAGGATTATAATTTGAGAAGCAAGGATCAAAATAATACCCCAAAAGATGAAGGTATTCCTTCTCCTAGGGTAGAGACCAAATAAAAAAATTGATAGAATTAAGGAGGTCCAAATTCTTGTAAATTTTGGTCCTGTGCCTTATCACACTAAACTAAGAGGTACCCATGCCAAAAATTGAACCCATTTCCTATCTATCATTCCTAATAAGGATGAACCTAGGAAGCCTCCTTAGAATTATGAATTCAAAAGTAGTGGCCCTCTTATTTTTGTGCCCCTATCACTAGAAGGGTATATTCTGAGTGAAAATGTCACAAGTTTACCTACCAATACTCTACTACCTAAATATAGTGTTTATGATGTTGCCCATGTACTGAGTAAGTTGAACGTCACAATACCTTTTATGGAGCTACATAGGATCCTTAAACATAGAAGGAGAGATTTCAAATATTTAGGGTTCATATAAAAAGTCACTACTAATGAAATTATGGAGGTAGAGCCTCCCCTCATCCTCCCTAGAGAAAATAAGAATGCCTTAGAATATTTTTAGTAGCACTTGGAAGTGTACTTGGGAATGACACTGGCATAGAGACAAATGGATTTTGAACCATTCTATACCATCTTGATGTTTAGTGGGTTGATCATCCATAATTTTATGTTTGATTTTAGAGCATCTTGTAACATCATACTACTAGATGTACTAAATGAATTATGCATAAGAATAAATATGATGTATGGATGATGCCTTACCATGGATTATAGAGAATTGACTATTATTGGCATGGTAAAAGGTTTGGTGGTATAGCTTGCATAATATTCCAAAATGTTCCTCAGCATGGATGTCATTGTTGTAGATTATCCACCTAAGTGGGGTACGTTACTCTCCAAGAAGTGGGATACTAGCATTGGCAATATTATTTAGATGGATTTTTATTATGCCATAATACCTTAATATGGGAAAATGATTTTCCTAAATTGGGAACCATAAATGCTTCATATCTTAGAAGACCCCAAGTACTAGCTAGATGAAGTGTTGTATGTAAACACAGATATTAGGAGCTTCATCGAAAATGTCATGTTTATAGAGATACCCCCTGATGATGGTATCTAAGATGAAGACTCCATCTAGATTATATGTTTTAATGGAGTGTGTTCTAATATTGGAAATGGGGTTGGAGTTGTTTTCTATACTCTTAAGGATAAAAATTTTATGTTCTCCTTTCAATTGGATTTTGAGTACACAAATAATATTTTAGAATATGAAGCACATTCGATAGGCCTCCAAATCACCCATGAGTATGGATTAAAAATGTTGTTAATAAAGGGTGACTCTAAGTTAGTGGTTAAATAGGTTTGAGCTATTTACACCATGAAGTAGAAGAGGTTAAAGTAGTACCAAAATGTTGTTTGAGAATATTTGGAATGGTTCAATGATTTCAACATCCATTACCACGCTGAAGAACTCAATCATTTGGTAGATGTCCTCACCAAGAGATTTGTATAATTTAAGATTGAGCCTAGAAATGTTACTTATGAATATAAAATTAAAATATTGGTAAGGACCTCTATTCTAGATAACATTAATCATTGGTAAGTCTTTGATGATGATGACCACATAAAAAGGTTTACATGTTTCACAGAGGAATTTGAGGGAACTATCATAGATTGGGATTATATGATCTATGTCTATGATGGGAAGGAAACCTTGTATGGGAAAGAAATAATCTAACTTAAAATTAACACCATCCCTAGGAGATTAGTTATTCTTGAAGCAACCTTTGATACAGCTAATTGAATCAAATCTAGAAACACTTTTATATCAAGAGAAGTGATTGAGATCAACATTAGGACACTAGAGAACCCAAGGAAGATATAACTTGATGTTCACTTAAGTAAAGATGAAAAGGAATCATTCATCAGCCTATTAAATAAGTACCAATATTTCTTGGCATGGTCTTATGTAGAGTTAAAGGCTTATAGAGAGGATTTGTATCAACATGTTATCCCTTGCATCCTAATGCAAATCCATTATACAAAAGACAAATATTGATCAACCCCATATTAGCCACCAAAATGAAAGAAGAGATGAAGAAGCTAAGGGATGGTGGGATCATTCAACCTATTAGATATTCATCATGGGTGGCCAACCTTGTCCTTGTTATAAATAAAAATGGGGACATCTAGATCTATGTAGATTTCCAAAACATGAACAAGGCATATTTCAAAGACAATTATCCATTGCGTAACATGGATAATATGCTCCAAGATATCACTAGATCAAAGCCATTGTCGACCTTAGATAGTTTTTCTAGATATAACCAAGTGGTGGTCAAAGAGTTAGATAAGGCTAAGACTGCTTTCACCACCCCATGGGGAACTTATGTATATGTTCCAATGTATTTTGGATTAATGAACATAGATTTCATCTTTTAGAGAGAAATATGTGTACCCTTCATTGGATTGATCAACCAATTCATTGTTGTCTACTAGGATGATGTCACTATGTACTCTGAAAAGAGGAGTGACCACCTAGTGTATTTATAATAGTTGGTTATCAAATGTTGAGAGTTTGGGATATCCTCAAACCCTAAAAAATGCCATTTTTAATTACAAAAAGAAAATTTAGACACATTGTGTCCCAACAAGCTATTATGATAGACCCTGAGAAGGTGGAGGCCATTGATAAAGTACCCATCCCATAGACCAAGAAAGGGATTCAATCTTTCTTTGACCAAATTAGTTTTTTTAGATGATTTATTTCCAATTTTTTAGAGAATACTTTGTCAATCACTTTAATGTTGAAGAAAGATCAAATTATAAAGTGGGAGGAAAAGACTACCTTATAATTTCAAGACATCAAGGCAACCTTGAAGATGACCTTGATGCTTACTAACCTGAACTACATAAAAGAGTTCTAAATATTTTCATTTGCCTCTATGCATACAATTATTGTAGTGCTATTGAAAAATCATGATGAAGGTCATGAGCATCCAATTGCATTTTTTAGCAAGGCATTTCAAAGATCTAAGCTTAGATATACCATAATGGAAAAGCAAGCATTTGCTCTTTTGAAAGCTATCAAACAATTCAGATCCTATATTTTGAGTTCAAAGATTATTGTCTATGCTCATCACTTTATGGTGAAGGACATATTAATTCAAAATGAAAATACTCATAAGAGGTGTTGATGGGTCAGAAAACTATAAGAATATGACTTGGAGATATAGACCACTAATCTTGTTAGGGGAATGGGTTTGGTGAAATTGATGATTGAGGCAAATTTAGAAGATGCGAAGGTGAATAATGTAGAAATAATGGTGGATAATTATGGACCAAAGTATAATAGCTCCCCATGGTATAGAGATAGTGCATTACCTAAAGACTCTGAGTTTTCCTCCTTATTTAAATAAGAATCAAATAAGAACATTGAAGTTAGTGTCCCAAAAGTATATTCTATTTTAGGATGACCTCATGTGGAGAAACCTAGATTGTGTTCTCCTGAGATGTTTAGTTGAAAGTGAGGTCTCCCCAATAATCACATAATTGTATAGTGGTGTGTGTGGCAGCCATTTCTCCCTAGAGGTCAATACACATAAGATCCTAAGGGAAAAATAAATGTGGCATAAATTATTCAAATATGTAACTACCTAGGTTAGAAAATATGAAGAATTTCAATGGTTCTCTAGAAGAATGAAGGCATATAGATCACTTCCCCTATAATTGATCTCTATTGAGGGACCTTTCTGATAATGGGGGATGGATTTTATGGGTGAAATCTTATATGACTCAAGTAATGGTTATAAATGGATCCTGGTGGCCACTGATAATTCAAGAAATGGGTTGAAGTAATTCCTACTAGGAGATCAACCCACTAGGTAGTCATATTTTTATTATTAAACAATATCATTTGTCGATTCAAGGTACTAGTCAAGATTATATATGAAAATGGTATGTAATTCATAGATAAATAGTTGAGTGTATTATGTGAGGATTATGGCACTACCTTAGCATACACCTCAAACCATAATCCATAAGGAAATGGACAAGCAGAGTCTAAAAATAAAAACCTATTGAAAATTATCAAGAGGACTCTAGTTGACAATAAAAGAAAATGGGGTGAGTAGTTGAAGTATGTTTTTTGGCTAGATAGGTTGACTTCAAAGAGATCCACTAAAAAGAGCCCATTTGAGCTCTTTTATGGGACCCAATCTATTTTTCCTTTGAATCTATAATTACCTATGTACCATTTCATGTGATAAATGATTGAGGTAGGAATATAAATAAGCCACTATGAAGGGAGAATTGACCAGATCATTGAAATTGATGAATCTAGGAGGTAGGCTCACAAAAAACACAAACTTTAAGGAGTGTCTCAAGAAGATTTTTATATAAAATTTACTCCATGAAATTTTTAGGTCAGAAATCTAGTTTTGCTCTGGGATATCAGACATGAAGACAAAGGGAAGCATGGTAAATTTCACTCCCTTTGGATAGGTCCCTACACCATTGGCTTTCAGATATGGGATCATACATTCTATATCAAATATATCAATAGGGATATTTTGGAGCTACTAGTAAATGGTAGACATCACAAGCATTTCTTAGATTGAACCTTTATTTGCCCATGTATATATGTATATAATTGTCTCTCTTATGGTCCCCATGATCATGTCATATTTTTATTTATCCCTATCCTTTTTTTTGATTGATTGGTTGCCTTATTAAAATAGTGATTCACCCATGGTATGTTTCTTATTGACTCCATAGCTTAATGGATAAGTGACTAGTCTAGTGTTCTCTATGTAGCCACTAGGGGTACCCATCCCCAAGTAGGAGCCTATGTTAGTGCCCAAAATTTCACTAGAGCAATTTAGGTCTTTGTATGATGAATTCCCTATGCTTAGGCTAAGTGAGTTTTAATATTTTAGTTTCCTACCTTCCCTCATTAGGAAAAAAAGGTTAGGACATGTAGTTTGACCAATAATGCTTATCATTTTGATTTGATGAATCAGAGGGGAATCTAACAAAGATGGCAAATACCCCAAAAAGGATCAAGAGAGATTGAAGAGTTGCAACATGCAAAGCAAAGATCATATGACATGAGAATATATAGTGAATAAATGAGGGTGTAACCAAGTCTTTTTCCAATCTTGGATCCTTCTCACTTAGGAGAAGAGATATGTCAGTGTCCTAGATAAAAGTAACAAGCTACACCTATGTGTTTTGTTGATTAAGGTGAGGATTAGTCTGATGAACTAAATGAAATATATGTATTTAACTCAAGGGACCTTCAGGAGTAAGGTTTGGGGGATGGAAATATTTTTTACTTCTCCCATTTTAAGGAAGTTAGTGCAAAGGGTGGAAGTAGTTGTAACCCCATCTTCATTTATGTTTTAGACATGTGGTAGATTTTTAGTCCCTTGGAAATTTTAAGCCTTTTTGAAGAATTGCCCCACTTACCTTTTGGTGGGCACGGTGCTTAAAGTCCATAAGGCCTAGATGTCCGAGTTTATAAAGAATATTTATGTCATGTGGAGGTGCTCAAGTGTTTATCAACCTTGAGAACTTTTTTTAAATTACCTAACTTACTTTTATGGACATTTTCCAAAGGATCCCTAAAGGCCTAAGCACCTAGATTTTTGCAAAAGAAGGATCGTTGCAATTGGTGTCCTTGGTATCAATGGGAACTCGGGACTTCTTGCCCCACAACATCATAAGATCATAACAAATGAAAATGTATGAAATTACCTGAGACCCTAGAAATAATGTTTTAAATCTATGATTCACTCATATTTTTCCATGTATTATAAAAATAAGGTCATTTGGCACACAAGGGAAGGCCTTATGTTTTCACTCTATTTTTCAAATGAGGCTCACATAATTAATGGGGTAGGTTTTGATTAATCACCTCATATTGGAGCATTAATGGTAACCCTAATTATAAAATACAAGATATTATAATTAAGTGTTGTCTTTCATTTGAACTCACCCTTTACATTTAGATCCAAATATTTGTGCTTCTAAGCGACTAAGTGTGCCAGAGCGAAGAACAATGTGAATATAATGAATCAAAGTATGAGTCTCAAAAGATATCCATTCCCACCTATGTGTAACCTTCACTAACACCAATAATTTTTTGTCAACCTTGTTGTATAGTGTTTAAAAAGGTAGTTGAGAGCTCAGTCAAGAAGTCTTTTAGTGTAAAGAAGTTTATTTCTAAGTTAATACAATAATAAGAGACTTGAAGAAAGATGGTCATTTCTTCAACAACATCCAAGGGAAACATCATATCAAATTTGGAATCAATCAAAGACATTGATGTCATGGATTTATATTTTGGGTCCCTATTGAATGTCTTACAACACCCCAACCCCCCACAAGTAGTTTCCAATGTTGGCATGAGATACATTGCACTATAAATAATGTTCCTCATTATTACTCCATACCTAAAGCTCATCATATCATGTGCTCAAGAATATCAACTAGATACTAAAACTGCCATCAATGATAGTCATTTAGTGGTATGATATTTTAATCTTGAATCCTTTAGCACCATGATTTACATTCCCACTCAACTAGAAAGTATCACACTCAGTGTTGAGGAATGCCAACAATACATTGACAAATATGAGAGAGCCATCTGGGAAGTCATAAACTCATGTTAGCTAACCAAAAAGAGACAAAAGTATGAAGGATGTCAAACAACTTAAAATTGGGAAAATTCAATGAACTACCTTAGTATTTTATATCCATGGCTTCTAGAATTTATGGGATACCCACTACTATGAAGTTTGATACATGGATGTTTTTTATCATGCTTTATGTGTTGGAAGGGAAGAAGAAGATTGACTAGACCACCATCTTCAGTGATATTTTACATGCACAATTGATGTACCTTAAAGTGGCCATCCTCTCTAAGAAGAAATTTAAAGGTATATTTTATATGTCTTCCTACCTAATGTACAGCCTAGTGCACAAACATGTTTTCCAATGACTTAACAGGAACCACATAGGGATGAGAATCTATGATATATATCCCAAGGTAACCTTGAAAGGATCTAAGAATAATTTTTTCAAGGTACATAACTAATTTGTAAACCTTATGATGAGTTTATTTTACCCCTTGAGGATCATAAACATAATGTCTCTGATAGCTAAGTAGGTAATTGAGAAATTTAGCACCACCTATATATAATCTAAAACATTGACATACATCAAGGTGAGTGGCTATTTTGGATGCCCACTCAAATTTCCTAGATACTTGGATGACAAGTTGGAATAATAGAACTGAGCCAATAGATGGTGCCACCACATAAAATAATTGTAGCCAAACACATAAACAATCTTTTCAAATTTATTGTGGTGATAGGATTCTATTCTTGTTCTTCTATGGCCAATGTGAAGGGGTTGGAATAAGAAATGAGTTTGTATACACTTGATAAGATGTTATCCAAACCTAATAATGACATCATGGGTTGGTGAACATGGTGATAAATGTAATATTACTTTAGTATCACTATGAAGACCTTTGGTCTAACTGCATGACCAAGGAAGATGTCCAAAAATGGGACTATATGAAGTTAATATTGTATGAGGTCATAGCCTAAAACATCACTCCTATCCCTAATAACATGGTAGATGACAAGATGACACTCTCCTTATCATAAAACAAGAATAATAGTTTATCCTAGTTTATCACTTAGTTAGACTTCACTATGAATGAAGATGACTACATCCCCAAGTGAGTGACATGGATAATGAGGAGAACCTTCAGATGGTTGAAGGAACATGGAGTCAACCTCAGGGAATATGACTCCCCTACCCTCCGAGAGTTAAGAAAGGTAAAACAATTGAATGCTTTCTTTCCTACATAAAAATATGACCCTCCAACCCCATCATCATCTACAATAGGCAAGGAGAAAAGAAATCTTGAAGACACTGACTTCACTAAACTGGTGGACATCGAGAAGGTGATCATATCATAATCTAAGGCTAGACTATCTTTCTAAAAAATAATGAGCTTGGATAAGAATTGGGATAAAATTATCATGGGGCATGTCATAGTGCCACTCCCATATCAATTTTAAGGAGGGAATCTCCAGTGGTGTTGACCATCTCAATAGCCCCCTATGGCTAGTCAAGCATTAAACCCAACTATCCTACTGACATAGCAAGCTACAGTCGAGCCTTTTCCAAAAATATATTCAAGGAAGATGGGAGGCAAGGAATAAGAGGAGCCACCAAAGCAAAAGAGAGTTAAGAAGTCCCTCTAACCTTTAATAAAGTATCTAACCAAGAAGAGGATAGTTATTTTCAAAGACCTAATCACTAAGGAGTTCTAATTGAAGAGAAGATATGATCAATATTCTCATGCACAGAGGGTCAAGGATATGAGTGAGGGGGAAGAATCAGATGAAGAAAGGATAATATTAAAAGTAATGAAGAAAAAATGTGCCTTCACTCCCCCAAAGGGAATAATTTGGTAAAGAACCCATAGGGATAAGCATCATTCCCTGTCAAGGATCTTGATAGAAGGAACATATATAGAGGGGGAACCTACAAAAAAATAAGGTGAAGGTGATGAGGAAGGGTTTGAGGCTCCAAATAATCCTTTATTTCTAATTATATTGTGAAGGTTAGAGCTAACATAAGTACACAAGTAGAGGCCCCTATCAAAAAGGATCCCCACTCCTTAGAGATAGAGACATTTGTCTAGAATGTTATTTCTCAGTCACCTAGGTAGGATAAAGTTGGTGAAGTTAAAGACATCCTAAAGCTAGATGAAAGGGATAATGGTGAACCTAGGGTTGATATTCAATCCCTTACTAGTAGTGCAAAGGTGGGAAATTAGGAAAAGGATAAAGGAGGAGATGAGGGATCAAGCCTATAAATGGGAACCCCCATAACTTTAGATGTAAATAAAGTTGCTAAGGAGGGTGCCCTAAAGGGTGATACTTTAATTCAAGTCAATCGAGGGGTTCTACCCATGATCAAAGTGCATAACCCAAATAAAAATAAAGGTTTTGAGTCCATGATTGTTGAAGATTTACCCAAATGTGACAAGGAAGTCACCATAGCCTCTATAGACCTAACAGCCCAATGTAATAAGGAAGGAGAAGCCATTATTGTGTTCTACATCCAACCTAGAGAAAAGGTGAGCTCCATTAACAAATTGTGCATGAAGTCCCACCAGCTTGGGTCTAATTTTAAAATTTTAGAAAGATTAGAACCAATCCTAGAGGAAGAAAATAAAAAGTAGGAAAGTGATGAGGACATAGAATAATTTATGTTGTGTCCTCCTCCCAAGCTAGTGGCACTCCTAACAACTATTTCCTCATTGGAATAACTCATCACTACCATAAGGCCATCCTAAACATCCATAACTTCATTAGGTTTCTAGACCAAGCCCCTTATTTGGGTTATAGACTAAGTGTAGGGAAAGAAGGATGTGATGATCAAGATAGGGGATACTGAGATAATGAAAATTATTCAAAAACAAAAGGTTAAGCACATGAATAAGGCCAAAACACATGCTTGAATGACATTCACTGACAAGTGGGAAAGGAGTGTTAAAGTAGCCATTCCTCCTCCAAATACATTGCAAAAGAATGCTCCCCTAGAGAGTTACTCCATATATAGTTACAATCTCAAGGATCCATCAATGAATGAATTGAAACATAATTCACAAGTCTTGGCTAACATGATGACACATAGAATAGAAAAAGATAAAGCCACCATGGAAAAGATAAAGGTAAAAAACTAGGATATGATCTAGTACTTGCAAACGTTATTGAGTGAGCCTCAAGCAGTGACTCCAACTACCATCTAGGCCACTAATCCTTGCCTTATCCCCCTTGAATCACTAGATCTCACCCATGGAGATGACATGAAATATAGAGGATGAACCACTAAGGAGTGGTATAAAATTCTAACCACCCATGCCAAGGAAGCAATTAGGTTGGCACTAGAATGTCTAGATGACATCCTAAACAAACAAGGAGAGTGTGACTCCGAGTTATTCATGTATGAGGTAGATCTCAAGAGATAAGATAAACTTAGGCTGAGGATAAATGAAATATATAACCTAGGATTGGATAAATTAATTATAGAAAGCATCATCTCCCAAGATGATCACAACAATCCTAGAGAGTACCACTTGGCAATAAATCAATGAATCTTTATGCTCAAAGAAGGTGTATTTGATCTAAAAGGATAGCAATGGTCTCTCAAGACTAAAAATAATGAGATAGATGCCTCCCTCAAAAAGATGGTGAACTTGGATGGTGTAAGTAACATAATGGAGGAGGAATTAGATAATTCCCTAAAAAATCTCATCAATACACCCAAGGGAACTTTTCATATCTAGAAGATTAGGGAGCTAGTTGCACTAGAGAAAGATTATGATCAACTCATTGTGTTGATCAAAAATAAGTAGGTGGTAATCTAGAAGATTTTTTATTGAATTTAATAATATAACATCAAGTTTAAATATTAGGTAGGCCTAGATCAGAAGATCTTTTCCTCCATGATTGAGGAATACATGACATACAAGAACAAGCTAGTAAAGGACACAATTATCAATGTGGATTATGTATCATGATTAGATACGCCTAAATTCATTCTCAAGATAGAATCATTCCATACCTCCCTTTCTCTTCTTTTCCTCTTTTCCCTTTTTGTCCCTTTTTCTCTATTCACATTGAGAAATCATTGTAAGTTTCCTAAAAGTGGCACATTTCTTTCAAGGATTGTTTTGTTTAAGAAAGGGACATCTTTGTTTCTTTTTGCAAGTGGACAACATTTTATTTTATCCCTTATGAGTTTATTTTATGTATACATAACTATAAATATTATTTTGTAATGGAGAATCATACCTTTCATCATCATGAGAGCATAACTACAAGTCTAAGGAATCAAGTTCATTACAACCAACCTCAGGCCCATGAAGGAATCTTCTAGTTGGGGTGTCTTTGTAGAATATGCCAAGTGTGGTTATGAAATTATATAAGCAAAAGGGGTATATCCCCTTACAGGGGTTGGTTAATTTTTGGGTACATACTTATAACTTAAGAGATTTTTCCCCATGTAATTTTTTAATGCCAAATTAATTCCTCTTATAAAATCTTTGGCAAGCTTTGAGAGTATTAGAAATGTCTCCCTTGTTACAAAAATGTTTTGCATGGTGTTTTGATATATAATTTTAAAGATACATTTTAATTAGCTTTAATTTAGTTAATATATGAAACCCACTTAGGGTTCATTATTTCGTACTATTGTTAAAATACAATGCTCTATTTTACATGCATAGTGGATTGGTTATCATATCCATGCCTCTTCATGGTAGTCATTTAGGGTTCGAATCTAGAATATAAAATCATTTTCATTTTGATATGCAAAAATAGGGATTTGATAGCCTTGTTAAGGGTAGTCTTGGGTTTATAAATTCAACTGGTAAGAGATTTTAAATAGTTATTTGGAGAGTTGAAAATAAATTCTCAAGGACCATTTATGCATGATTTCATCTTATCTATTTTGAAATAGAAAGAATTTGTTAAGTGAAGATAACATAGCTATTAACATCTCCATACTCATTTGTTAATCATCCACATCCTTATTCATATTTTAGATTAACTTGGTTTTACCCCATATTGCCCTAAATATAACATTCCCTTTGCATATCTAAAGTTTTATTTGCCTATAGATGCATAAATATTGTGTATTTAACATGTGTTTTCTCTTTGTGATTTAAATCCCAATATTGAAATCTCTTATTTAGCCCTTTTATTATGAAAATCTTTATGGATGAAAGTTACAATAACATATTCATATCTATATTTAGTATCTTGTGCCTAGCTTAAAACATTTACCTATTTTATGTGACAACACTTCCTAGGTGGAGTGAGAAAGTTTGGTTGTGTTCTAGTTAGATTTGTGATCTTTTGTGCCAATAACCCCTATGGAGGTTGACTTGTCTAATCTCTCTATGTTATCTAGCTACCCCATAGGTCCTCTCACCCTAGTTTAGGAAGAGTAAGAAGTAATAGGGAACTGACAATATTTTTTGTAGGTGCTCCTTAGTCATTTTCTCCACTCTAGTCCATTCTTGATGCCAAACCCTCCCTTGACTATAATGACACTCTAGTGGGTTTCTCATCACTATTTGCCATTTCTTTCAAAGTATGCAAATCCAAATTAGGGAGGGTATACAACTGAGAACCAATAGCATTGAAGCATGTTCTAAGTCTAGGATGAAAGGATAATCTTATGTCATCATCTGTTGTAAGACAACCAAGCTATTACAATGAAAGTGTAGGTTCTATCTAATTTTAAAGAAGCTTGAGTATTGATACATATCTTTACCGTGATGAGAGAAGCATTTTGGTATTTAAGAGTGGCATGGAATGTCCTAAAAATCATAACCAAAAATGACACATGTCAAGACATATACTTGTAACTCCTAAACAATAATGGATAGTTCAATGAATGGGGTTTATGAGTCATCCAACAAGATGAAGAATTACTCTATGCCGCAATGATGAAAGAAGATATTATATCAAGTATACACATCTTCACAAATATTTCATAACTACCTACTTATAAATTCCTCTTTCTTGTAATTTTTTCATTTTAGATGACACTTGTCATAAGTCTCTCCAATGTTCTCCTTATCACTCTCTCTCATTCTCTTATATATATAGCCTTGTTGGCTTTTTAAAGGATCCTCTACCATGAGTAAGCTAAAGCCATTCTCTTTTCAAATTCCTCTAATCAGTATATATTTTAATTTTCCTTTTTTCCATGGCTATATGTAGTATAAAATGTTGAATGGTTGATTAAATCAAGTGTAGATTCATATCACCTTGGTTTACTATCTTGTTCTTCTTGTCTTCATGTAGTTTAGTCCACTATTTCTTGTTGTAGAGAGTGTCATTAGGGGTTACTTGTGGAGTAGAATTGGAAATAATCTTCCCTCCTAACCCCATAATAGCTTACCTCTCTATAAATCACTAATGTGATAGGTGTAATTTTATATTAGTGAATATATTTATTTCCTATAGGTTATAATGCATATGTAATAGGTGTTAGTGGTCTTAAGATTTGGTGTATCACCTTCCTAGTTAGGTTTATTTCATGTTATCCCTCTCCCTTTCCCATTATGAGATATTATTTTCGTTTTATGAGAGTAATTGATACATAAAGGGGAGATATACCTATAATATAGAGATTTAATCCACATATTATTCCATTCATATCTTAGGATTGTATCTATGTTACCCCAAACTGTGAAGGCTTGAACAACTTTTCAAGGGTGAAAATTTGGGTGATAACAATTTTAGCACACCAATGGGACAAGGTAAAAAGAATTTTAATTATTATTGGTGTCGTACATCAACATATTATTATTTGGAGGAATTTCAAAAAACATCAATGGTAATTCTAAATGAATCTCAATTATTTTAAGTAACCTAGGTACTTATAAATTAGAAAATTGGTATGTATCATTACTCATATAATCAAAATGCTTCTTATTTACCTTCGTATCATTGTTTTAAAGTTTATGTTATTCATGTATTCTACATAAGTATCTCTCAAACAACTTGCTACCAAGTTTATCAAAATCCCACCTATCCCTCTAATCAACCTTGTCAAAGTTATGCTGCTCTTTCTTCATTTTTATCTAGTTTTAAATAACCCATGTTAGACCTTGTAAGGATCATGAAAATGACTCATATATAAGTATAAAATGATTTATATTATCTTATATATCCCATTAAAGAGGTTAAATAACTATTTCAAGTATTTTAGAGAGTTTGTGTAGGATTTTATAAGGAAGATCATCCAACAATTGAAAAGCTTGAGGTTAAAGGGTTGATACACTTAGTGGAAGATAATATAATGAAGTGGGAAGGATAGCATATCTAATATAATCAGTAATATTCTTATGTATCTTTGACACCCATGTTTTATACCTTGATTATTTAATAAGAAACTATTCCTATTCAAACAACCCTCACTCTCCATCAAGATCCTTAAACCATCCCTTCATGGAGGCCCTCTTGGACTAAGACCCTTGATTATCTCATGTTTACTCTTGAGAAAGAGCCTTCTCCCATGCCTATCTAAAGTAAAGAAAAGGAGAAGTGTATGGAATCCAATTCAAAATATCTCTCAATTTATTTAAACTCTTCACCTATCCTTAAAGTTCCATCCATCCATGAATTTGAAGACACCTCTAAATTTGATAAAGCAATTGAAGAGTGGAAAGAAAAGAATACAACATATTCAATTTATTTATATTCTCCATCCATTTAATAATATCATGATCAAACTAGTACTCCTAAAATCTAAAATTGATAAGACACTCTAAAAGGTTTATAAAAATCTAATCAAGTATCTTTCCCTCCCACCCTCTCCTTTCGTGAAGGAGAATTAGTCATATTGAGGATAAAAGATAGGATTTTAGATATGAAGGAGAGCTTGTAAAAATTAGTTGATGAGGTGGATGTTCATGAAAATTAAGATCAATCAGCTACAGGTGATCCTCAAAAAGGTTATAAAGATAGTGTTTTGAGTGTATGTGATAACGAAATATTTCTTTGTTTTCCTATTTTTCAAAAAAAAACAAATCTATCTTCAAGGATGATGAGAGAGATTGTATTTATGGTGGAATACAAGATAACATGGAAATAATACCTTGTAAAAGTGATTTCATTGAAAATACTGGATGATAATATCTTGATTAGGTATGACAGTAATTATACCATAATTTCATGGAAGAAATAGACCTGTTTGGTAAGCATGTAAGCCCCATAGAATAGGAATGTGAATGTCACCATGAAATTGGTGAAGATGGAAGCCTCATAAGAGAGGATGAATCAGGTTTGGAAAAACTTAGACATGATGAGTTGAGTTTTGAATGGGTTTATGAACTTTCATTCTTCATGTAAGAAGAAGAATACCAATCTAGCTCTCATGGATTGAGTCTTGACAAAGAGAAAATTAACTATGTAGTAGTTGAGTAGGTTACAATTGAACATGAGGTATTTTTTCTTGAAGATACATTGGTTATTGGTCTTTTTGAACCTCATGGATAAAGGATAGGATTTTTAAAAGATAACTTGCATCCATGGCATGAGTATTTTCAAGAATGTGAAGAATTTGATCAATATTTTATTACTTAAAAGAATTAAAAAAAGTGAAATTGATCTTGGTATGATTTTAAGTGAAGAAGAATAAGCTACGTTTTTAGAAGAACTAGAATAATTTTCCTCTAGTTTGGATGGTGAATCTATATCCCATGTGGAGAGTGATAATAATGTTATCTTAGATAATGAATGTGATCAATATATTAATGAGAAAAAACTTGAAGAGAAAACTATGTTTGATGACCTTGTTGAGTATCATGATAACGTTCAAGGAGGCCTTGAAGACATGTGGAAGTCCTACTTGGACATGCTCAATGAGTTTGAATAACCTAGTAGACTAGCACCTAAAGAGGAAGTTATTGATGAATAATTTAAATATTTTAGCAAGCTAACAAGTATTATTAGTTATTACCAAAAAGTTTAAATCTATGGTGTAGCAAAGTATGATTAATATGACACTCTTCAAGATGAACATGAGATAGAGCTTGAGATGTCAATTGAAGATGAAGTTGCCCCTAATTTCACAAGTCAAAATGTGATCAACTTCAAGCTCTTTCACATTGCCAAATATGGACAATATTACGAGGTGATAATTAAATATCATGATGATTTTATCTTTGTGAGAAATATGTTTGTTGTTGTAGATTCATTTGATATCAAAACAAAAAAGGTGGTGGTCAAGGAAGGAGCTGGTCAAGTAGGAACAAAATATGATCAATAGCTTATAGATCATCCTTAGTAATCACGTTGAGGAGACTCAAAGAATTTTCCTTTTAATCCAAGAGGATTATTTCTATTGAGTTTGTTTTATATAGTATTTTTTGTTTTTTATTTATTCTAAATGTTTTATAGCACAATGTGTCTTGTCTTGTTGCTTGGTGTGTGTGTGTCACTTTGGTTTGTTTGATTTTATCTTGTTGTGTTCATTAAGGTAGTCAGTTATCTTAGTTGTTTTAAGGAATTTATAGTCAGGATTCAAGGTCAATTCAGGTTTACGATTGTATAAGAGATGACACCATGCCCAATGGATGGATTACGTAATTGGTCTAAAGTGCATAGCAGACATGAAATCCCATGAGGTCACCAAAGATGTTATCCAAAATTTGACTACCTTGAATGAATATCATTTAATGATTTTCCCTTATGTGGTCTTAAATTTTTCATTTGTAGGTCATTTAGGAAGGTCTAGTTGTCAACTAGGTCTATTCATGTTGTTTTGTCATCAAGTGTTCATTCTCCATAATATCCATGTTGTGTTTAGCATTATTTAAGGTAAATTTAACAAAGTTAAGGTAAGTGGAAAACCAAGTTAATGTAGAGGCATGAATAAGAAGATAAGGTGGTGACCCTTCTAGGAGTAACCATGTCCTAAATCTCGTAAAAATGGTCAAAGAAGTAGAACTAGTTAGTGGATCACATTATTTCTATATTTATTTCAAAAATTTAAGGAACTTTTGATAAGATTAAGGTATCCAATTACTTTAGTATTATTATGCATTTTAATCTGAGTATGAATTTTACTATCAAGGGATAAATATGAAAGTTTTATCTTTGGAAAATGAAGGTTTTAGGTCATCTAAAACCTTGGTGATGACATCATGTTTGTACATGAATTTATACATCTTTCAAATGTTTATGTAACTAATTTTAAATGTTTGAAGTCCTTATTTAACTTTTATCGATCATTTTAAAACACATAAAAGAGGAGTTTTCAAGAGAATTTAAGATAATAAAGCGTGTGTGGAATTTTTCAATATTATTCCACATCCATATACATCTGAGGAAGGTGAAGAGTCACTAAGATTATCATCTCTAGCAGCTCTAAGAGGTAGAATAGTCAGATTCTTGAGAAAACCATGTTTTTGGTGTTTTTGTGTAGAGGGTTTTTAATTATGGACAAGGTGAAAATTATTATGGATGTCCCCATGGTATTTCTAGGAAAAAATATATGAAAAACTTGGAGGTATAGAGATAAATAGTGCAAAAACCCACTCCACTTCTTCATCAGTCTTTTTGGTAGCTCAAGAAGGGTAATCGGTTTTCATTTGGTACTATTTGGAGAGAGAGTTGGAATTTGAACTCTTATACATAGGATGGTACCATAATTCCCTTCCAATATTTGTAATTGGTTTTTTATTGATCCAATTAATTTTATTAACATTCATTAAGAAGTTAAAGGGGAAAAAAGAAGCTTCAAACCCCACCAAAGTTGATTTTCCTCAAGTTTAGAGTCATGGGGTTAGATGAATAAATGAAAATGATTGGGGATGGTCTCTTAAGAACTATTATAAAAATTAAATATCACTTCCTTTCATGTTTATTCATTATCATTTTTAGAGTAAGTTTAATCATATAAAATGTGACAATTGGTAACTTGAGTGTGGCTAATGACGCCCAACCCATAAGTCCTTCTTACTTGATCTCATGACCCTCATAGGCATAATTTTTACTAATTCATAGTCATATATAGCCTTTCAATCCTCATCCCAGTTAAGGCAAACTCCTCTTTATATTGTTGATCAATCCCCCTAAGTCCCATCTGCTCAGGATAATAGCACCACACTAGGACTATAACACTAATGCCACTCTTATTTTATTTCAACACTCTTATCTAAGTCTATTTCTCACCCCAAGTTCCCCATCATTATATTTGTTAGCCTAATGTGATAAAATTCAACCCATGACCAATAGATACCTATAAAATCCCATTCAAAGATCATTTGGAAAGGGTTGGCAAATATCACTAAGCAAGCAAGAATACAAGCAAGACTACTCAAGCAATCCTCCATATTCTCTACATATAGCTAGCTATTATACTTAAAATATTTACACTAATCCATATCCACCTCAAGTACATCTATTTTATAATTTTACATATTCATACGCTCAATTGCATAAAGCACATCAAGTGAGAGAACTACATATGGCTTGATCCCTCTTTGGAGTATTGGTATGTAGGCATCATACCCACACAAGGGGTGTGGATACATGTTTAGTAAATATTATAGAAAATAAACCCTATTATTTATTTAAATTGGTTAAATCATAATTGAATATAGGTTTTGAAGAGAAAATATGCTCTACAAGGAGCTCTACAGATTTCTAGCTATTGAAACTTCATGGACAGGGGTACACAGACCTAGCAAATAAAACCCATAAAGCTTAGATCCTTAGGAAAATAATGGTAGAAGTGGAATACAACACAAGTGTCACTATTATACACTTTCAATTCTCATATCCAATCATAAAATTAATGTCAAATCTTAGTTTGTGACAGTGTCCCAATCCTGCATAGTGAATCTCAAACCCCATCTCAGTCATATTAGCTAGTTTCTAGCTATGTCTTATTTTATTCATCTTATTAATATTTTAAAAAGGTAAAAATTAAAATATAATTTACATAAATTATTATATTAATTATTTCATATTTATTTACTAATTTTACTACTTATACCCTTTAACTAAATTAGGAATAAGACACCAATATTCTCAAAATTGTTAAATCATTTGGTGAACTCGACTTACTTTGTGCATAAAAACCCTAGAGAGCTTAGGGTAAATTTTATACCAATTTTTTATCATATATATATATATATATATATATATATATTACCTTCATAATAAAATAAAAAATAGAATTAAATTTTAAAATTTTGTAGTAATTTTAAAATAATTTTATTTCAAACCCTAGTTGCGCATACTAAGTCCCAATATTTTCCCAGTAATTTTCTAATTTTTTCCTAGAATATTACAATAAAAAATTCAATTAAAATTAAAAAATTTAATAGTAATTTTATAAAACATTTATTTTTAAAACCCCTACTTGCATATACTAATTTTTATTTGCTTTTTGAGGTATCACCTTACATCTAAAATCAAATTTCAAAAATGGATCTCACTTATTTTCAAATATTTCTTTCATTTTTAGAAAATAATAAGGATAAAATACTTGGCCCTCTCATGTACATGGATGATGAAGTTTACCATATGTTAATGAAAAGATTCATTCTTTCCTTTTCATGTTTAATTTTCATAATAAGAGATGATATTAAAAAATTTATTGTTAAAATTGCACACGATTCCAATATTTATTTTGCATAATCTCTCTCTCTCTCTCTCTCTCTCTCTCTCTCTCTCTCTCTCTCTCTCTCTCTCTCTCTCACACACACACACACACACACACACACACACACACACACACACACACACACACACACACACACACACACACACATGCAAGATAATTTCCAACTCTATTTTACTAAATATATTTTACATATCATAGCACATGTAAAATATTTTTATGAATTATTGCACCATTCCATTTTATCTACCCTTTTCTTTTCTATCTCTCATATGTAAAATTTTTTAAGTTCATTTTTCTAAACATATTAGACATACCATAACACATATCAAAGTTATTTATGTATTAATACATAATTCCATGCTCTCTATCCCAAACTTGTTATCTCTCATGTGGAATTATCTTTATAAACATATTTTTTTATAGATTATAACTCAAATTACATGCATTTTATCCACATGGTTTCTACCTAGAGGATCCATTTCATAAGCTAGCAACCACATGGCAAGTTTCAATGTCATATCTTATGCACAAGAAATGGTTTCTTTCTCCCCCTCTCCCCCAAGAGGGTGATAACTACTTTACCTTTGACCAAGTCCATGCTATAACCCCTCAAAAATGTGAGGTATCTCATACTATTATTCCTAATGCATACATTCAGTCTATATCTTTTTCAAAACCTCTTCAACATATGTGCTTACATGTTCAATCAAAAGCAACCAGGGTTTGCACTTATGAAACTCTAAGGTATCAATTCAACAATATTATCAATTTAATTTAAGATTTATAAAGACAAAATCTTATATTACATGAAAATATGACAACATTGTAAAATTAGATTATAATACAAAAGCCTCAATGGCACCTTAGTGCCAATCATGCGTATGAACCTTCACCTAGTCAATTGGTTGCAAGCAATGTTGCATATCAAAACACAAAATAAAAATAAATTAACTCTAAATTTAGTGATTTAAACATCATTATAAGATAAAATAAGAGTTTAAGTGAGGTACTAATGGAAATGATTAAATACAAGTTGATCAAACTACCTCCTCTACATCCAGTGAGAAGATTCAGATATTATTGTGCATATCATACAATGCATGGGCATCACACAAATTCATGTTTGACATTGAAGAAACATATAAAATATACAATTGATAATGAGGATCCTATACAAGATAAAATAGTCAAGCAATCCATAGTGACAGGAATATATTAAAAAAGGGTTAAATTTAGAAATAGAGCAAAAATGGTTACCAAACCATAAATCAAAATAATAAAAAGATCGAAAAGCAAAATTAGAGAAACAAATAGTACAAAAAGCAAAGGTAAAGCATGAAAAATATGTAAATATAAATCTCTAAAATGAGGCTCAAATTTCAAATCAGTATGGGTTTGGTTAAAAATATATACAATAGTTTGATTTTCAAGGTCAAGGGTTGGGCAAGCATGCTCAAGACATCACTAATTCTATTCTAGTAGTTGAAAATTTATTTCCAAGATTTGGGATTTATTTAACATCCTAAGTCAAATCATTCATAGACATAATTTATCAAATACAAATATCTAGATATGATAAAATTAATCACTAGCATTCCATTGGTTCAAAATCAAGATGATAATTACGAGTGGAATAATACAAGTTATTATGATTTCCATGATACCAATAATGAATATAAATATTGAAATTCATATTAAAAACCATTCCCTCATTCTTCACAATCGTGCATGATTCCTTTATTTGATATAGGACACCATGATAAGGAGTCTCTCATGAGACTCATCAGTTCGTATCGTTTCTTGTTAGTCTTGCTTGTATATAACTTATTTTAAACTACTTGTATATAGTATCTTTTTTTTTTAATTGTGCATAGTTTCTCAGTATTTCTTGCACATAGTGTCCTCATGATTGATTTTATATATCAAATATCAAAAATATCAAAATCATTCAAATATGTTAAAATACCAAAAATAATATAAAATTTCAAAATACAAAAACACTCAAATAACTTAAAAACACCAAAAATATTTTGATTGTATGCATTATCCATGATTTACATTTCTACTAATATCTTAGACTTACATTTGTTATTCTATTCTATTGTTTGTTGATTTATCTACATTATCATGCTTCACTTGATCTTATTTGAGTGTGTGTAGTAACATCCAGCTCTTTGATTGCTTTACTCTACCCATTGAGGGTGAATCTTACTTCTACATTGAGACACACATTGATATGTATACCTACTGGAGGCATATTATACATGACTACACAATCTAGGTTATGTCATTCCTACACCACACACTCTAGTTATCATGTTGATGTACATTATTTACTATCTTACATAAATTATTCTATCAACACTCACTAGTATATAACACTTGTGTATTTATTAACATATACGTAGTCTTATACTAACATGTCTTGCATACTTTTCCTCTTAGTTTGATTAGTTAGATGCAATTGTATTTCCATTTATTACATGCTTTCCTTTCTTTCTTTGCATATCTAAATATGATTGAAGTTATTATTTCTTGATTATCTCCTATATATGCCTTAGGGAATTGGCTAATGTCCTTTAATTATATGTCTTGTGTATGCCTTAGGACATTTTCCAATGTCTTATGCCTATACTCTTCAATGTGATTGTGCTTCCATGTCAACTTTGCTTGTTTCAATTGTATGTGTATATGGCATTTGAACATGCCTTGTATGCTTGCCTTCAAATATGAATGAAAAGTTCCCATATCCCTTATTTGTGTGACCTCTTAGTCACCCTTTTATTCTTCTTTCCTTGTGTGCTTTTTTCTTGTTTGCTTCTCATTATTTGTAATGCCATGATTAATATCATGCATTTATCTTGCTTTTTTGGATGGCATGATGGACATCATGCTCCATCCCTCCAACTAAAAACTAACCAGAGTTTCATTTATAATTTAGTATATTACACATGTTATTAATTTTTTATATCTATATAGGCATACACTTGTTTATCTACCAATCCCTTAATACAAATCATGCTATATCTTGAGATATCTTATCAATTATCATTGTTATATCATATATCTTTATAGCATAACACACTTGTGGGAATCTTTCTTCTGAGGGATATCATTTTAGGGTCCTCATTCCTACCTTTAGAAGAGGAGGAAAAAAATAGGGGTTTTGTCATAGAGATTAAAGCTCCTAATGGTAAAAAAAGTAGCATTCATGATACTCAGAATAATAACTAGGCATCAAACTAGTTAGAATAAAATAGATAGATAATGAAAATATTAGAATAGTTACCAGATTTAACCAAAGACAATAACACCCAAGTTGGAATATAGTTATGGTGCCACTAGTTTCTACTTTCAACAATCCTATCTAAAAAAAAAAATTAGAAGCAGGCAAAAAAGTAGGTTTAATTATAGTTTTGCACTTTCAGACCAATTCAGAATCAATAGTTTTTATTACACTTTCACTCAGAGAATGTAGATATAGTGGGAATCATACATGGAATTATGTCTCTCACTTCTAGTTTTAGATATGGAAATTGGTATAACTTATAGATCAGAATCCATGTTGCAGACACTAGTGATTGGGTGCAATATGTGCAATAAATTTATTTTCTTTTCTTTCTGAGTTCAACATTACCTAGTCATTATCAATAGTTTCATGCCTTATTCCATTTTCAGGAGGTTCACATCATTTTTGAGTGGCTTTCATACAAGCTTAACATCCACATTTTGAAGTGGCTTTCATACAAGCTTAGTGCACTAGTTTCAAAGTGGCTTTCATACAAGCCTAATCTCCATCTTTTAGAGTGGCCACTAGTGGCCTAATTTATATCATCGATTATGCTATCCATGCAAACATTGTTATATTATAGATCATTCATGGGATTTAGGATCCATATCATACAACACACATTTCATATCAGTATCATTTTATAGATTCACTTTATGGGGCAATAATGGAGCCAAAGGACTAGCTAGTCTTTGTATTCTTGAGCCACCTATTTAGAGGATTAGACACATAGTCCAAATATTGATCAATACATGTATGATCACCTAGCTTAACTTAGTGGCTAATGATGGATCTAAAGGGGTAGCCTTTGAATTTTTGAGCCACTCTTAGGGAATTGAGCACTTAGTTCCATTCACAATATTATTCTTGGTATAACACACATACAACATCACAATAGGTTTTATATTGGTCCATGTAGTTGGTGAGGTGTATTCATTCCTTTTCTATTCCCCTCATTTATTCATGTTTATAAATTCTTATTTTAAATATAGTGTATATATTAAGAAATAATCTAATTTTTATTTTTCTCATAGATTCACACTTCATAACGTGCTCTCTCTATACACATCTAGCATCACAATAGCTTCATGAGCTTCACCCTTGTAGGTAAGTTTAGTTATGCTTTATATTTTTCATTTATCCCAATATTTTGTTGTTTTGAATCACTAGAATAAAGGGTCATAAATTATAATCATATAAAATGTGAAAATTAGTATATTGAGCATGGATAATGACAGCCAACCCATAGGTCCCTCTTGCTTGCTCTCATGACCCTTAGAGGCATCATTTTCACTTATTCCCAATCATCCCTAGACTTTAAAACCTGATCCTAACTTAGTTAGACTCCTCTTTCAATCATAGATCAATCCCCCCAAGTCTCATCTGCACAAGAAAATAACACCAAACTAGGACTATAGCACTAATACCACTTCTATCCACTTTTGGTGCTCTTTTCCAAGTCTATTTTTGGCCCCAATAGTCAATTTATTTTGGTTCATCATCCTTCTCCTTATTAGTGTAATGGGATAACATCAAAAAAATTACCAATAGATCCATATAGAATGCCATTCAAATATCATTTGGAAAGGATTGGAAAATATCACTAACTATCCAAGAATACAAGCAAGACTACTCAAGTAATCCTATGTATTCTCGACATATAGCTAACTAATATACTTATAAGCTTACTCAAATCCTTACATTAGTCCCTAGCCACCTCAAGTATAACCAATTTAGTATTTTTCATATTCATACACTTAATTTCACAAATCAAATCAAGTGGGAGAACTACATATGGCTTGATCCCTCTTCGAAGTATTGGTATTTAGGCAATGTGCCCACACAAGGGGTGAGGATACATGTTCAGTGAATCTTACACACACTAACCCACCCCTCCACCTATTTATAAAAATTGGTCAAATTATAATGGAGTATATGGTTTTAAGATAAAATCTTATCTACATGGATCTCTATAGACTTCTAGCTATCAAAACTTCAAGGACATGGTCATACAGACCTAGTGAACAAAACCTAGAAAGCTCAGATCCTCAACATAATAATGGTAGAGGTGAATTACAATGTTGGTTCCAATCTTATCTAATTTAGAGACACCTATATAATAATAAAATTATGGTTATATATTAGTTTTCAATAGTGTCTTATTCTTTCATAGTGAATCTTAGACCCTGTCTCAGCCATATCAACTAGTTTCTAGCTAAGTCTTATTTTCTCCGTCTTATTACTATTTTTCAAAAGGTCAAAATTACAATATAATTTATATAAATCAGTATATTAATTATTAAATATTTATTTACTAATTTTATTTATCATAACCTTTAACTAAATTAGTAATAATACACCAATATTCCTAAAATTGTTAAATTAGTAAGGTCAAATAACTTAGTTCTGCTAGTTTGGGTAACATAGTCAAATTATAGGAATTGTGAGATGTTTTAAGTGTATCCAATGGATGAAGTGAGATTATCAAGAGTTGATAAAATTAGATAAAGGCCTCTCAAAAATATTTAATTACCTTTTTAGGAATGATCCTCAACAAAAATAATGACTATGTGCTTATAAATTGAACTATTTGAACTAGCAGTCAAGGTGGAAAAACCCTACCAAAAGAGGGGAATTTTTAGTACATAAAGGTAATGTAAAGATAAGTACCATCATATATGAAATTTAATACCAAATAAAATATGATACAAATGATGATCCATTGGAGTCATGATTTCCATTTCTATCTTTCAAGCCAATATCAATGAAGTTTTATGAACCTAAAGGTTTACAGACCTATAGGTTACTATTGGCATCAAAGGATTTTTATAAGAAGTGATATGAAATTTTGAAATATATATGAAATGTTCTTTCCTTGATATAAAATTTATCCAAACATATTGAACTCTAAAAAATCCCATACCTTAGTTCAACTTGCTTTCAGTTGGACTATATAGGTGGAGTGGATTGTGTCAGCATAAAGGAAAACTATGATAACTCTAGGTGATTGTCTAATGTGGTCTAAACCTAATATAATGTAGATAAGGACTTAAAAATGATGATATATTTTAATACATACCTTCATCATGGTTTAGTTTATCTTAATAGAGAATCAAAACATAGTAAAATGAGGGTTTAGGCCTAATTGATAACATATAGGCCTATTTTTGGGCTATGTGCAATAGGGGCATGTTAGTGATGGGTTTTTGAAGTCAATAATTCTAAAGATGATACACAAAAAAATTAACAAACCCAAATAGATTTAAATAACCACCAAAATTACTAGAGTACTATAAAGAGGAAATCTCCACACCTATAATCCAGGAACCGAAATTCACACCAACATCTACATACCAAACATGAAGAACACATATGATTGATAGTATTAATGAGAATAATGTGTAAGATGGTGTGGTTATCATGGAGGTAATAATTAAATTATGTTGTGATATATATCTCCATTGAGTAGAATGCTCAAAAGACCTAAAACAAGATAGATGTAGATCTATAGATCTACATACCTATAATTCCACACTCATGGCCCAAAACATGATAATTTGGAAAATAGAGTGATGTATTTAGAGCGTCTTAGATTATTACCTGCTCTTTCTAGGTGTAAATAATGTATACAAGTCTTATACAATGGTTATGATCCCTAGTGTTGAATATGAATCTCAGTCAAAAGACTTCGAATAACCCTTGTATAGGCCTACATGAATGTGGATCTGGTGTTGGAATTTTGTAAGAGATGTTATAGGTAGGTAATAAAGTATATGAAGATTTTAAATATATGGAAAAATCACTCAATTAATCCCATATTCATTTTAGATATATTTACAATAAATAAACTTCTACATTCTTAATAGAGCACCCCCAAATGGACTACACACAGATGGTGAAGGCTGAGGAGCACTTATCACCTAAGTATATTTATGATCTTAAAGATATTCCATTTAATTCATTTAGTTGTTTTATTATGGTACAATACTTAATAAACCATTAAGAAGTATTTAAACCCATTAATTCTCATGATAAACCATTCTAGTTACCTCTTGGGCCTAATGATACACCTAATCTAGGGTTTTAGACATTTATTAGTTTACCCATCTATACAAGGTTTCATACCTTAAAATTAGACAAAGATCATGGTTAGGTGTACTCGAAGTGAATCAAACATTATATTGGATTTTGAGATGTGTGATGGATGTGTACAGCCAAATCTTAGTTTATTTGGCTTAGAGACCTAATTGAGGGCTAATAGAGAGAGAGACATGTGGATTAAGTATATCTACATTGAGTGTTTGATCATGAGTTTTTTACAAAGTATGAAGAATCAAATGGGTACTTAAATCTATGTTTGATTTTCTAGGAGAATCTAAGGAACATTATAGATAACGAGCTTTATATGCTTTGAGAATAAGGAGATGAAGATAAGTATGGGACTTAGATATGAAATGGACTGTTAGAGAGTGTATAAGGTACCCAAGGGGGTTGATACAAGTTTTTTAAGGTAGATATAGATCATTCATGGAGAAAGGTTGCATTTTAGAATATAGAAACAAGATTTGGGGCATTTGATCAAGGTAGAGCTAGTAAGGATTGTGAGCTTTTAGGAATAAAAGATGAAGTTTATAAGAATTGTAGAAGAGAGGTTGAAGAGTATGTTATCATAAATAATGAAGTGGAGTTATCAGATCTTATGGAAAGTTTTAAATAAACCTAATTGGATTTTAGGGGTTATGCTATCATAAAAATCCTAAAATGAAGGTGATCTACAAATTTGATTAGAAGTGAGATGACTCTATTCAATATCTAGACAAGTTTATAGGTTATGTCTTAGTATTAAATCATATTATAAGTATAAGATGAATGGGTAGTCTTGCATCATGGTCTCTTGTAATCCAACCAAGCTGTTACAATGAAAGTGTAGGCTTTATCTAATTTAAAAGAAGCTTGAGTATTGATACTCATCTTTACCATGATGAGAGAATTATTATATTAAATAAGAGTGGCATGGAATATTTTAAAAATCATAATAAAAAATGACACGTGTCAGGACATATGCTTATAACTCCTAAACAAGAATGGGTAGTTCAATGAATGGGTTTGATGAGTCATTGAAGAATACTAAGAGTGAATCTATGCCACATTGATGAAAGAAGAGATCATAATAGGTATACACATGTTGATAAATAGTTGATAACTACCTACTTATATATTCCTCTTACTTGTAACTATTGATCCTCAACTGTCCTTATTCCTAGAATGAGGACCCTCTTATTTTGTTTATTCAAAATGCCTAAAAGCTAAAGTTATTGGGTTATTTATCTACATAGTAATTAATTTGACCCTTCCTATTAATTCTTGGTTATACATTCATTTTACAATACAAAATGACATTTAGAAATATATGAATTATTTCAAGTCATTTCATGTTTTTTCAAGGTCTCAATGGATAATTAACCATAAATTGATTTAAGATGTGCATACAGACCTTCATCAAAGTATTCCTCCTAGTCTTCGAATGGGTACAAACATAATAGACTTCACCAGATCCTACTAAACTGACCTTACATTTTGTTGTAAGCATTTAATTATGTAGTTTTTCTTTAAATTAACTTCATTTTGCCTATGATGGGCATTTAATGTTTTTTAAAGTCTAATTTAACTTTTTGCATGACTTCATAGGATGTTAAAGTTAAATTGATAATTTTAGATGCCTCATGGAATATCAAACTTAAGATCATAACCAAAATAGGACAGATGTCCACCTTGTAGGCCTTCACTACACCTCAATTATTTCCCACTCCAAAAATGACACTTGGAATGGATATATGATCCCCAAGATCCATGTGGTGCCATCTCAAGAGCTCATGAAGGAGTTAGCTATTGAAATTCAAATCCATAAATTATGTGTGAACATCTGGTCCATCTAAGAAAACTTGATCAATCTGAGCCACCATGCATCCTACTACAATTATGAACCTCACAAGATGTTACCATGTCTCCCAAATATAACCATCCAAATCTAAGTAGCCTTATAAAGTGACACATGTGCCCAAAGGTTCATCTAAGACTAACACATGTCAACATCATGATGATGACACTTGTCATGTTCACACCACTTTTATCTAAAAAACCACTTGACACCTTTGAGATCCCACCAAGATGATGCATGTTTCTATTGGACCTGTGAGATGGTGCAACATGTCATTCCCATGGAGCTATGGCTCAAGATCAATAAAATTACCTCCAAGAGTGACATCTGGCTAAACTCAAGCTACACACTCAAAATAAGTTGTTGATAAATACCTAAAGGCCTTTTAAAGGTGGCACCTATCCTAGAAATATTATGATTACCTATGAAGAGTTATCTATCCAAAAAAGGTCTTAATTGCTTGTAAAAACATCAAGTGGTACTCTCATAATTGATAAAATTAGAGGTTCCTACCCCAAAACTCACCACCAATGAAAGGATGCCATGTGGCACTAAATAAATGGGTCATCACATGGAGCCACATCTAGAATGCCCAAACTAATGAAAAAGTGCCATGTGTCCTAGTTTGAGATGACTAAGCAATTTACTCATCTTTGAGACTCGTGGATGCCTAGATAGATCCAAAGTGGCTTGCCACATGTCAAATAGTGGAAAAATTTCTCTTCAAAGCTAAAATTGATAGTGAATCAAAGGTAAATCAAGATTAAATTTTGAATGTAAAGGTTATGAGCTCACCATTAATATGGCACAAACTAGAACTGCTATCCAACCTTGTATTAATCAAGGAAATACTTAAAAGGCTAATCAACTCGATCATTGTCACCTACACTTATATTTTAAGACCTAATAATTTTCTCTCTCGTTTCAAGTTGTGTTCTCAAAGTTTAATAAAGCTCAAATTCTTCATAGATTATGCCCTGACTGCCATTATTAGAGATCTAAAGTTAAAAAGAAATATGAGAGGAAATAAATTTTTATCTAAGAATACTATAGAAATGATACAAGTATGATATTCCATTGAGGGTAATGGTATTATCATTTTAAAGTGATGATTTCTTATTTCAATATGGTAATTAAGTCATGTTTAAGGATACAAAGTTCATCCCTGAGGCCATAAACTTAAAGGAAATGCATTACGTCATTATTTATCATAATGATGGAGCTAATGAACATTAGGATTTCTAGAACATGACCCATGTCATTCATCTCACTTTATAAATCCTATAACTCTAAGTTGTTATCCTCCATAAAGTTGTAACAAAACCTAAGGTCATGTCATGTGCTGACCTAGTATATGGCATTTTTAGGATGTCAAAATGTGGGGATGGATTACTCAAATATATGAACCTAGGGATTTTCATTGCCTTCATTATAGGGTAGAGTTTTTAAAAATATTATGACTTACCCCTAATATATCTAGATTATAACCATAGTATCATCAACAATTAGTATGAGGCACATAAGCTAGAGGTGTTCTTGGCTTTATGGACAACAAACACAACTGTAGTCTTCATGGATGACTAAGGGAATATACCCATTTCCAAATTTAAATAGGGAATTAGGATTGACCTTTCGCTAGTAAATAGACTATTTGACAATGCCCACATTGGATAGGCAAATATAGGGGCTATACCACTGTTGTAAATAATATTTGAAGATAAATAGATCTCCTCACTTGGGGATATTATTAGTAAGAACTTGATTGTAACCAAGAATAATAATTTCTAGAATGGGGATCTTTTTTACATTATGAGCTACTTGTTGGATGTTAATTATGTAACTGCACAATTAGGAGAAAACTCATGGACTATTGAATGAGATGAAATGGTACCTCAAACATATTTATCAATACATATTCACCACTTTAGGTGATGCATCAAAATGGCTGTAGAGTATTTTTATCCCTCTTATTACAAGTCTATCACAAAGTGTGAAATTCAGAAGGTACCATCTCAGTTTAGGTAGGCATTGAGAGATATAGGAAACTTTTGGCTCTACCCCAATTATACAATCATCTAATTAGAAGGGTTAATGGTATATCCCTTCAGGCTACCAAATTATGTGCTAATAAAGTTTGTAGAAGAAGAAATAGCTTACCAAATTCAACATGAAATTAATGGCCTCTTTAAGATGAAGAAGAAGACACCCTCACATAAATCTCCTTACTTGGTAGGGAAAACCAAGGTAAAATAATGGAAATATGTAATAATGGAAGTGAGACATAGTTATTCTTACGTATTTCCTAAAGATGACCTTAGAATGTGGGAACCAAACTAGGTCATTGCCAGGTACCTCACCAAATTTAAAATAGATGTGACCTTAGAGTATAGGCATCAAGATGAGGTACATGATTGGATATACCTTATTTTAATGAATGATGAGGTGGTCCTAAGGAATACATCAAATAAGAATATACCATTTGAGATGAGACTCAATCAAGAAAGGAGGAAAGAAGCCACATCAAGACCTCAACTCCCATCAAATCATGGGAGCGTGCTTAATTTAGAATATGAGAAGAAGGAAGAAGAAGAGGAGGAGGATGACACCCCTCAATAGTACAAAAAGAACACTATATGATTAAAAAATACTACTAAAAATTGTATATAAATGACCAAACATGATCATGTGACGATTAGTATTTTATTGCCAGTCATTTATAATGCAACCAAATTGATGACTAAACCATTTTTAGTCATTTATTGGTTGTTTTAATTGATTAATTTGGTAGTATATTTATTCATTGATTAATGTAATCTAGTAACTTATTTCATCATTTTTATTCACTAATGTACTTAGTCATTAATGTAGTCATTAATTGTTGTTATCTAGTCACTTATTTAGTCATTTTTATTCACTTATTTTTGTCCATTGGTAGTTTATTTAGTCATTAATTTTAATCATCATTTTGATCAATTTGGTAGTATATTTAGTCATTTTTATTCATGCTTATTTCATTCATCATCATTATTTACTCTTCATCATATTTGTTCGGAGTATTTTGACTTGAGGAAAATCAATATCACATGAGGTAGCCTCAATCCTTTAGGCACATTTTTGCATGGAAAATACTAGCAAGCTCTTTCACATGTGAAATCATTAATAATCCTATATTTTACAAATATTGGGTGTGCGATTTGAAAGATTCCATATTTTTTTATTCAATTTTTAATGTTAATCCTTAGTGGTGGTAATTCACTTTGGTCTGGGTCCTTTTTCACCTTTGCAATAATTTGGTGAATATTCAATAGTCATGGGAGGAGAAAGAGTTAGAAATGATTTGTTATCATGTGATGAAACCAAAGTGGATGCTATACTATAGAGTATATGTTATGAAGGTGGAATTTCTCATTTTTTTGAATGTCTAAATGGATATGATGAGAACATCTCCATTAAATTTACTTTGAGCTGGAATGGTGACCATAAAGTTCAAGTTAGAGGTATAGAGTTTGTTGTTAGTGAGGATTCAATTGCTAAGGCAATGGGTTTATACTGTGAGGGTAGAAGATTAAAAAAACTCACCAAAGTTCAATAACTAAAAGGGTTGGAAAATTCTTCATTTAAGGAGAAGCATAAGTGAAGTTGTACGGAGGCTTTCATAGAGATAGCTTATTTAACCCTTAAGATAAGGTATGCTTCACCATCATGAAATATTTTACCCTTGAAGGTCATTTTAAGTGTTTTTATCATTACCATTTCACTCTTTTGAATAAGTTTCATCACAAGATATTAGCTAACTTCCCCTTACTCCTCATGTCATCCCTGGAGATGTCTGTGAAGTCTATAAAAAATTCCTTAGAACAAAACCTAGCTACCTCTGCTATTCTGCTCTACCAAGGTCTTATCTTCAATATTTATCACTTTCACCTTGTGTTATGTCCCTCTAAGCCTTTAAAAGCGTAGTTATTAGATATTTCCCATGATAGTGACCCTGATGATCACATTCCCCTGAGTGTCAAATTTGGTTTTGTGGGTCCCTACCCTTTTCAAAGAACATTTTCCCCCCCTTTTCAAACCTATCCCCTATGTTTGAAATATTTTCCCCTCTCAGGCTAGGCTTTGGTCATCCCTCCATAATAGCTATGACTTCTATATTCCCTAACACTTCTAACTCTCTAGTTGTCAAAGGCTTATGGGAGCTAAAAAATAACCCTTCCTTTTCTATCAATAAAAAGAGGTAATTGATTGTTTAGATCAATTATAAGAAGATCAATTAGGGAAAGAGTAAGAACAAGAAAGTGGTGGGGTTGGAGCCATAAAATTTGGCTAGTGATAAAGAGCACCTGGAGGCCCAGGTGCAAGGTGAGGAAGCTATGGAGGAAGGGTCTAGTTTTAAAATTTAGTGTTGTATGATTTTTTTTTTGATGAATATTAAGAGATCCAAGAGATTGGTAGGGGAAAACATTTTGTTGGTAAAGATTATGGATGAACTCTCTACCTTAGATTAGGGGGAGGAAGTAGGTAAATTAAAATATAAACCCAATCTTGATTAATAATTAGAGGGAACTAGCTATTTTGAGGAACTGAATGACTCCACTTATGATTCTGACAAGGAGGATTTCATGTATACTAGCGAAGAGGAGAGTAAGAATTAAAAGGGAGTTAAATCAAGGGAAGAAGGGTTTGTGTTCCCTTAAGAATAAAATGAATGTGCTAACCATTATTTTACTAAAAGTTTTCCACCATGTGCATTCTTTCCTAATGATTTTCTAAGACCTCCTAGAAGAAGATAAAGATATAGAAGGAAAAATTGCTAGCATGGAGGACCTTCTCAAGTTCATCAAATAAGATTGGAAATATTTGATAAAAAAACTAGTGTTTTTGTTATGGTTAATCCCTAGTCTATTTGTTGTTTCCTATTTTATTTCTGTCTGTCCACTATTTTTTGGCTATTAGTGGCCTTTGTCATATTTTGTTATCCCTTGGGATTTTTGTACTTGGGCTCTGCACACTCTTTATAGAATTATAATATCTAAACCATATAATCGATGTAATTGTAAATGCTGACTTCTTGAAAGAAGAATTTAAAAAACCTTAAATATGTATTACAAATGATGATTATAGATACCCATTACACTATTTTACTTGTTACATTTTATAGCCAAAGATACCTTTTCAACTTCCATTAGATGCATAAGTAGTAGTAGTACAGACATTTTAAATATATCTATCTAAACAATGTAGAGAGATGTCAAATTTTAGACTCCTATTTTATATTTGTCACATACCATATTGATTAAGACTATTAAATTCATTAATTTATTGCTGACAAGAGTATGAAAAAATTTAAGTCATTATATTAAGTACAAGAAAGGTAATTCCAATTAGGCTGTAGATATAATAAAAGTAGCTCTAATTACACTGAAAAATAATTGTCACCTCCAATTATAACACTAACAAAAGTCCTTGATTCATGTGGCCATGAGACTTTTAAATGACCCATGTTGTATGATGATGATCCTTAATTTTATTCATAGACCACATAAAATGCATAAATATTATTTTTCTCAATATGTAGAGCATGACTATGACGAATCCATGAATATTTCTCATGAATCAACATTAACAACATTATGGAATATATCTTACTCTAATTTGAAACTTAGGATGAATTAATAAATGTTTGGGTATTAGATATAGGTGCAACGAAACATATGACATAATGATTAGACTTCAAAATATATGACATAAAACATAGAAAAACATAATCAATCATTCATTTTTACATAATGAAATAGCTATTAAGAAGTCAAAATATTGAAATTTTATTGAGAAAAGGTGTTCTTACAATAGATACAAGACAAAAATATGTCTTTTATTTGGAAAATGTGTTAATAAAAAGTGTGTTTCTTAGTGTTGAGACTAAGAAAACTGAGTTACAATGCTTGTTTTTCTTATACAGCTCCAAAATAGACAAAAAAAACTAATAATATCACTAAACATGAACACATTCAAACTATTTCATAAAGCAATGGGCCAAATTGTCTAATAGCTAATACATGATAAACATCAACTATGTCATTTTTTTCAAATATTTTAGTGGCCACCATGTGGAGGTCACTTATTTATCTATCAAATGGATATATATATATATATATATATATATATATATATATATTGTCTTCATAATCAAGGGGTATGTTACTTTTGACCTTGAAAACACTTACATTTTCATCTCATGTTCCTTTCAATTTGACTCCATGTATAATAAATAGTGAGTGAATCTACCCAATGCCCAAATTAGCACCATCAAATGGATCCAACACATATAATTTATCCCCTTCTTGTATTTTATCAATAAATGTCTATAAAAAAATACATATTATATTAGATACAAAACATTTTAAGCATGACGAATGACAAAACATTGGGATAGATAACTGACAACTATTATATTACCTTAACTAATTCAACACAACTATGATGATTGTGCTACACATTCTTGTCTAGTTCATCATGATCACTATCAATATTGGCAAGTTTTTTGACATCATGAAGGCATTTTTGTTTTCCTACTACTTTGATAAAATTTCTATGCATGTGGTTTAACCTTCATGAAGAAAAATATATAAAGCTTTCAATAGTCAAGTAAAGAATGCAAGCTAAAAATTTGTCCAAAAGAACATTTTCAAGATCACTCCAACAATAAATAAATTGGGGTGGATTCTCCTATGCTCAGATTTCAATAATCTACATATTAAGAGTCATTTGTATATAAAATTTTCAAACAAGAAGAAATGAGATAAATAGATCCTCTTACCTCACCTGAATCTATGGATTTATGCTTATTCCATACAAAAATTATAGGGCTAACAGAGGCAACCAACTACGAAACTTGCTAAGTGAGACTAAATATGCAACTCATTACCTATTAGTACCTCTCATATAAGTCAACATGATCTAAAGAGGATCTTACTAGGCATTTAATAAATGTCTATGAAATCTCTATTGATGGACTAGATTTCCACTTCATCCCACTCTTATTATTACTAGGTCGATCTAGTGCTTCCATATAATTGACAATATCTTCTACACCTGCTTCTCTATTACTATTTTATACCTAAAATACAATGTCAATTTCAAGATATATTTATTTCAATAAAAAATTGAAATAAATAACACAATTTAAATTGATCTAAAAAGTGATACACTTACTACAAATTTGTCTATTTTGGCCTATAACCTACCTTAGCCAAATGTATATCTAGCCCTCACATTATCCCTTGCTCTCTTGCCTCTATTACTCTTTGACACATATTCTTTGGAATGCATACTTTCTTTCAATGCCTCCCCCTTTTTGAGAGATAGAGTGGAGTCTAACCTCTCTTTTCCCTCCATGATTGCTTTTCTATAATTGTATCTAAAATTGTTCATCAAAATTCTCATCTTTTGCTTGTAATATTTTCTAGAAGATTTTTCCACTAGTAAAAATAATTTTCCATTTTTTGTATAACATTTTCCATAGTTCATAGATCTTTCTCTATAAAAATTGAGTTATAAATATCCAAATGGGCCTTACATCTTACACCCAACTTAGAGGCCCACCTTGTAGCATTTAGCCTAATGGGCTCACCATCTCTCGATACCTCAACCAAGAATGGCTTCTTACATTCTAATTTTATTTCTTTTACATTCCTCTCTCTCTCTCTCTCTCTATATATATATATATATATATATATATATATACATACAAATATTGACTCAAATTTTATCTTTTCACAAATAAAAACACGCTTTCTATTAAACCTCTACTAGTATTTCTAGCTGATCCACTAGTTCCATCAAAAGTTCTAAATGTAATAGGTGCACTCTAAGGCACAACATATGCAAACTATCTTTCTTCATGGCTTTCATTAACCAGAACTTCATGTTCCTTGGCCACATCAAGTGTGACATGAGTAGTTACATCAATAGTGATCTCCATGGATTTCACTTCAAACACATCTTATAATATTAAAAAAATCATCTATAGACCTATTATTCCTTTGATCTATTTTTTTTCAATAATCTATCTTAGACTTTGTGCCAAGAGGTCATCAAAATGTTGCACATCACCATGTGTTATATCAGGATGCACATCATGTAGGTCACACATCACCATGTGTTATATCAAGTTGCACATCATCACAACTATTATTTTTACCAACTATATTTGTTGAATCACAAATGCATTGGCTTCTATGAGATGGAGGCACTGTATCTTTTATTTATTTTTGTTTTTTCTCCACATTTTTTTCACTCTTTTTTTTGCCTATAAAACAAAAAAATATATCATATTATGTCTTATACACGTAAATATCTTGCCTATAAAATTTAATTAAACACTATTAAATAAATAATATACTACTTAGTGGATTTACAACTTGTCTATTTGTCAAACCAAGACACAATACATATTCATTATTCTTGGCCACTTTTTCTCTATTAAATCACTCATACTCTATCAATGAAATTTCAGCATTATTATCACTATCATCAACTAATTTTCCCTTGTAGTTGTCCTTTTCCTCATTTCTTGAAGTATAAATAAACAATAATGTATACATCAGAAACTTGAATCAATTAAAATTTATTGAGTTCATAAGTTGATAACTATTGAATTTCCAATCCAATGATAACTAAAAATGGAAACTTAAAAAATAATATAGTATATAGATTAAAAAGAATTTTCAATCAAAAACCAAGAAGATGTTTACAATTATAGCTATCAGAATATCAATATGACTATCCCTTGTTTCAACTAGATATTGACAGTTATGAATCATGACCACTCCTATCTACATCTACTTGATTTTTTCCCTCATCCTAATCTATGACATGTAATACATTCTCTCTCCCAATCTCTTCATTGGTAATAGAAATCTCTTCGTCAAACACTCCATCATCATCTTCATCCACTTATTCGAATGTTTCTTGTAAATTAACATATTACCCATCAGGAATTATATCAACAACTTCCATGAATTTTTGTTTGGAATGAGACCTTATTTTAATGACATACGACCATTCTAAGCTTCTTACATCATCAATTATAAATTATTGGTTCATTTGAAGAGGGGAAACATATGACTCATCCGTCTCTAATAAAAATTGTCTTGTATTTGTGAGTAGAAATCCATACTCATCAAATTGTACTATGGATGGTCAGATCTACTTATATTTTAATAATATAGGAATATTTTCACCAAAAACCACTTTAATAATTTATTGGATGAATCCAACATAAAAGTTCTGCTCAGTTTCATGAATAAATTCAGCACTAACAACACAATCACAATTTGTCTTTCCTTTGTCTTTTTCTTCCACTCTTAAATGACTACCATAGGCCCACATTCCACTCAAACATATAACCCATATATGTGGATATTGTGAAAGCTCAATTTCCTCCATTTTTATATCTTGACCATCTTCTTTTGCATCATGTATTGCATTAGCAGTCCATTCTTCAAATTTTGGAAAAAAATCACCTCCAATCAAATCATGATGTTTGCACTTTTGAGGTCTATGTTGCATCCAAAATTGATTCTCTTATTCATATTTTCTACATAGAATATTAACATACAAATAGTAAGATTAATAATATAAATGTGTAAATGTAATTGAGTAAACAAATTATTGTGTAATTTTTTCTACCTACGCCACTTATTGAATGAACATGTGTTTTGAAGAATATAGGCATGTATCACACTTCTTTCTTGATGTGATAGCTTGAAGTGACATCAATTTCCTTCTAATACTTCACCTACAGCTCTCTCATCTTTGTCATCATCCCATACATGTTGATTGACATTTTAAAATTCCTTCATATATTTTATGAAAAATCTCATGGCCTCTTGCATTAAATATCCCTCAGACATGATGCCTTCTGGTTTTGCCCTAGGACAATTTTTTTTTTCAAAAACTTCATATATCATTATATATGATACATTTATCTCATTCTTACTAGGCCATAATGCTTTAGTTCATATTATAGATGTATCAAAAGATGCATAGAAATGTTAAATATTGCTGGTGTAAATTCTTGTTCCAATAGACAAAGGACTTTAACAGCCTCCTCCCTCAAAATATAAAATTTTGAAGGATATAATACATGTAAACTCATTCTCTTTAATATTAGGTGCAACCTTATAATTTCCAATCTTGGCCCCTTAGCCAAACTTGATATATTTACCACAATAGGTAAAATATTCTCAATTATGACATGATAGTCATGGGTCTTGAGGCCTCTTAAGCCATTAATGTTAGTTTGGCTTCTAATAATACTACTTACATATCTATTGGGAAAGTGAGTCTGAGACATCAACTATAATAATTTTGCACATTGTTCCTTTGTCCAGACATAAGGAGCACTAGGATTTATATATTGTTCATCATCACATTTTTCAACCCAAAGATTTCAACAAATATTTAGTTGTAAAAATTCTTCATGTGATGGACTAGTATCAAAATCACCCAAAATATTTTCTATAATAACATAGGCTATATTTGTCTTAGTATGCATCAAGTCAACAGTATGGCAACTTATAAAATATGCACAACTATCTTACACCAATTTCATTACATGGATCATATCTACTACCATCAATACCATCATTTTTAATAAATAATATTATTTTTTGTCTATTCTCAATAATGTAATCACCTGTTATTAGCAATGGTGCTTCATGATTCTCTTCTTGACCATTGAAACACATTTTTTGTTAATGATATCGATGATCCATTTTAAGGTAACTACAATTTCCACAATAAATACACTTACACAAATTTCTTGAGTTCCTCACAAAATCCTTAAAGTTTCAAGTAGGAAATCCATGGTATCTATGAACACTAAGACCAGACAATGTGCCATATGCAGGAAGATCATGAATCATAAATAATAAGGACAATTTTAAAGTTAATGTGATTGAATGACCATCCCTTAAAGATTGCATTGCTTAAATTCATTTCCATAATTCCATTAGCTCATCATATGTCTCTAGATAAACATAGATTGTATCTAAAGTCACACATTTCTTCCCTAGTATAATCAATGGTAGCATTAAGAAAAATGGTCTAGTTGCTAACCATGGAGGCAAGTTATAAAATATTAAAAACACTAGTCAAGTTGACCATTTAGTACTTTGATCTAAGAATGGGTTCAACCCATTTAGAGAAAAAACCAACCTTATATTACAAAGATGTTGATAAAAATTAGGCCATCTATTATCAAATTCCATCCACATCTTAGAATCAGGCACATGTCATTATTTTCCATTAATGATCTTATTTTGGGTATTTCATTGCATAAGTTCAATAATGTATCTACACCTATACATTCAAAGTAATCATGATATTATAGAAAGTGGTGAATAACCTTTCTAGGAACCACATCTAATTTCAACCCTTGTCTATACCTTGCTTCATGACATTTCAGACATTCACTCTCACTTAAAAGATTATTAAGAAACAATACACAACCATTCACACATGTGTGGATGTTTTCATACCCTAAGACTAGCTTAGTGATTTTATTTTTACATTAAATTCATTTTTCTGTAAATGTGGAGTTAGGTGATAACAATGAACTTAATAATGTCAATAATTGATCTACACTCTCATTTGTCTAACCAAACACCACTTGCAAGTCAAGAATTTGAAGGATTATTGTCAAATGACTTAACTTACAATTAGAATACATAGGCTTTAAATCATCCTCCATAAACATGGACCAATCATCATTTAGATGCTCATTCAACATTTTATCAACTTCAAACCCTTCATCTAACATTCCTACCTCTTCATCTATGTTTGGTGCCACATCATCTATGTTTGTTGCCTCTTCATCTCACACACTCTGGAATTCTATCATATCCTCATAATAATTCTAATCCCAAGGGATTATACCACTATTCCCATATATTATCATATGTCAATAAGTCAGATTTATTTTCCTCACCTTTCTACCAAGACAGTCATTACATGGACAAGGATATGTGTCCATGTCCCTCTCATCGGTTACTCTCTCATCAAATGCATGGTATTGATATGATCCATTTGTAATTTTATACACATAAAAACAAAAATATTTTGGAGAAAAAATTGGCAAACCAAAATTTTAATTTTTTTTGAAAATATTAGGGAAAAATTTAGATTTTTTAAAAAATGTAAAAAATTGTAAACTAACAGAAAAAAAACTATTTTCTTAATTAAAAGGTATTTCCATAGAAATAGAGTTATAGAGAAAATAAAATTAAGAGTTTAACTAATGAATTATAAAAAATATATTTTTGTAGTTTATATTCAAATTCTTGATTACATTTCATTTCACATCTTTAAAACTCAAAGCATTACTTCACATTGCATTACTAATAACTAAATGCTGATAAATGACAAAGTTTTAATTAAAATATAGTTTTTACAAAGTCAACCTAAGCAGTTATGCAATTAATTCACATTGTATAACTAATAATTAGGAGCAGCTACCAATTGCATTTGCTTCTCATGGCATTCCATGAGACCACATTTATTTGAGGCATTTTTTCAAATAATTCACTACATTGTCTATGCTAGCACATTTTTCATATATGCCTACCAAAGAATTTTATCAAATAGTTCACTACCTTATTGCTATGTCTAAAAGCCTAAAATAATTGCTTTCGAACAAGCTATGGATGCTTGGAAAAAATATATCAAATCATAATAGTAAGCAATACCATAGACAAGGTAGTGAACTAGTTGAAAAATGCCTCAAATAAATGTGGTCTCATGGTGATGGAATGCCATGACAATCCATAAAAATATGCTTGTCATGGAATTCAATCACCATGATACCACATTTCTTTGAGGCATTTTTTCAAAATTTCATAAAATCCATCTTATGAGTCCATATTCCTTTTACAATTATTCCAAGAGTCATTCATAAGCATCCCATATCATGTCCATGTGAAAAACATTTATATTTTGATCATTGATGTGTTTTTTTTCTTATCGTAGCCCCACAATACATTCAAATAGTTTTGGTGATTGTGTGGAAACCAAAGGAAGAGAAAATATAGTTATAACTTCCCTATTGCATGTAAGAACTTAACTTGTGGTGTTGTAGTATATAGAGATGGGTTACTGAAGCCCCGCGATAATTCAGAGAAGGTTTTGCAGGCTAGTGGTAAGTGGTAAAAGTTATTTAAAGTATGTCCCACACTCTCGACATAGCTAAATCTAATGCTTGTGGTGATATGGAAAATAGTGAAGGGATGCAAAAGGATCCAATGATCTTGTGATGTTGAGATCAAAGGTTGGTGGTAACAAGTATGAGGTATAAGGGGTAACTTGTATCCTACCATCTTGCCATTCATAATATATGAGACATATATTTTATTATTTCAATATTCTCATCAATTTTATCATCCTATCACACAATGTCTCACTGTTAAAGGGTTAGTCAATGGAAATTAGCTACCCAAACCCTAATATACATAGTTAGAGATATTAACTCTCTAGAGTCTGCACTCTATGTTTTCATATATTTTCATTAACACTCTAGGTAAGAAATTTCACTATAAAAGGTACATTTGAATCACAAAAAATGAATTATCTACTCAAGAACCTTACTAATATCATTTTAACACATACCACATCCCCATGATAGTTCAAAGGAGCTCTTACAGGCTAGAGATAAGTGATAACAGTTATATAAAGTATGTCCCATGCTCCCACCATAATTAAATCTAATGCTTGAGGTGATACAATAAATAGTGAAGGGATGCCAAAGGATCATGTGGTCACGCAATGGTCAGATCAAAGGCTAGTGGTAATTTGGTATGAGGTATAAGGGGTAACATGTATCCCATAATCCTATGATGATGTGTAACAAGGCTTACGAGGTGGTGATAAGCAGTGAAAGACGTAGTATAACCATCCAAAAGTTCCCATAATCTTGTGATAGATGTAAATAGGTCTTGTAGTGATGTGGTAAAGTATTAACTATCAAAATGACTATATCACCACCCTTCAGTGGTTATCACTGATACCTATGATTGAAGTACCTACCCAACCATTAGATTGGACCAAATCAATGATCTATGTTTGAAATACTTGAATTTCGAGATTTATTAATTTTATGGTATGAACTAGAGTAATGAAAAAATGATTAGATCTATAGCAGAATAAAATTTGGAATTTATCTATATTTCATCATTTAAGAAAATTTAGTGGTGATTGTAGATGGTGAATTTAAACTCTGTGTGCACACTTTGGCCATATTCCAACTAGGTAAGTTTGACTCATCACTCTCTTCATAAAATTTGGTATTTAGTTTGTGCTTTATTTTCAACTAGTTTGGTAGAGAAAGTGACTATAAAAATCCTAGTTCAAACTATGACACCTATGAAATTTGAGTCTACAAGTAAGAGCATTGAACCCTTCATTCCCAATAATTGTCCCCTTCAATAGTCACTATTGGACATTTTTCCAAATTCAATTGTCAAAGGGTATAATAAAATATTCAAGGATGTAGTAAAGGGGTATTGAGATGCTAGAGTCCTTATCTCAATATGGAGCCTTTTTGGGTATCTTTTTGAAAAGTAAGATGGATAGGGACCGATTATAAACCCATAGAATTTGAATTTGGCTAAGCTTGTGGTGCCAAATGTATTTATTGATGTGGATTTGATTAGGATATTGGAAAAACACTATCATCTAACCACTAAAACTATTAGGTTACCAAATGGGTCACCATTAGTGGCTATAGATAGAAATACAGTCATTGATTGCTTCATGCTCAACAAGCAAGCCCTCACGAAAGTTGACTTGAAGAAGAGTGAAAAAGAATATACCAGTCTGAAAAAGACACATAAGAGTGGGTATATGAGGAAAGGGGCCAACAATAGAAGGATTTCAATCCCAACCATTGTAGTTGATCTTTTTCTCGTTGATGAATTTGTTATGTATTTCAAAAGGACATACTTTGCTTTGTGTCAAGTGCTAGGAATTGATGCCAATGATATAATGCTAGTTGGCATCATGATGATGATGGTGATGATGATGATGATGATGATGATGATGATGATGATGATGATGATGATGATGATGATGATGATGATGATGATCACGATGATGATGATGATGATGATGATGATGATGATGATGATGATGATGATGATGATGATGACCATGAGAATATAAAACCTAGAGGTTAATGTTGAGTATGATTTTGCATCATTTATTGAACAAAAATTGCATGACGTATTTTTACAAATAAGGGAGAACAAGACACCATAGAGTTCAAATATTATTCTCTATTATGTCATTTAATTTTATATTAGAATAAAAGGAATTGGCCCAGAAGGATGGACATGACCATGATTGATCAAAAGGGATAGAGATTTCATACATATTGTTGGTGTTATAAATGGGACAATCATTGTCAGAATAGTAACTATGTTGTGTTATATGATGGTTTCTCAGACATAATAGTGAATTCCCTTGGTAGCCTTTTTTCTAGATTGACCAAAGAGGTCATATAAATGTTGAGGCCTCTTACTCATAGGCCAGAAAAGGGTCATAAACATAAATTTGCTGATTTTTATTTCTTTCCTGACCATACTATAATCAGAATATATGGGTGTACTTGGCCACCTCATGTGTTGCCAAAATCTATGTCAAACAAAATTGCTTTTCTTTAATTCATGTGGTAGATGCTCTGGATGGAGAAAGATGTGATGAAAAAATAAAATAAGGGAACATTTATTCCATATTGCATTATGTTTGGTGAATGGTACATTAGTGTAGATACCTTAGAGGATTTTAAATCCTATTTTAAGGCTAAATATTCTTTGAAATCAGGGACATAAAGGGTTTGTGATCTAGAGGGTCACATAAACTTTGTTAAACACATTATCCTTACCAGGATGGGGATATCCCATCAAATCAATTTTGATAATGATGTGATTATAAATTGTGTCACTTTTCAAGAGGTATATAATAGGAAAAGAAAATGAAAATTTTTGAAGGAGATTTAGGATGACAAAACAAAATAAAACCTTAATTTTTTAGGATTTTTTGTTGAAGAGAAGGACCCTTTGAAAAGAATAGATTTGATAACTAATAATTTTGAAAAAATATATGGAAAGTCTAAGAAGTAGACTACAAATGCTACTAACTTCCTTGTCAAAAATCCAATAGGAGTTGTGATTCAAAAACCTGATCCAAATGGAATGTCAGTGCAAGATCCAATTGTTCCTAGTTCACCACCTACCAAAAGGTAAAAAAATAATGATGTTTTGCCACTGGCTCCATATGAAGTGACTGAAGGAGTTGGTGACTATAAAGAGGTAGCTAGTAATTTGAGGCATATGGGAGAGGAAAAGGAATTTGATCAACCCCTTGTTGGTCAATAAATAGAAGCACACAAACCAAAATCAAGAATGGATGAATAGGAACAATGTGAGCTTGAACTACAAGAATATGAAAGGGTTGTGGCTTATATGAGGTTCATTAAGGATGAAGATTTCATAAATACCACAAAATTTAAATATTTTTGGTTCAAAATGAAGATAAAAGAGTTTGAAGAAAATGTGAAAATAAATATCATGGGTGCTTATGTATCTCACCATGATCAAATTGTGCCATAGACTTTCAAGGATTTGAAAATTGATGAAATAAATGCCATCCCTAGTGAGGATAGATAAATGGTTTTGAAGATTAATATGATGATCATCGCTGGCCTTGAATTGAAGAAAATGTTTTTGTTGGACCATGTTAGAAATTAAGATCACCCCATGATGGTTTCTAAGTTTGATTATAAGGATGGTGTCAGTGGTAGTGGGTTTAACCCAAAGATAAATACTCCATCAATATGGGCTAGACATAAGAACACCAACAAGCCAAGATTATCTGATGTAATCCATGAGTTGAGGGGAATACATATGGTTAAAACATTTTAGGATACATCAGTGCTTGAAGCTACCACCCTTACTGTGTACTATATAATGTTTACAGAAGTTGTTGTCAAGAAAATGGAACAAAGATTGCTTGACTATGAAAAACTCAAATTGAGATGAATGATGAAGTGAATATTCTATATTTGGAAAATTTCAAACTCAAGTAGAAGTTTAAGGGTGGTGATTATCAAAGCCAAGAAATTTTACCATACCAAGACCCTATGCCATAAATAACCAGTGATAGTACAGTCACAGTTGATCAGTTGAATGAATTAAAGTCAAAGTTGGAGAAAGAAATTGATGATTTGAAAAAACAAAATGACAAGACAAAGTATGAGGCCAAATTAATAATCCTTGAGGTATTTGAGAAGATTTTTGAATATAGAGTAAAATTGGTTGTTGATAAGTTGAGAGATGTGCATGAATGCTATTCTCCCTTATCTCAGGACATTGATCAGTTGAAGGTCAATATTTCTATTTTGGATCTAATGTACAAGAAATGGAAACCTACACACCATACATTGATAACCTTGTGAACAGTTATACAAAGATATGCAGCTACTCTGGCCTCACTCAAGTCAATAGAGAAGATAGTGAAAATGATCTTGGATGAATTTTGGTATGTGAATGGTGAGATGTATAAAATGCAACCAAATATTGATTATTTTTCTACATTTAAACACTATTTTATTCCTTCCATTTTGATAGAGGATAAAAATATCAAAGGTTTTGATGCATGTAAAAGTGAATATGGCAAAATTTTGTCATTGATGTCAAAGTGATATTTGACCAAAGATGGAAATATCACCAAGCCAACCTACTCCAAATCAAAGAATACAAGTAGCCTAGTGATTTCATAGTGCACTAATGGGAGAATCAGTATTTGAAAACTAAAGAATAAGAAGACCAAGTATGCAGAGGAGAAAATACCATCAAGATGGCATAAACATGGAATGAAACAAATCTTGGACATCCTCCTATTTTGTCTTTTTCTTATTTTTATGCTTTCTAATATGTATTCAAAATATATTTGGCAGTCTTTTTAAGACTTGTCAAAAAGTATATGTTGTAATAGGTCATATTATGGGGTGGGTATATGAAAAGTAATTTTTTGGAATGTGAAATGTCTAAATATTGTAGCTTCCTTCACCCATATAAGAAGGAAACCAAGACCTTGGGAAAGCTCTTTGGGAATTTGTAGCTTCTCTAGGGAGAAATTTTTGGAACAAATATAAAACCCATAGGGTTTTTTTGTAATAGAATGACTTTTTAATCAATACTAAGAATTTTTTTAATAGAATGGAAAGAATATAAAATCCCCATTTGTAATATTTTTTTGAATCAATACTAATGAAAAATAGTCCCCTAAACCCTAAATTGCTTGTATGGTTCTGATACCTAGTTACGTATGTAACTACTATAAGTTTCCCATCAGAAAGCTATAAATTTTGTGTTTAATGTAATGAGGGTTTTGAGTTACCTTTGAATTCACTATAGAGGGCATCCCCAAATTTAAATTCACTACAAAGGGCCTCACTAACTTCAGATTCTTTGTAGTAAACTCTGAATTCATTGCCTACCTTTTTAGAAGTCTCTAGATCCTCTCCAAACAATATTTATCACCCATGCAAGTCACCAATATAACCCAAAACCCCTCAATTTTAGGTTAATTACCAAATAATTAAATGAGGAAATATTCAATGAATACACTCCCACCAGAGATATTTTTTTAAGTTTCATCTAGTTTGTATTTACATAACTATTTAGTCATTTTATTTGTATGATTAAATAATTTTTGATTTGATGACCAAATTAGTCATTTATTTACTCATTTATAGCTAATTTGTAAAAAATTAGTAGAATTTAAACATTTTTATTTATTGTGACTAAAATTTTTAGGCATGTAATCAATTAATTTCCAAATTCTACTAGTGTGTTTTAATCATAAATAGACCATGCAGGCCCCTACTTTAATCTACTCCATGTGGGGAAAACATACCTTCAAGCTATGGGTGAGGAGATTCAAGCAACCAGCCTGGTCATTCTTAGAAACCCATAATTATGTCTACACCTACTAAGGATGTTTCCCCATAGAGATACGACCAATCAAGTCTTAATATTATTGATCTATAAGAAGGATCTGTATGAGGAATTGAAATCTCATTAGGACTATAGGCTTTATCAAGAAGGATGGTTGAGAATTATATATAAGGAAGAAGTCTCCAGTAACCTCCCAAACCCCATCAATAAGTAGAACACCTTTGCCTTTATTTACCATTATTAGTACATTCACAATTACCCCTACTTTTACTACCCATGCCACCCCCATGTTCACATCCCTAACCACTACTTCCTTTGAAGGTACCATTCCACCAATCATTTCCCATGCCACTACCAACTTTACACCTTCATCCTAGACACCACTACAAGTGCATCACTCACCCTTGGATCCATTTTACCAAACAAGCCATTAAGTCCCATCCTTGAATCATTCACCTAAGTGTAACCAATTTTCCTTACCATAACAACCCAAATTATTGGTCACTAAATACTACAATCATTTATGCTTAACATGGGCCCTGGTAAGTCATTGGTAAATCCATTGGGGTAATTAGACCTATCCAATACACACACACACACACACACACACACACACACACACACACACACATATTAAAAAGATAGCCCTAGCTTCTTCTTCTACCTAAGAACTTCCACTGAAACCACCTCCCATTCATCTAACCACCCCAAACTAGGTGACAAATATGATGTAAATAATAAGGTAGGAGAGGCCTCAGGCGAGACAAGATCCAACCCAAATTGGGATGAAGTTTGACCCCACCACTAGTACCATGAAGAGGGTAATTCAGAGACAAATGGAATAACCACATCTCATCTTGACTATGATATATGATAGTGAAGAACTTCTCTTCACTCTAACCAAGAAAAGAAAATAAAGCATGAAGAAGTGCAAGAGTATGCTAAGGACCTAGTGTCTGTAGTACAAGCACATGTATAATCCACCATTTCTATAATGAAGGGAATGCAATAGGAGTTATAAAGGTTGAAAGAGTAAGCACTACCTATAGTGATGGCTAACACTTTGATTTCAATAATCAATACTATAATTAATTTTTGTAACCTCTATAAGGTTATGAAAAAGAGATAGGGAGAGAGGATCCGACAAGCTAAGGTGGTCACAAAAATTGAACAAAGTCTTGTCCATTATTATGTTAAGTTTGTAAACTTGGAAAGATTAGAAAGAAGTAACAAATTACATGATTTCAAAGTTATACTTCTTGAGGACATAGTGCCTACATAGACCATCCTCACAAATAGGATGAGGATTTTGAAGACATGGTTTGATTCACTGAAGGATGCAAACACATCCTTTGAGAGAATTGAGTTAAAGATAGTCCACTTGTTGAAGGATGCCATGATTACCAAAGTAACCAAACTAGATAGCTCCTTCATATAAGAGCAAGAGTTTAGGGCACAAATTAAGGTCTTCATTACATGTTTCCAATAGGATGTCTCTAGTGCCAAGATAATAGTAGAGGTAATTATCATTATTGCATTTGTTAATCAGAGGCTACATAAAGTAGAGGTAATAGAAGAGGCAATCATGCCCATACTGAAAAAACATAATAGGCTGATACAGGACATACCTGACTTATTTAGGTCGATAATACTTGAGTTTGCCTAAATAGGGAAAGATTATGAAGCCTTTATTGAATAATGGACCTAGGATGAGAATTAAAAGAAGAAAAAATAATAACAATAAAAACAAGTTGACCAATTACAATGTCCAGCCCTTAAGGAATATTCTATAGTATTTTCGTAATTTAAAATGTAGAATATTCCATTTTAATGTGGTAATTTAATTCACTTGGTTGTATTTGAGTGTTGCTTGTGGGCCCACTCAAACTCATCTTAGTAATTTGAGCCTATAAATAGGGGCCTCCCCTCATTTTATAAATTAAAAATAGTTGTTTGAAAGAATCAATACAAGAGAGCCAAAGAATTCATGAAATTTTTTATAGTTCATAATTGTGTGTTTTGTATTGTTGCTCCTCAATATTTGATGTTTTATTGTTTCTTTTCTACAAATTAATTTGGAAATTACATTTCATACATGCATTTGTTAGTTTGATCTTAATGCTAGGCTGACTAATTTGATAGTATACTTTCTTTGCTTTCTCTCATTTCCATCTAGTTGTGTTGTGAAATTTACTATGAGTGATTTATGTTATGAAAATTATGATAGTATTGATTTAGAAGTTCGTAGAACTGGTAGATTTATACATCTCTAGCACAATTTATTTTTTTCCTATCAAAGTTGTTGCCAGAATCCAGATAATGCGAATGCAATGGAGATGTGATCACATGAGATGAAGCAAGTGCACACCATATAGATGATAAAGCAATTTTAAATTATAAAAGAAGATAAATTACACAAGACAAAATGGAGAAAACTCAATATCTGATTAACATGAGATGGCCAAAGTGAGGAATACATATAAGAGAGCACGTAACTCCACAAAATGTGGTCAAGGCACCCCAGGAATAGACTGTAACTCCTCCATGAAAGGTGGTGACAAGGTGCTAAGAATAGAGAAGTAACTCCCATTAAGGGAGTTACTTATGACATTCTTATGACACCTATGACACATCTATGACACACACCTCCACATAAGCTAACCTATCCCACAAATGTAGGAAAACTCCATGTATGCACAAAAATATAATTTCCCTAATTAAAAAATAGGGAAAAATAAAAACCTACACTAATACCCTCCATAAGCACAGCTTAGGTGGGTAGTGTGGAAATATAAAATGGGTCTCGGCAACTAGGCCTAACGAGGTACCCATGTACAAATGTAATCTCTCATAAGATAGATAAAATGAGAAAACCCATAGGAAAAAAAATCCCCCCCCAAAAAAAAGAGAGACATAAAAGAAATGAAGAGGATAGAAGGCCCCTCCCCAAAGATGATGTTGCTACAGATGTAAACCGCACCCCAAGAAGAGCTCGTAGATGAATGAACTTGCTCTCAGTGAAAGGTTTGGTGAAGATGTCTACAACCTACTCCAAAGAATGGAAAAATATCAAGTTAATGACCTGAATATGAATAAGCTCCTGAATAAAATGCATGTGAATCTCTATGTGCTTGGTCCTCTAGTTCTGAACTGGATTCCTACAATTCTGAATGGTACTCTAGTTATCACAATAAATGATGGTGGGCTACCTGATAGGAATGCCAAACTTAGAAAGAATCCCTTGAAGCCAAATAGCCTCAGTAGTTACATTAACAACTCCCTTATACTCTGCCTCTGTGGATGATATAACAATAACATTCTACTTCTTGCTAGAGCAACTGATAAGACCAAAACCTAGAGAGAAACTATAACCAAAAGTGGACTTGTGAGTCTGTGAATCACTAGCCCAGTCTGAATCCGTATATCAAACCAAGTCAACCTCTATGCCAAATCTGTAATGGATCCCATATCTATGTGAACCCTGTATGTAATACAAGATCCTCTTAGCTGCCATCCAATGTAGCTCATGAGGTTCCTGCATAAATCTAGAGACAAGTCTCACTAAATATTATATGTTGGGCCTAGTGTGAGTCAAGTAGATGAGACTAGCAATAAGTTATGGATACTGAGTGGCATCAACCAATGGTGAAGAACAGTCAACCTCAAGCTTGACTCCTGATAGAAAGGTAGTCAGAGATGGCTTACAATCAGCCATGTGAAAATGAGCCAATAAGTTAAGAGCATACTTAGGCTATGTAAGAGAAATCCTTAAATTTGACTGTGAGATCTTGATGCCAAGGAAGTAGTGCAACAAACCCAAGTCTGTCATGTCAAATCTATATTAGAGAGATGTTTTCACCACTGTAATAGCTGATGAATAACTCCTGATGATCAAAAGGTCATCAACATATAGAACCAAAATTAGGAGTGAATCATCCTACCATAAGAAGTAGACATTGGGGTTAGAATGGCACTTAGTGAAACCCGTTATGAGAAGGAAGGAATCCATCTTGTAGTACCATGCCTGAGGGGCCTCTTTGAGGCATAGATAGATTTCCTAAGTCTGCATACTAAAGAAGAATCTTGAATAAATAGTGGTGGCTACTCCATGTAGATCTCCTCCTCTAGGTCTCTATGAAGAAAGGCACTCTTCACATTCATCTAGTGCACATCCCAACCATGTGATATAGAAATAGCCAAGGTGAGTCATCATCTTTGAAAATGGGTGTAAAGGTCTTTGAATAGTCAATGCCTGCCACCTATGAGAAACCCTTGGTGACCAATCATGCCTTGTACTTATCAACTGACCCATCTGCTACAAACTTGATCCGATATATCCACCTACATCAAACCATCTTTCTTCCCTTAGGAAGTGAAGTCAAGTCCCAAGTGTGATTTTTGATTAAGGAAGAATATTCTTCCTCCATAGCATTATCCCACTCAGGTACCCTTGATACCTCTCAAAAAGTCTATGGATCCAAAATTGAAGCAAAGAAGGCATGTGGATCTCTCTAAAAATCCCCCCTAGTACGTCTATCATCTATGGGGTCTCTTGCCCAAGTGCCAGCACTCTCAACTGTCTGTTTGGCCCAAAGTGGCCCATAAGTGGGTGAGTTAGGTGCTAACTCCTCATCCTCTAACTGACTAGAGGTGGATGCCTCTGCATCACTATCCTCACTATCTGAACTCGAGGAAGAAGAAGATGTCTCTGGCTCAAGAACTTGTTGTGGCTGATCTGAATTTGATGAGGAATCATCATGAAGAAGTAGATCCGATGAGGGAGAAGAAGTGTTAAGTGTCGAGTCTCTAGGACTCTCCTAAAAATGGACACTTCTCTTGATGAAAAAATCGTGAGTGACAAGATCTAGAAGGTGATACTCCTTAATACCATCCAGATATCCTATAAAGATGCAAGGCTTGGACTGATGTTCCATAGCTTTGCATTTCTTCTTCGATATGTGGGCCATGGCTAGGGATCTAAAAACCCTAAGGTGCTCAACATCAAGTTTCCTTTTATGCTAAGCTTCAAAGGGTGTTATCCCTTTCAAAGCTTTATGAGGAACCCTGTTTTGAATGTAGCAAGCACAATTGATGGCTTCAGCCTAGTACTATGGTGTAAAGGATTTGGAGTGAATCATACAGTTACCCATCTCTTTTAAGAACCTATTTTTGCATTTTGCAACCCCATTTTGTGAAGGACTATAAGTGACTGTGCACTGCAAATCAATCCCCTCTGTGGTGCAAAACTACTCAAACTTGATGCTCACATACTCCCCTCCATTATCAGTTTGAAGAATCTTGATGGATTTCACATGCTATTTCTCAATAAGAGCCTTAAAGTCTAGAAAAATTTCAAACACTTCAGACTTTTGTTTGAGAAAATATATCCAAGTGTACCTAGAAAAATCATCAATGAAAGTGAGGATGTACTTAGCCCTTGTGAAATATGGTTTGAGAAAGGGTCCCGATACATCACTGTGGACTAACTCCAAAGGTTTTGAAGCCCTCCAAGCTTTGCCTTTGTCAAATTTTGCTTTGGGATGCTTCCCAAGGGAGCACCCCTCATAATGTCCTTTTGAGAATTAGACACGAGGCAAGCCAATGACCATGTCATGTTTACAAAGTTTCTCAAGGTAGTAGTAGTTAAGGTGGCCAAACCGCTCATGCCATAATTTGCTAACTTCACTGAATGAGTCAGCAATGCTATTAGAGAATAATTTGGTGCAAAATGTGAGAAGGTGTATAACCTTGCTTCGTGATCTACCCTACCCACTACCACTATAGTATTACTATGCAACTCCCTGATAGCCACTAAATCTGGTGAAAACTCAACTCTCATGCTTGGACCAATGTGAGTTATTTGGTACACTGATAGGAGATTGGTTGAAAGAGAAGGAACACTTAGAATATTATTTAATGTTCCTCCTTCCATTTCAACTAGCCCTCTCCCTGCAATAGAACCTAATGTGTCATCACCCAAACTAATTGAAGTCATGCTACAAGGCTCTAAAGATGAAAAATCAACTAGGGAAGAGCCCATGTGGTGAGAAGCACCTGAGTCGATGACCCATGAAGATGTAGAAGTAGTTGTAGCTACAAGATCCTTACCCTTTTATTTCTCCTTACCCTTGATTTTTGCCTTGGTAGAATCTTGGGTAGATGAATTCTACTTGATGAACTCAGGAACACCTATGTTGTTCTTCCCTAGAGATGAGTTAGGTGATCTATTTATTTCTTCATGTATTTATGTTCATCATGCCCTATCTTTTTACAATAGGCACACTTAACCTTCTCCTTCTTAGGTTTAGCATTGGAGGATGAAGACTCAGTGTTGTTTTTGGCAAGATTGTTGTTTTCTTTCTTCTTATCCTGGTCCTTGTTCTTTTTCTTCTTCTCCTTTGTTGAAGTCTTATCTTTACCATTTTCAGATATCAAAGCTTGGGGTTGAGTATACTTCATTTTTCCCATTTGAATTAGCTTATCTTGTTCCCTAGCCAAGTTGGCAATGAATGAATCCAAAGAAGGCATTTTCCATGTAGTGTCACGGGCACTTTTGTGGCATGGAAAGTGGAGACAAAGACTGAATAGCTTGGACCTAACTTTGTGAGAATAAAAAGATTGAGTTGATCATCTTTATTATCTATCCTACATTATTTCAATTTAAATCTAAGGGCCTTAAACTTAGTGAAGAATTCCTGTAGGGTGTCAAAGTTGCTATGACTTAGACTTATGAGTTTTTTTTAAGCTCATGTCCTCTCATCTCATCAAGCTTCCCAAATAAGAGTTCTAAGGTGTCCCATATGTCTTTGGGAGTCTTGGAGGTTTATAGATGGAAGAGAAGTTTTGGAGACAAAAAATCTCAGTGATCCATAGGCTTCATCACTATGGTTTTACCACTTGACCTTTTCAGCATCAGTGTTGGGTTCTACTTCAGTACCCATCGTGATCCTATACAACCCTTTGCTTCTAAGAATGATTGAAATTTTAACCTTCCATTTATGATAGTTGAAGGGTGTTAGGGGCTTAATTTGAAAATAATCGATTTTAAACTGAATCTAGGTGAAGTTGTGTTGATTGCAAGTTGTGAAATTATGTAGAAAGGAGAATGAAAGCAAAGATTTGCAAGTTGTGAAAAATAATCAAACCCCCATAAAATGTTGAGCCCCCATCCCCCCCCCCCCCCCCAAATTTGAAAGTGCATGATCAAAATATTTCAAGCTTAGCCAAGAATGCATCTTAGAGCAATCAGTGCAAGACTATAAGCAAACAGGATGTCGAACTCAGCCGAAAATGCGTCCCGAGAGACCCAAATTTTAGGCAATTTAAAAACTAGTGAATTTTTAACAAATAAAAATTCTAAACTATGGATAATTGAATTAAAAACACTTTTTCAAAAAATGGCACCCAAATTTGAGCTACCATTTGCAAGATATTAAAGGTTCAATTTTCCCGTAAACTAGTGTTTTTACAAAAAAACACTAAAACATTAAAAAAATTCCTATTTTGAGAGAGAAAGTGGCCTTCCAACCAATTCTTGGATTTGGAACAAAGTGAGAAATCCTAAGGAAAATTTCTTTGTGAAATCAAGTTTAACTGATTATCTCAGTATGCGTGAAATCAAGTTTACCTTCCTCTTTTAGTAAAAAAATACAACTAGTAAGGCAAAAAAAGAATTTCCAGCTAGTTTTTTTTTACTTTTTTTTTAATAAGAGGAAAGAAAGGTGGATGGATGTTGTTTTGATGTCTTAGGTCTTGATAGGCACTACCAAGAAGATGAGATCATGGCTTCACCAATGAACATGCACCCTTCCAACACTTCCAACGCAATGCAGATTTTAGCACTTATAACACAGACTGCAGACTTAACACTTCTAACACATATTTCACCACAAAAGAGACAAATAAAGTGTAGAAACAAAATTCCAGGTGCATAAAAAAGGATGCCTAGTGACTAAGGGTCCATATGGAATGCCAAACCAAAAAATAAAGCGCCATTTAAAAAAAAAAAGAGATTTGATTTGCTGGCAGAAAATAGAAAAAGAATAATCTGCAGACCTTTCAACACATAGTGGGTCTGGCATGCAGAATAAGACTAGAATAAGGTGCCATTTTTTAGAATTTTTTTTTTGATTTTGCTGGACGCTGGACGCCATACAACTACTTGGCGTGGCTAATGCTTGGTGTGGCTGATGTTGCTCCTCCCTCGACTCCCTGCACACAACAATGGCACCCGAGCTGAAGCAAAACCAGCACCTAAAGTTGCTACTGCACCTATAAAGACTGAAGGGAAGATAGCCAAGACACCCAAAGGCCAAGGATCCCAAGGAAAATATACAAGAAATGATATTGAAAGTTTTTTTATTTTAGATCAGATCTAGAAATTAAAAAATAAAGAGAACTCCACTCCTCTTGATTTCAAAATAAACTAATAGCATAACTAGACACATGATTACCGATTTTGCTCTAATACCATATAATATTTGTTGCTAGAATCTAGATAATATGAATGCAATGGAGACGTGATCACACGAGATGAAGCAAGTGCACACCACATAGATGCTAAAGCAATTTGAAATTATACAAGAAGATAAATTGCATAAGACAAAATGGAGAAAACTCAATATCTGATTAACATGAGATGGCCAAAGTGAGGAATACATATAGGAGAGCACATAAGTAAATCCTCCACAAAATGTGGTTAAGGCACCCCAAGAATAGACTGTAACTCCTCCATGAAAGGTGGTGACAAGGTGCTAAGAATAGAGAAGTAACTCCCATCAAGGGAGTTACTTATGACATTCTTATGACACCTATGACACACACCTCCACATAAGCTAGCATATCCCACAAATGTAGGAAAACTCCATGTATGCACAAAAATACAATTTCCCTAATTAAAAAATAGGGAAAAATAAAAACCTACACTAATATTTCCCTACCGTGCTCTTGTTGGCATAAAATTGTGCATCCTATGATGCTCTATTTAGCTCCTACAATTTAATGAAAAATTGGACTACTTCTAGGTGTGTGGGGAACCTATGGTAGAATTAGACATATATAATTGAAAGGGATAGCTCCCTAGATATGTCTTGATGTACTTGTCACCTAATTTGATACTGGCTTATTAGATTTCATCTCTAGCTCCATTTTCCAAGATTGGTCCTTAGCAAGGGCTTAATAGGGGTTTAGGCCTGTTTTTGGTCTTAAGGATTGTTCATAAAGTTGGGGCATCCTAATTGATTAAAAAATACAATAATGCAAGCTAAGGTACCCCTGATAACATACCATAAATCCTTTATCTACCATTCATATCCTCATGAAAGACGTGAGCATTGGAATATGACCTATCGCGTTTGTTTTCCTCATTTTATAAGTTTGAGTTGATTCCTGAGCTAAAAATGACATTTTTGATGGTTTTAATAACCTCCAAAGGATTTAACACATCTTTTGTGATCTCATGACCATGTATCCATATGATATAAATCATGTTTCATGTTGGAAGTGTGAATGGTTACACCTTGGTCATTAGGTTCAGCCTTAGCAAGTAGGACTGACTACAACATCTGACACTTTGGATCTTATTGTTGGTTTTTTTTCTATATAAACCTAGATTTAATAAACATATATCCATTCCATATACATGATTTAATAGGTTATAAATATTATCATATGCTTAAAGTGATTAGACCTTCTCATTTGGACCCTTAAGCCTAGCCTTGCCTAGTAGGTTTATTTGTAACCCTTGTAGTTTGGAGAAACCTATTGTGTTTCATCCACTCCTAACTAGTTACCCATGTTTTTACATGTATTATTTAAATTTAAAGACCATATTTCAAGTCTTCCTTAGCTTTTGGTTCTCTATTTATCTTCTTTTTCTCAAAATTGTCAGCTTTATGCATGGGGAAAGTACCCCTATTTTGAGACAAAATAAGGGTACTTCCCATATTTTTATGACCAAACCAACACTTTCATAGGATTATTAAAGTATACATAACTATCTCAACAAAATTTCAGATCTTTATTAGGTCATATTACCCCTTAACTCACCAAAACACAAGACAGACATATCTAAAGACCTGTGTATAGGTTTGCTTCTCATGGATTGGGGTTGCCTTAAGTGAAGGTTCCTTCTATGAATGATTTATATTAACTGTGTATATTTTCATGTTAACTATAATAATATATTTTCCTATGTTTTATTAAGGCCATTACTCTTCATGTCATGGAGAATGTCAATTGTCAAGGAGGACTCTACCCTGTCTAGAAGCCTTGTCTAGACTGACCCCTTGAAAGTATGTATAATCTCACTTGGGATTGAAAAAAATGTTTTATAACTTTATTTTAACATATATGATTATTTCAAAATTATTTTTGATCACTTATTCACCTTTTATGACCTTGTCATCATTGAGATTACCACCTACTATTTACTGCCTGACTACACTAAACCTGTAGGTGTATTTTGTGTGATCTATCCTAGGATGAGTAAATCTCAATGTCCTTCCAATACTCATAAATAATTTTATGATTTATTTAACCTCATAATTCACTTTAATAAGTTTCTATTTGTCACCTTTAACCCTAATCTTCCCACTATCTTATAAACACCTAACCGACTGAGATAACCAAGGTCTCTAACATATTTGTTGGTTTTATTGGCTTTAAATGGTTACTTATAGTGTTTATAGATTCCATTGAATTCATTCAAGTGACACAATGTGTTTTTGAATTAAATTTTGCCTTGAATTCTGCTTAAATATCATCACAACCTCTATAAGTTCATTGTCTCCCTAGCCTACTATAGGTGTCTATTTGAGCCATTTATACGGATAGGGTTTATATTTAGGGATTAGAGCATAATGAAAAAATAATATTTAAAATATATTTAACATAACACAACATATACTCAATTTTTTAATGATTTATATGCTTTTAAAAAATATAAATTATGCCTTTTATTTAGATTGAGCTACTTCTACTTTAAGACCCTGTTGTAGGTCTCTATGTGCATAATGTGTATGAACTGAGAATGCTTTGGGAATTAGAACACAAGATTATCACCTCCTTGGTTTTATTTTTTTATTTAATGTATACCCTAACTTAGTTTAATGGTTCAATCATTAGGATAAACTTCATCTTCAAACTTGGATGCTAGAGCTTCACATTACATTTGGAAGTGATGATTTCTTATTTGAATGTGACAATTCAATCATATTCAAAGATATAGAGTTCATTTCAAAGGCTATAAACTCAGGGGATATGCACTACAATAGTGTTTATCATAATGTTGAAAGAGTTAGGGTTATCAAGGATTCTGAGACTATTCCCCATTTCATTCATCTTTCTTAAAACATCCTAACACTCTAAGCTACTGGTCTCCATAAATCCGTAGTAAAACCTGAGGTCATGCCATGTATTGACCTAGTATATGGCATCTTCAGGATGTTAAAATGTGAGGATGGATTACTCAAATCCATGAACCTATGGATTTTCATTACCTTCATTACGGGGTAGAGTTTTGAAAAATATTATGACCTACCCCTACCCTAGTTGGACTATAACTAGAGCATCATCAATAATTGGTATGAGGCACATAAGTTGGAGGTAATATTATCTTCATGGATACCAAACCCAATTGGATTATTCATGGATGAGCAAGGTAATATACCCATTTACCTCTTCAAATAGGGAGTTAAGGTTTGCCTTTCCCTATTAAATATATCATTCAATAATGCCCACATTAGATACATAGATATAAGGGCTATCCCAATATTACAAATAATACTTGAAGATCAACAAATCACCTCCTTTACGGATATTATTAGCAAGAACCTGATTACATCCATGCATGATACTTGCTATAATGGGGCTCTATTTTACATGATGAAATACCTATTGGATGTTATTTGTGCAAAAACACAATTAGGTATAAACTCATAGACTCCTAAATGAGATAAAACAGTGCCCCAAACATATTTTTTAATGCATATTCATCATTTTAGGCACCATATCAAAATAATTATAGAAGATTTATATCCCCTTTTTATAAGTTGGTCATAGAATGTGAAATGTAGAGGGTACCATATAAGGTTTGGTTGGTATTAAGAGATATAGGTTGATTCTACTTCTACACTAATTGTACAGTCATCCCAATAGAAGGGACAATGGTAGTTTCCTTTAAGATACCAAGGTATGTGCCAATGAAGTTGGTAAAATAAGAAATAACTTACCAAATGCTACATAGAATTTATGGCCTCTTCAAGAGCAAGAATAAGACACCCCCACATAAGGCTTATTAATAGCTATGGAAAGCTAAGGAAAAGTAGTGGCAACACGTAATACTAGTAGTGAGACATAGGGATTCCTACTTATTTACCAAAGGTGACCTTAGAATGTGGGATTAAAACTAGGCCATTGTCAGGCACCTTGTCAAATCTAAAAGAGATGTGGCCATAGAGTACAAGCATCAAAATAAGGTACATTATTGGATATACCTTGATGTAATGAAAAATGAGGCAGTCTTGAGGAAGGAAATAAATAAGAACATACCACTTTAGATGAGACTTGATTGAAAGAGGATGAAAGAAGACATATCAAGACCTCAGCTCCTTCCAACTCGTGGGAACATGTTTAATGCAAACTATAAGGAGAAGGAATAATAATAAGAGGAGCATGACACCCCTATTATCATAAATAGACCCTATAAGCCCCCACATAAAGCTATTCCATTTGGTAAAAACATACCTTTGAGATTTGGGAGAGGAGGGTTAAGAAATAAGCTTGGTCCTTCTCAAAACCCCACAATTATGTCTACACCCATTGAAGAATTTTCCCCATAGAGCTCCAACCAAGTGAGTCCCAATATTATTGATCTAGAGGAAGGCTCCCCATAAGGAATTGATAAGGAGGATAGTGTAAAAATGATATACAAGTAAGAATTCTCTAGTATCCTCCCAAACCCCCTTAATAAGTACAACACCTTTGCCTTCATTTCCCATTGTTAGTATATTCATAATTACCCCTACTTCTAATACCCATCTCATCCCCATGTTCATATCCCTAACCACTACTTCTTTTAGAGGCACCATTACACCATTCATCCCCTATACCACTACTAGCTTTACACCTCCATCCAAAACACCCACTGCAAGTGTCTCACTCATCTTTTTCTCCTTTATACTTGCCAAGCTATAGAGGCCCATCCCTAAATCATTCACCTAGTGTAGGTACTTCACCTCACCATATTATCCTAAATGATTGGCTCCCAAACACTACCCTCATTTGTGCTCAACATGGGTCTTTCTAAGTCATTATTCAATCCATTATGAAAATTGGATCTAGTCAATATTTATATTCTAGTTGTAGCCCTAGCTTCTTGTTCTACCTAAGCACTCCCACTACAACCACCTCCCATTTATCCAACCACCCCAAACTAGGTGAGAAGCGTGATTTAAATAATAAGTTATGGGAGGCCTTAGGTGAGATAATCTCTAACCCAAATTTGGATGAATTTTGACCCTTCCACTAACACTATGAAGAGGGTAATTTAGAGATAAATAAAACAATAAATTGGCTCATATATGATATATGAGAGTGAGGAACCACTCTTCACTCTGACCAAGAAAATAAAATTAGGCATTGGAGAAGTGCGAGAGTATGCCAAGGACTCAATGTTTTTAGTACAAGCATAGATAGAATCCATCATTTCTATAATGAAGGGAATGTATTTGAAGTTATAAAGGCTGAAAGAGCAAACACTACCTATAGTGCCAAATAACACTTTGATATCAATAATCAATGTTTTAATTAATGATTTCAACCTCTACAAGATTATAAAGAAGAGATAGGGAGAGGGGATTCAGAAAGATAAGGTGGTCACAAACCTTGACCAAAGTCTTATCCATTATGAAAATAAGTTGGTAAACTTGGTAAGATTGGAAAGAAGTAACAATTTCCCTAATCTCAAAGTTTTGCCTCTTAAAGACATAGTGCCTACATATACCATCCTCATGAATAGGAGGATGATTTTGAAGACATGGTTTATGTTATCCCTAAATCTAGTAGGCTTAATTAATGGGATAACCCCTACAAAGTTTTTTTTTAATAGCCATTGAGTTCTAAACATGTAACACAAGGCTAATTAGTGCCTTCTTTTGTTGGTCTTTCCTCAAAAAAGTTAGTTTTTTTATGGAGGTTTTTGCCTCCTATAGTTTGGATAATTTTATCTGAACTATACCAAGGCCAAAATCATGCAATCCAAAAAATTCTCTACTATTACACATCTAGGGTCGTGTAATTTCTACACTCTTGCAAGTGGGCCCACCATCCCTGTGGTAATTAATATGAATTAATTACCATGTTTGTAAATAATCAACTTTGTGTAATTTTTTTTACCTTGGTTTGTTACTCTCTTTTCCATTTTTGTGCCTACCTACATCCTTCACCATTTTCATTCCTATCTTCATTTCATCATTCTAATCCCAAATCACCTCAGCCTATTTGTGGATTCTTTATTTTGTAGCTTCTAGGTAAGGGGTTTTTTTTTTTTCCTTCCTACAAGTTTTGTCTAATGTTTTATTTTATTTATCCTATGGTTTTTATAGTTATTCATTACCCATGTTGTTTTTCCCAAAACCCTCATATTATCCCTTTATGTCATGTTTTCCAAAAGCTTGTGAGTATCTTTTATTTTTATGTCAATATTCACCTTCTTCCTACATACTCCAAGGAAACTTTGAAACCTTTTGCATGTTTTCTAAATCCCTCAAACCATGTTGAAAAATTTCATCCTATGGGTGCACATCAAAGAAAAATCTCTTCTATACACCCTATTCATTCATTCACGAGTTTGGGTTCATAATAGAAAATTTTATCTAATGTACACCTCTTTCCCTCACCATTACCCCAAGGGTGAACCTCATAGATTTTTCTCTAAGATACACTATAATTCATTTGGTCATGCACCTCAAAGAATTTTCTCTAGGGTGCACACTTACACTTTCCCATATTTCCCATGCATATTAGAGAAAATTCTCCAAAGTGCACATAGCCAACTCTTTGGTGCACTTGAGATAATTTTATCTAATGTGCACAAAACCAAGAAAAACTAGTTAAGGTCAGATAAAATTCTTTAGCTTACACCAATACTTACACCATATCCTTAGTTGTAGGTCAGAAAATTATCTCTGACTTACACCGGGACCTACCTGAGCATGGTGAAAGTTGGAGACAATTCTCTGACCTACACTTGATAAAGTTTTACTCAACTCTAGTCAAATATGGAGAATTTTCTCTAGATTGCATGTGAAGGCCTACATATGGTGAAGTTTGGAGAATTTTATCTGAACTACACCGAAAGCTTTTGAAACATGTGTAGTTTAAAGAAAATTCTTTGAACTACACAATATCATTCTTATCATGTTAAAGCATATATTTTTGTCACTCTTGCATTTTTTACAAGATAGATGAAAAATACTAACTCTAGAGAATTGAAATTATCCCTTGTAGTCACTTCATCAATGTCAGAATATTATCCTACCAAGAAAGTGATGAAGTACAAGTTTCAAAGCGTGTTTCTATAATCCATAATTAAATCAAAATATAGAACAGATTAGTGATACTAAGATTGGCCATGTTGATATGGATGAATTCTTATATAGGTTTTTCAAGGATCTCATTACACCACACATGTAGGATATCCTAAATAATTATATTCATTTGGCATCTACTTTCCCCATATCAGCACAAGATCTAGAGTTAGTCTTAATAGTTGTTACACACTTTGATAGGTAGACTAGATCAGTCAAAGATGTAGATGGAAAAGTGATCATTTGGTTTGATGAACAATATATTGATAAAATATTTCAACATTTTGATATTGAATAATATTTAGATATAACTGTAAAATCATCCCAAGAGTATTATGATAAGAATTCTAACAAGTGCAAAAGACACATCAATTCTCACTGGCTCATAACTCCTTGACATTTCATTGTGAGATGGCCCATATATTTTTATCATAGTGATTAATTAGAGTAATTAAGGGATTTAATCACACTCCTAAGTAGATTTAATGGGTTTCCCACATCAAACATCTTCCAATAATGGATATATCACTACATCTTCATCATCAATAATGGAAAACAAATGATCTTTTGGGGAAAATAGATTAGTGATGCCATATGTCACCAACTCTTTAAGGTGACCTCTTCACTAAAATTCTTAATGACTTCTTATCTGGTATATGTTGGAGACAACATTAAATTTTCTAAGGATTAACTGGTGTTGGTGAGAGAAATAAGTTTAATGTGCATGAATACTAACCACAATTAACTCTCAAAGAAAACATAAAACATTCCAAAAGAGTCAATGATTCCTTATTTTATAAGTTTATTTGTACTTTTGAACAAGATCTTGAGAAAAAGGAGAGTTTTAGATGTAGTGTGGGAAATAGTCAATAAGGTTGGTTACATTTTTCTACAATTCCCACCCTTTACCTACATTAGGGTAGGAGGGTTTGATGAACAACCTTATATGTTGCCTAGGTACTCAAGTGACAAATTGATTTTGATGGAGATGTACTGACAGATGATGAGTGTGCATAAGAAGAAATAAGATGCCCAAAAATAAGGTTTTAAGTTTCCAATTAGCATTGGTTGATATATAATTTCATCCACTGTTAAAGCCAAGACAATGGAAATTGAAATATAATGGATCACTCTTATGAGATTCAAGAGTAAGAAGGAATTTGATTACAAAATGATGAAGGAGAATCTAAAAGGGAAATATACTCATGTACATAATATTCAAGACATTTTGGTAGAGTTTAGGACTAATGAATATGTGAGAAAACTTGACTATAATCACCTTTCTCTGGATCAAATTATTAATCTAAAACTAGCTAATATTCTTGAGGAATTGGTATATGATAATAAAACATTACACCAATCATATGAAAATAATCAAGATATTTCAACTCCTATTCCTCCAATTCAATGGTCAGTGAAGGAATATACTTCTATCAAAGATAGATTCCAACTTATTCCCACATAAACTAATGCCTAGTTGGAAGCTAAGGGTATCAAGTTGAAGCCATTTAGAATAGGGTCTGAGGAAGAATATGATGAAGACACTAATAAAAAGTGGGAGGAACTAAGGATGAAAAACATGGAAGATTCCTCCACATCTATACAAAAACCAAGTTTTATGTTCATAATTATAGGCAAAAGAAAAGATAAATATGTTGATGTAGAGAAAAATGTTCAAGAAGAGAAGAAGGAAACTCCAATCCCAAGTAAAGCACCAACATAACTAGAGATTTCTCAAGTTGAGACATCTCAAGCTCAAACCTCTAAAGTTGAGACAACTCAAGTAGAAGCTTCATAGGTAGCATCTTCTACTATTTCCTTAGTTACTCTAACCATACCAATTATCTATATAGTTCCTATCCACACTATTCTTTCATATCCTCCCTCACCTACTAGTGCTACAATTTTCCAACTCCTATCTCAAGGCATATTAAATCAATTTTTTGATTTCCTTTAAAATTTACCTAGTTTTCCTAAGTCATTGGGGTCTCCCACCAGTCTATATTTTACCTAAAAAGACATAGAAAAATTCATGTTTACCTCATCATCCAAATTGGCCAATTAAAACCAAAGTGCCAATTAAATGTGCCAATTAAAACCAAAGTGCCTGCTATACAAACACAAACTCTACTTATCATAACCACCATTCCATCGGTATCCATCTCATTACCAAATATATTCATCCCATATTCCATCCCATTCACCTCACCAACTATTGATGTTCCCTAAACATCCTAGTCCTTAGTATCATCTGTGCATGAAGATTCATACACCCTTCCCCCTTGGTTGATGTCTCTAACACCTAAGAGGGAAAGCCAAGTTATTTTTCCAAATGACTTTGACTCATTAAATTTGTTCTAACAAAGCTAAAAAGGTGAAGAAGGCCAAGACCATATCAAGAGTAATTTTTTATTTTAGTCACAAGTATACTGAAGTTGTAGTGCCTCCAAAAAATACAAACATTGAAGATATCCAAGCATCTAAATATGAATTAGGGAAGATAGATCTTGGGAGGCAAACACATGAAAGTGTAGAGGATTTGTAGGTAGCAATGGCATCCTTACTAGAAAGATACAATAAGGATAAAAAAATCAAGAATCAACTTAAAACACAACTAGAATAATTAACTTCAGTTCTAATTAAGATGACACAATCATTTGAGCTATCATAACCTATTGGAAGTGAGGCCACCGAGAATGTAATTCAATAGGCATAAAAGGTTAGTTTTCAAGGTTTCACTATTAGTTATTGGATTAAAATATTGTTAATGCAAGGTGCTCAATGGTTATGTTTAAATATCGAGTTTTTTTAAAAATCTAATGAAGTAAAAATGAAAATTTAGCAAACACTTGATCGACTCACTCAAGACATACAATTGACAAAAAAATATTCATACATGGACTCAACTATGCCAGTTTAAGCTGGAACTTTTGGTTGAGTAAAAGGTCATTTTGAGAAGGAAAATGTTAATAGAATATTGATAGGCAATGAAGAATAAGAAAGAAGATCTCAATAATTTAATTAAATATCTTGAAGAAGCCAAAGATATTTGTATTTATAAGGGGATAAACCTTACAGATAAGATTGGAGAATTTCCTTACCAGACTAAAGATGATTCTCAAGAAATCCTTCCTACTAAAATAGTAGTTTAAGAGTTCACCTCCTTGATTCAAACAAAAAATGATACAATAACATTCACATTGGAATCCATTGGAAAACTAGTTAATTTCCATGTCCTAATGGATAAACTACAAATAATCTTGGATAAGAGCAAAGGCATACTAGTCAATGTATTGGACTTCATCATAAGGGTCCTTGACATCTCTAGAATTACATTGAGGCTAGATAATAATGAGTTCTAGGCCACCCTAAAAAGATACAAAGCATATTTTGAGAAGAAAAAAATAAGAAATTCCTATGTCTAAGGACACTTAGTTTATTTTATAATTTTCTCATGTGTAGTTTTGTTTGGTGTAATTTACACGTAAGAAAAATACATAGTTCTAAGTCAAATTAGACTTTGTCAATGAATAAGTAAATGTATTTATGTTTTTTCTATTTTTGTTTATAGATCCTCTCTATAAATAGTAGGATGCTCTTTGTAAATGCATGATCACTAGAGATATAGAAGCGAAATACTACTGAAATGATAAGCAATTTTTGAAACTTTGTGTTCATATTGTAAATCTTGAATTCCATCAATATAAGAAAATCAGGTGATATTTCAATCTTTGTGTTGAATTAAACTTGTGGTGTGTTGGAAATGTTATTAAATCTTTTCCATTACATTTTTTTGTGATTTAATTGGATTTTAGTGTGAAATTTATATAAAATAGGTGTCAAGAAGCTGACTTCAGAGTCATTGAGCTACATTTTGGTTACTAGGTTTGTGTTCATCATTAGAAGTAACTTACTATGTAGACATTAGGCTGCAAGTTATTTTTATTTGGTTCTTTTTATCTTTTTTGGAAGTAAGGTGAAGACTTTGGGTTACACTTTGTTCCATCCATTCACATTACTTTATTGGTATTATTCTAGTTATTCTTTCAGTTAACTAATTTGAATATCAATTATTATTCCTCTGTCAAGTAAATTTACATTTTCACAATTCATTATAAGTAGTGGAAGAAAGTTTGTAAGTAAACATAAATTCTAAAAAAGAGAATTGGATGATATGATAACACCCACTTTGATGAAATTAGTGTAAATAAGTATAAATAATTACCTTTTGTTTTAGTTAGTAATAAAAATGGAGCCTTCTCTTTCCTTGAGAAGATATTTTATCCCATCACATTGTGGTTGAAAGTACTATCTTTTTACCATTCTATTGGTAACAAAATATTCACCCAAAAAAATTTGTTGACTTTGTTAGGAAAATGAACATGCAACTGAGAGATACACCCATTTAATGGAAATAGGATTAACACCTTATTGCTTGTTATTGATTTATTATTTATAAACTCTTTTCTTTTTTGGATACATTCACAATTTGGTAAAACAAAGTTACACTCATAGTAGATGGGTAAATAGACACATTAATCCTACATTTCAGTTATTGAAAGAGCATAGCTTCAATATTTACCCAACGTGTACACGATCACCTCTTCAACATATAAGAAGTTTTCCTCCTACCAATACAAGATCTCCTATACTAGGGTTAGCTTTTAATGTTTGTATGGTCTTGACTATTTTTCCTTTGTAAATATTTGTTATTCCTCCCTAAAACCCACACAGAATGGTTGTTTAAGGTCCATGGGTAACTAATTTTGGTCCATTAAACTTGACACCACCATCTCATGAACTACCTCATGGTTCATAGAAAAATTTCCCCAAGTTCTATGGTGATGAAAAACAACATCTAGATGAGCATATTTATATATTATCAATTGCTTGTGAAGATCTTGGAGTGGAAAATGTTGATTTTTTTGTAGGATTGTTCATATAAACACTCCAAAATGTTGTTTTTGATTAGTTTTAATATCTTACAACAAGAACCATCATAAGTTGGGTAACACTAAAGGCTAAGTTTGAGGTAATATTCAAGATGGCAGAGGATGTTCATGCCTTATTGGTTAAACTTACACAAATGAATAGAGAAACACATGAGCCCATGCATGAGTTTGTGGCAAAGTTAAATATGTTGAGGAATATGATTCTAGTGGTTTCTCAACCTATGCCTGAGAACTTGAAATGCTTCTTCATCAATTTTCAATTGCTAGAGGTTAGGTTTTTTTTTGTGAAGATCAACCCTAAGCAATCTTGATGATGCTCAAATATTAGCCACTAAAGTATAAAATGATTTGATCTTGGTGGGAAAAGTGAAAAAAAATTCAATCAATCCTAGAGGGAAACCCTCTATAACTTCACCTTCTACTAGCATTATGGATCATATGGTGTAGAATCTAGCAAATGAATTGTTAGGACCCAAAAAGAAAATGTCCCAGGGTATGTCCTTTCTTTCATAAAAGGATAATCCAAAAATAACATACCCAAATACTTCTGATTATTCCAACAATGCTACAATAAATCAAAATTAGAATAAGCTTCATTCACCATAATCAAGGCTTGCATTGGAGGCACCACTGAATAATGTAATAGACAACTAGTTAGAACCTAAAAATGATAAGATTCTAGAGCTAAAATATGTTATAAAAGATGATGCTAATACCTTCATTGGAGATGAATAAGGAGAAAATAGAGACTCTGACATCAAGTTTCTAAACTTTGAAGAAGAAGCTAAACCAGAGGAAGACACACATGACAAGTCCTATGTTGTCTTCACAGATTCTCAAAGTCAGCTGAATTAACAATAGAAGGTTGATAAAGCTAAGTCCAAGGATGAACCACATAAAGAGGTTAACATTTCCAAAATAGGAACTACTTTTCTATTTCAACTAAATGACACATTGATGGATAAACAAGTGCACCTCACCATTCTACTTCTCCTTCTACATCTCGACCCAATTCCCAAAACTCAAAACCTAAAAATGAAAATACCTCATCTTCCTCATCTGTCCCATATCCAACTTTTAATATCATAGACTGTGATAGGAAGACAAAAATTCAAATGTTCAAGGTTGAATATCTTCAATCCAACCCCAACCAATTTGAAATATTGGTGAAGTTTTTAAAGGGTAAAGTGGCCAATTCCAATTAGGTCTCACCCAAGAGTACACCAGTTGACCCTCAACCAAAGAAAAATAACTTGGTTGTAACTCTTGAATCTACCTTTGAAAAAATAGATCCCTTCTATATTTCACTATTTGTCAATGGTTACAAGCTCAGTAATTAGATCATTGATTCAGGTGCCTTTGATAATGTAATGCTAGCTAAGGTAGCCACTACCTTAGGGTTAACTCTAACAAAAAAATTTGTCTATTGCTTCTTAATGGAAAATAAGCAAGTACCCCTCATAGGCCAAATCAAGGATACACAATTTGTATTTGCCACTTTTCTAGAGAAAAATATCAAGATGACAATTCTTGTAGTTAATGTTCCAGCTTCATATGGAGTTTTATTAGGGTGTATCTTTTGTAAAGACGTTGATGGTGAAATCACCATGGATTGGTCTGAGACTATAATAATTATAAAAGGTTTTATGTGGAAACTTCATCCAAAGAAACAAGATAAGTATATTATGACAAATATTGAGTATATAAAATCCTAGATTCTCTTTGAGACTTATGGAATGGGTACTTATTTCTTGACCATAGACAAATAGATAATGCCATCAATTGATATTTTAGAGGAAGGTTAGAAAATAAATGAACCACCGTCTTCAGATGAAAATATTTTATATTTTGAGACTATCAAAGTCGAAAGTTCAAATGATGTCCAAACTCTAGAATTTGATGGTAGTTATTCTTCAACTAGATCTAGAACTAGGATAGTCCTCGTATCCTTGAAAGGAAAGATCTTCCCTTTTTCTTTCAAGTTGTAATTTGATAACACAAAAAATAATGTTGAATATGAAGCCTTGCTATTAGGGATGAATGTTTCTCAAAATAACTGAATTAAAAATGTCCATGCTCAAGGTGATGTTAAGTTGGTCATATGTCAACTCAATAATTTGTATCAAACAAAGAATAAAAATCTAAGACATTATCACAATCGAGTCTGGGATTGTATGAAAGATTTTTATGCTTTTAATATATGAACAAATTAAAGAGAATCTAATGATAATGTAGGTTTGTTGGCTATTTCATCCACTCTACTAATTCCTCATAAGGATTTATAAGGAAACAAGTATACTATTGAGTTGTTCTTCCATCCTAGCATTCCTAACAATTTCAATCACTAGAAATTTTTCAATAATGATGAACAAGTTATCACCTTCTTAGAAAAGGTATACAACTTCAATGAGTTATAATTTGAGAGGAGTGACTATAATCCTCAAGAATTAATCTTCAAGGTCAATGAGGAATTTGGTGAAGAGATTTTGTAGGTTAAAGGGAATAGGATTCCCAAAGGATTGATATCTTTAAAGAGTCTCTTTGATAAACATGATCTGTTTATCAAATGCCAACAATCTAAATCAAACTCAATAACAAAAATTGAACAAGTTAATATAATACCAAAAGATGATCCCAAAATGATAAATAATTGGAAATGTTTCTCGTTGGAGGAAAGAGAGAATTTGGTGACACTTTTATGGTGGTATATTGATGTATTAGCATATTCATATACTAATTTGAAATCTTTTTGACCCAAGGAAGTGAAACATGATATCCCTTTCAAGCTTGGATTTCAGCCTCATAAGTAGAAATAATGATAATATAATCCCAAAATGTCAGTTTACATCCTTGATAAAATTTAAAAGATGTTGAATGTTAGGATCATCTTTCCTGTACATCACTTAACATGGATATATAACACTATTTCTATGAGAAAAGAGAAAGAAGAAATTTACATTTGTGTTGAATTTTGTAATCTGAACCAATCATCACTCAATGATAATTACCCTCTATCAGTAATGGATCAAGTACTACAAATAATGATGGGTTTAGAGATGTTGTATATGTTAGAAATATTCTCAAGGCATAATCAAGTAGGGGTTCATGATGAGGATCAACACAAGATGGCGTTCACTATTCCATGGGGAAAATTTTCATATCATAAATGCCTTTTGGGTTGATTAATGATGGTGACACATTTTAGAGGGCTATGAATTTGGATTTTTGAGATATTATCGATAAGTTCATTGTGATATACCTTGATGATTTAGCTATTTTATCAAAGAAGCATAAAGATCACTGTGATCATTTAAAATAAGTACTTCAAAGGTTCCATCAATATGGAATATCCCTTAATCCTAGGAAATCTATTTTTGGGGTTATTGAAGGTAAGCTCCTTGGACACATTGTGTCTGAGGAATGAATCAAGATTGATCCTAAATGAGCCAAGTTAGTTTACAATCTTACTTTTCCATCAAGAAATAAAGGAGTGCATTTATTATTTGGAAAATTTAATTTACTAAAAATATTTGTACATAATTTTGTTGAGTAGACACGTCACATTATTGATATGATGAAAGGGAAATCAATTTTATGTTGGAATATAGAAGGGAGAACTACCTTTCATGAAGTCAAGGAAACAATTTCACTTACTCCCATCTTAGTCAACCTTGAATATACCAAGAGCTTCATTATATATTGTTATGATTTTGAGCATACTCTATCTATAATCTTGGTGTAGACAAATGAATAGGGGATTGAATCTCCTATAGATTTAATGAGATTCCCTTTAAAGGCACATGAGCTCAAGTACTCACCCATGGATAAACACACTTACATCATGTTGAAAGCGGTTAACCATTTCATGTATTACATCCGCAATTCTCAAACCATTACACTAATACCATATTTTATAGTTAATTATATCCTCACTCAAAAAGAATTTAGAAGCATTGTATGATGCTTTTTGGGCTGATCACATCACTCCCAAGTGAACGAATTATATGTCCCCTTTTCAAGGTATATATGGTCTGAGTGCAAAAATAACCACCACACTGGAGTTACATGCTCTCAGTTTGGCTAAGGTAATTGATGATGAAATGTTTGGAAACTCCTTAGATATGTGTATTATGTATATTTTTGAATTAGAGGACCAATGTACAAAGGTGGTGGACTTGATTGCTAAACATCAAAGTCAAGTCAAGAAGCCTTTTGAGAAGAAAGCCAAGCCACCAAATTTTCAAATCAGAGATCTATTTCTTTTGTGATACAAAATAAAAGAGCCAAAATGAATGCATAAAAAATTTGATTCTTTATGGAGGGGTCCTTTCCTCATTCATCAACTTTATGGAGAATATAATTTCCTTTTGGCATATCTAGAAGGAAAACCATTACCAATGCCCTATAGCCGACAATATCTAAAGATTTTCACATAATAAGACTCTGAATAAGTTTGTACATTCTATAAATACTTGTATATTCTTTTGCTTTCTCTTTTGTCTAGTTAGTCTCCAGATCCATGGTCCAATGGAGAAAAGCACTTAAAGTTCTAGGGTACTCTTTCTTTCAAGAATTTCAAAGAATGCATGAAATAAATTCCCCAATTAGAGCCAACTATTATCTTTAAATTTAATAAGCATAATTCATGGCATAACCCCTACAAAACTTGTCTGTTTCATAACCCATGAGATTTTTAAGCATGTAACACAAGGCCAATAACTACCTAATTGTATTGGTCTTCCCTAACAAAATTAGTTTTTTAGAGAGTTTTTTACCCATGCAATTTTGAGAATTTTCTCTGAACTACACCAAGTCCAAAATTGTGCAATCTAGAGAATTTTATTTGGACTACACCTCAGGCTGAAAGAGAAATAATTTCTACGCTATTGCACATATAGGGTCAGGGAAATTTTATTCTCCTGTAAGTGGGCTCACCATCCCTATTGTAATTAATATGTTTATATAATCAACCCAATGTAATTTTATTTATACATTGGTTTTTTACTCTCTTCACCATTTTCGTGCCTACCTAAATCCTTCATCATTTTCATGCCCATTTGCATTTCATCATCATTTATACTCTCAAATCACCTTACCCTATTTATAGATGATAAGATTTTAGAGCTAGAATATGTTATAAAAGATGATGCTAATACCTTCATTGGAGATGAATAAGGAGAAGCTAGAGACTCTGACATCAAGTTTCTAAACTTTGAAAAAGAAGCTAAACAAGAGAAAGACACACATGACAAGTCTTATGTTGTCTTCACCGATTCTCAAAGTTAGCTCAATTAACAATAGAAGGTTGATAAAGCTAAGTCCAAGGATGATCCACGTAAAGAGGTTAAGATTTCCAAAATAGGAACTACTTTTCTATTTCAACTAAATGACACATTGATGGATAAACAAGTAAGTGCACCTCACCATTCTACTTATCCTTCTATGTCTCGACCCAATTCCCAAAACTCAAAACCTAAAAATGAAAATACCTCATCTTCCTCATCTGTCCCATATCCAAATTTTAATATCATAGACTGTGATAGGAAGAAAAAAATTCAAATTTTCAAGGTTGAATATCTTCAATCCAACCCTAACAAATTTGAAATATTGGTGATGTTTTTAAAGGGTAAAGTGGCCAATTCCAATTAGGTCTCACCCAAGAGTACACTAGTTGACCCTCAGCCAAAGAAAAATAACTTGGTTTTAACTCTTGAATCTACCTTTGAAAAAATAGAGCCCTTCTATATTTCACTATTTGTTAATGGTTACAAGCTCAGTAATTACATCATTGATTCAGGTGCCTTTGATAATGTAATGCTAGCTAAGGTAGCCACTACCTTAGGGTTAACTCTAACAAAAACATTTGTCTATTGCTTCTTAATGGAAAATAAGAAAGTACCCCTCATAGGCCAAATCAAGGATACACAATTTGTATTTGCCACTTTTCTAGAGAAAAAGATCAAGATGACAGTTCTTGTAGTTAATGTTCTAGCTTCATATGGAGTTTTATTAGGGTGTATCTTTTGTAAAGATGTTGATGGTGAAATTACCATGGATTGGTCTAAGGCTATAATAATTATCAAAGGTTTTATGTGGAAACTTCATCCAAAGAAACAAGATAAGTATATTATGACAAATATTGAGAATATAAAATCCTAGATTCTCTTTGAGACTTATGGAATGGGTACTTACTTCTTGACCATAGACAAATATATAATGCCATCAATTGATATTTTAGAGAAAGGTTAGGAAATAAATGAACCACCCTCTTCAGATGAAAATATTTTATATTTTGAGACTATCAAAGTAGAAAGTTCAAATGATGTCCAAACTCTAGAATTTGATGGTAGTTATTCTTCAACTAGATCTAGAACTAGGATAGTCCTCGTATACTTGAAAGGAAAGATCTTCCATTTTTATTTCAAGTTGTAATTTGATAACACAAAAAATAATGTTGAATAGGAAGCCTTGCTATTAGGGATGAATGTTTCTCAAAAGAAATGAATTAAAAATGTCCATGCTCAAGGTGATGTCAAGTTGGTCATATGTCAACTCAATAATTTGTATCAAACAAAGGATAAAATCTAAGACATTATCGCAATCGAGTCTGGGATTGTATGAAAGATTTTGATGCTTGTAATATATGAGCAGCTCAAAGAGAATATAATGATAATGTAGGTTTGTTGGCTATTTCATCCACTCTACTAATTCCTCATAAGGATTTATAAGGAAACAAGTATACTATTGAGTTGTTCTTCCATCCTACTATTCCTAACAATGTCAATCACTGGAAATTTTTCAATAATGATGAACAAGTTATCACCTTCTTAGAAAAGGTATACAACTTCAATGAGTTATAATTTGAGAGGAGTGACTCTAATCCTCAAGAATTAATCTTCAAGGTCAATGAGGAATTTGGTGAAGAGATTTTGTAGGTGAAAGGGAATAGGATTCCCAAAGGATTGATATCTTTAAAGAGTCTCTTTGATAAACATGATCTATTTATCAAATGCCAACAATCTAAATCAAACTCAATAACAAAAATTGAACAAGTTAATATAATACCAAAAGATGATCCCAAAATGATAAATAATTGGAATTGTTTCTCGTTGGAGGAAAGAGAGAATTTGGTGACACTTTTATGGTGGTATATTGATGTATTAGCATATTCATATAACAATTTGAAATCTTTTTGACCCAAGGAAGTGCAACATGATATCCCTTTCAAGCTTGGATTTTAGCCTCATAAGTAGAAATAATGATAGCATAATCCCAAAATGTCAGGTATCATCCTTGATAAAATTTAAAAGATGTTGAATGTTAGGATCATCTTTCCTATACATCACTTAACATGGATATATAACACTATTTCTATGAGAAAAAAGAAAGAATAAATTTACATTTGTGTTGAATTTTGTAATATGAACCAATCATCACTCAATGATAATTACCCTCTATCAGTAATGGATCAAGTAGTACAAATAATAATGGGTTTAGAGATGTTTTCTATGTTAGAAATATTCTCAAGGCATAATAAAGTAGAGGTTCATGATGAGGATCAACACAAGATGGCATTCACTATTCCATGGGGAAAATTTTCATATCATAAATGCCTTTTGGGTTGATTAATGATGGTGACACATTTTAGAGGGCTATGAATTTGGATTTTTGAGATATTATCGATAAGTTCATTGTGATATACCTTGATGATTTAGCTATTTTATCAAAGAAGCATAAAGATCACTGTGATCATTTAAAATAAGTATTTCAAAGGTTCCATCAATATGGAATATCCCTTAATCCTAGGAAATCTATTTTTGGGGTTATTGAAGGTAAGCTCCTTGGACACATTGTGTCTGAGGAATGAATCAAGATTGATCCTAAATGAGCCAAGTTAGTTTACAATCTTACTTTTCCATCAAGAAATAAAGGAGTGCATTTATTATTTGGAAAATTTAAATTACTAAAAATATTTGTACATAATTTTGTTGAGTAGACACGTCACATTATTGATATGATGAAAGGGAAATCAATTTTATGTTGGAATATAGAAGGGAGAACTACCTTTCATGAAGTCAAGGAAACAATTTCACTTACTCCCATCTTAGTCAACCTTGAATATACCAAGAGCTTCATTATATATTGTTATGCTTTTGAGCATACTCTATCTATAATCTTTGTGTAGAAAAATGAATAGGGGATTGAATCTCCTATAGATTTAATGAGATTCCCTTTAAAGGCACATGAGCTCAAGTACTCACCCATGGAGAAACACACTTACATCATGTTGAAAGCGGTTAACCATTTCATGTATTACATCCGCAATTCTCAAACCATTACACTAATACCATATTTTATAGTTAATTATATCCTCACTCAAAAAGAATTTAGAAACAAAAGAGGTAATTAGATTGCTAAGATCCAAGAGTATGATATGGAGATAAAGCCTACAAAGCTAGTGCATGAAAAAGGTTTATGTAATCTCATTGCAAAAACAAACTAAAAGAGGTATCTAATAATGAAGGAAAAACATAATAAGATCTACCCACAGTCTTGTTCATGAGCACAATTAATGAATGGTACCCTAACATTGCTTATTTCTGCACATATGGAGAATGTCCAAAGCACTTGTCTCATAAAGAGAAGAAGAAAATCAAGCTAAAATATGCAAACTTAGCTCTTTAAGACAATGGTTTGTACAATTAAATAATTTATGGAATTTTTATATGGTGTGTAGACAAATAACAATAAGGAATGTTTTTGGAATCTATTCACAACCTCGCATGTGGAGGACATTTCTTAGCTCTAGTCACAGCTCATAAGATTTTGTAGGCAAGATACTATTGGCCAACACTTTTTTAGGATGCATACACCAAGGTGCATAAATGTGAGAAGTGTTATTAATTTGTGGGGAAACCCAAATTGGTAGCCCTACCCCTCAAGCCATTAGTCATTGAAGAACCCTTCTAGAAATGGGGTATTAACTTCATTGGCATAGGGAACCCATTATCAATTATAGGTTACAATTATGTTCTCATGGATACTAATTACTTCACTAAGTGGGTGGATGAAATTCCAACCAAAAATGCCACTTTAAAGTTTTTTTGCAAATTCCTCAAATAAAATATCATCATAAGGTTTGGGTACCTAAGAAAATAGTGATTGATAATGTTGCTTGTTTCACATCCTAGGAGATGACTAAGTACTGTTTTGAATATGGGATCATTTTGTCTCATACCTTGGACTACTTTCCTTAAGGAAATGGCTAGGTTAACTTGAGTAATAAGAACTTAGTTACTATTATCAAGAAGTTGGTAGAGGAAAATTAGAGAACCTAGCACAAGGCATTGTATGATGCTTTTTGGGCTGATCACATCACTCCCAAGTGAGTGAATTGTATGTTCCCTTTTCAAAGTATATATGGTCTGAATGCAAAAATAACCACCACACTGGAGTTACATGCTCTCAGTTTGGATAAGGTAATTGAGGATGAAATGTTTGGAAACTCCTTAGATAAGCGTATTATGTATATTTCTGAATTAGAGGATCAATGTACAAAGGTGGTGGACTACAATGCTAAACATCAGAGTCAAGTCAAGAAGCTTTTTGAAAAGAAAGCCAAGCCACCAAATTTTCAAATCAGAGATCTATTTCTTTTGTGATACAAAATAAAAGAGCCAAAATGAATGCATAAAAAATTTGATTCTTTATGGAGGGGTCCTTTCCTCATTCATCAACTTGATGGAGAATATAATTTTCTTTTGGCATATCTAGAAGGAAAACCATTACCAATGCCCTATAGCCAACAATATCTAAATATTTTCACATAATAAGACTCCAAATAGGTTTGTACATTTTATAAATACTTGTATATTCTTTTGCTTTCTCTTTTGTCTAGTTAGTCTCTAGATCCATGGTCCAATGGAGAAAAGCACTTAAAGTTCTAGGGTTCTCTTTCTTTCAAGAATTTCAAAGCATGCCTAAAATAAATTCCCCAATTAGAGCCAGCTATTATCTTTAAATTTAATAAGCATAATTCATGGCATAACCCCTACAAAACGTGTCTGTTTCATAACCCATGAGATTTAAGCATGTAACACAAGGCCAATCACTACCTACTTGTATTGGTCTTCCCTAACAAAATTAGTTTTTTAGAGAGTTTTTTACCCATGCTGTTTCTATCGCTAATTCACTTTCTACATTCAAAAGATGAATAAAGAAACTAAAGAGATGGACAAGGCTAGAAGTACCTGGATAAAGATTGTGCACTATAATCCAGACATTTGTGGGCACCCCTCTTTGGCTGTGGAGGAATGACACCTGTAAAGAAAAAAGAAACTTGGACAAGAAAATGTTAGATGGATAGGCAGTGGGTTGCCAAGTGAAAGCTTGTTCCCGAAAGTGTGAAAAATTCCTCAAGGGAGGTCAACCCACTGATAACAGATAGATAAAAGACTAAGGAAATACAGAATGCCAGAATACAAAAGTGATAAACAAATTAAAAAGGAAAGAAAAGACCAATGGTTACCTGAAAGGAGTTGTCGGGCTGATGACAGTCGCTGAGGTCGGGAATGTTGCCGGCGTCGGTTGCCTGGTCTGCCAACTTCGGTTATCCTGTCGACGTCGGTCGGGGCAGTAACTAGCGTCAGTCGGGGCAGTGGCCTGTAGTCGGGTCTGGTCAGGTTTTTGGACTATGGACAAGTCTAGTTTGTGAACAGGGTCGAGACAGAGTTCAGGGATGACTTTGAATGGACTGGGGAATGGTCTAGTTTTGATTAGGTGCCCTGTATAGGGTCTTTGTTGGTAGGAGGGATGATGGAGCTGTCTGAGATTGTACTGAAAAGATGACAGGTGACAGGGAGGTGGACAGAGGATAGGGCCTGAGAAGGCTTTTCAGCCTCTCAGGGGGTAGGACAGAGGGAGTGGGAGACAGCAGATGCCAAACAACTAAACACTAAAGAAAAGAAAAGAAATGAAATAACAGACTGTGCTTACCTTTTTAGCTTGCTGAATGAAGAGTGGGAGAGCTATTGTTAAGACCACAGAAGACTAAATCTCTGCTCAAGAATCCCTGCACCTATTGCTGTTGTTGCATGAGGTCCAGAGGGAGAAGAGTAGAATGCCAAAATGCCAAGAGAATTCAGTTTGCGAGCTCAAGGGGTCAAGGGGCTGGAATGGATGCAGAAAGGAGTCTTGAAGGCTGCCGATGTCGGCAGGATCGCTGAGGTCGGCCGAAGGGTCACCGACGTCGGTAGTGGCAGAATGGGGGCAGAGACTAAAAATAGCCTCTGCCCGTTCTTGCATGCCATCGGGCGAGGGATTGTGGGAAGAACGGTCATGAGGACACTTAAATGGGCGTGGGAGAAAGATAATGAGAAGATTTGGCATAATAAAGGCTAAGAGGGAGGTGGAGGGATCCAAGAGAGAATCCAAGGTGTCAAGGGTGAGGTGGAAAGGGGGCCACTTAATTGAAATATTTAAGTTATTTTAATCAAATGAGTGGAGGGGACTAAGGCCAAGGGTTAGGATATGGGTTTGAGGTGGACAAGGGGGGAGAACCAAGGTGCAGACACATTTGTGGTGTCTACATTTGCCCCTTTTTGTCTTGTTGGTTGTTCTTGACAAACTGCAAGACAAAAATAGTTGGTTGCCCCAGGAAAAGAATGAGGTGTTCCCCCCTCAAAGTGATAGTCGAGAGAAGGGAACTGGAGATCGAGTGTCGATTTGACAGAGAGATGGATAGAAGAGTGTGAGTGAAAATGCTGCAATAGTCGTGATTGCGCGTATGCCACTTCACGGGATGATTGGGTCAAATTGTCGCATGTCGAGGGTCAAGGAGTGCCAAAATTGAAGTAACCGAGCCCCAGCATTTAGTCGTCTACTGATCGGGTTACTCAATCTAAGCTGAAGCTCCAAATGGTCATCGTGTTCTAGGTATCCCAGGCTTAGGAAGTGCTCCCAGAAACACAAAAATGCCACAAGTAGTAGGGATCAACTGGCTTGCGATCTTATACTTGCGAAGGGTCAAAAATAGTATGTGGACAATTCTGCTAACCAGCCGTGAGGTAGCACACACGTAAAAATGACCAAGGCAACATTGGCTTGGAAGTAGTCGAAGGTCGAAGGAGATACACATGATCTCCAATGGTCATTGGTCAAGGGGATGGATGGACGAAAGGATGTGGCCGAGCTAACCTCAGAAGATGTCATGTGATCTGAGTGTTGCCTACATAGCCCTTGTGTGAAGGGCCTCAGGCCAATGTAGTTCTCCCTAAAAGGGAGGAATGGTCAAAGAAAATGATTGGTCTTGGTCAAAGAAAATGATTGGTCTTGGTCAAAGTTGATGGAGTTGGTTGTAATCAAAGTCACAGAAGAGAAGGTTTGTCCATCAAAGAGACGAACAAACGGGGGTGGTCGAGCTAACCTCAGAGGATGTGTTATCTGAGTGCTTCCTACATAGCCCTAGTTATAAGGCCTCAGACCAATGTAGTTCAAATGAATTGAGAAGATTGGTTGATGATTGGATGTGGTCAAGTGTCGAAATGATGAGGGTAAGATGAGGATAAGATGATGCTACAGATGGTGTATTATGTAGAATTGGTCGAGAGTCTTTCATCCCTAGCAAGTTTCCATAATTGTGATGGATGTATGCTAAAGATGAATGGAGGTCTATTTATGCTTCAGCAAGTATTGGTTTATGCTTAACATAAATTGGGTCTGGTCGATAGTTTCCATGTGTATTGGTGTCCATAGAAACTATGTGAAATGGACGAGGATGATGTCTGATGCCATGAGGATGAAAAATAGCTTGGTTTGAGTCGATAATTGATGTGGTTAAATGTGACCAAAGTGTAGAGAAAAGGTGAAAGGCGAATCGCTCTTTCATTGACAAGGACCAGAAAGGGAGCATAGATAGGGGTTATTAGAACAAAAGCCCCATTCATGCATTACGTCATTGACCAGTGTTGTGTTAGAGCGGTAATCGAATCACTTTGACATTAAAGTGAGCTCGAAGTCCCTTGAGCAGGTAATAGGAGGAGGATAGGGTAACCCAGTTTAAGAGTAGGGATAACCTTGCCCCTTTTTATAGGAGACCCTGAGAAAACTACAAGCCAAGTCCATGACTCATTTTTTTTTTTTTGGTGCAGACTGATCGATGCGAGAAGTCTACATAGAGATGTCATTTGATTTATGGTCATGTTACGAAGCTGATCAATGCGGGAAGCTTCTAGGAAAGGTTGCTGTTTGTAGCAAGATTTAGTCATAGCCATCCTTCGAGGGAGTGGTCTATATTTTTGCTTTATATAATGTTTGAATAGCTGTCCTTCGAGGGATCAGTTTATTAGCTACAACAATGATAGTACAGCTGTCCTTCGAGGGAGCAGTCTGTCTTTTTGATTTGATTTCGTGACCTTGGATTATGTTTTGACATCTTGATTTTTTTTTTTTTTTGAGTCATGGCTAAGACTATAGAAGTTCAAGGATGCCCCTTTTATTAGGACAAATCATCCATGCATCATAAAAGGGTTGTAGAGGACTTGTTAAAGGGGAATAGGGTTGAAAGGAATGAGGATTAAGAGGACGAGGATTGCTCAAGGGACGAGCTCAAGTTACGTGTCAAGTAGACGAGTACTTGACTAACGGAAGAATGGTCAAAGATGCAATGCATTAAGAGGCTCAGGTTCTGGCCGTCCATCGAGGGAGGATAGATGATAAGTCCCTGACCCATACTTGTGCGTGATGATAAAAGGTCCAAGCCAATTGGGGGCGAATTTGCCTAGTTTACTTTGCTCCATATTGGTCACATGCTGATTCTCTTTGAGGACGAGGTCTCCGATGTTGAAATCTCGTTCTCGCAAATTTTTGTCGTAGGCTCGCTTTATGCGACTTTGGTAGACATGGAGATGATTGAGGGCGGCAAGATGGCGCTCGTCAAGTAACTCAAGTTGAGCTAAGTGATCTTGACAAAAGTCATCTTTAGAAAGAATGTCATGCAGGGAGATGCAAAGAGATGGGATCTGTACTTTGAGAGGTAAGACAGCCTCTATTCCATACATGAGGGAGAAAGGAGTAGCACTCGTAGAGGTTTGGATGCTAGTGCGGTAGGCCCACAAAGTGAAGGGAATATGAATGTGCCAATCCCTTCCTGTGTCGTTGACCACCTTCATGAGAATTTTAGTCAGAATTTTGTTGGAAGCCTTAGCCTGCCCATTTGCTTGTGGGTAGTAAGGTGAAGAAAAGCTGAGTTTGATGCCAAATGAGTCGCATAGTTTTTGGACAGTCTTGTTTTTGAAGGACTTGCCGTTGTCGGTGATGATTTTGTGAGGGACACCAAAATGACAGATGATGTGGCTACTGATGAATTCGACAATTTTGTCAGCTTTTGTGGAGACAAGAGGAATGGCTTCCACCCATTTGGTGAAATACTCAGTGGCAGTGATGATGGACTGATGACGAAGAGATGAGTGAGGGTTAATCTCACCGATGAGATCTAAGCCCCACTGAGAGAAAGGCCATAAATATTGAACAACTTGTAAGGCGTGGCTGGGGAGATGAAGCAGGTTAGAGTGTTGCTGACACTTGATGTAATGCCGAACATAGTCACTACAATCTTGATGAAGGGTGGGCCAATAATACCCAAGCGAAGGATGCGCTTGGCAACTGAGTTTCCACTAAAGTGTCCGCCACAAATCCCGTCGTGGACTTGTTTTATGGCTTGAGAAGCTTTAGTGGAGTTTAGACAACGAAGAAGGAGGCCGTTGAAGCCTCGCTTATAAAGGAGACCCCTAGCATGGTATAGCGAGTTGTGTGCTTGATGAAAGCTCGTTGCGCATTGCTAGAGAGATTGGGAGGAGTGACAGAAAGAGACAAGTAGTCCATTAGTTGCTTATACCAGTCATCTTGTGGGCTAGAATTGACAGTGTTGATATGGTCGATGTGAGGGGAGATGTATGAAGGCAAGGGTACACAATGCACCATGACAAAAAGTTGAGATGACGATGATGAAGATGGGATATGTGAAGCAAGAGAAGCCATGGTGTCAGCAAACTTGTTCGTAGAGCGTGGAATAGTTTGCAAGAGATAATGGTCGAAAGATGCCAAAAGAAGGTCAGCATGATTTTTATACCTCTGTAAAACTTCATTTTTACATAGGTATGAAATGTTAACTTGATTGACGACGAGCTGCGAGTCACCGAAGATGTTGATAGACTTGATGTGGAGGGAAAGGGCAGTCTGAAGTCCCAAAATTAAGGCCTCGTATTCGGCCATATTATTGGTACAATCAAAGTCAAGCTTGAAAGATAGAGGCATGGGCTCCCCTTCGAGTGGGATGAGGACAACCCCCGCACCCCCATCGAGTTGACATTTGGAGCCGTCAAAGAACATGGTCATTTGGTAGATGGTGTCATCGGTGGAAAGTGTGGCGATAGATTCGTCAGGGAACTCACACTGTGAAGGTTGGTTGTCAGGAAGAGGGGCATCTACCAGTTGGTCAGTGATGGTTTTCCCCTTGATAGATTTCTGTTGGATGAATTTGAGGTCAAACTCAGCAAGCAGCATGAGCCACTAAGCCATACATTGATTCTGATATGGCTTAGAGTGCATATACTTGAGAGGGTCGGTGTGAGTGACGACAAAGGTTTTGTGGTTGAGAAGATAGTGGTAGAGCTTGGTAGCGGAAAAGACTAATGCCAAACAGAGTTTTTCGGTATGAGTATACCGAGTTTTATAGTCGACTAGTGTTCGGCTGATGTAGTAAACCGCTTGCTTGCAATGATGCTCGTCTCAATGCACGATCATGGCACCTAATGAATGGTTGGTGGAAAAGATATAAAGGTAGAAGGGTTGGTCATCTTTAGGTGGAATGAGGACTGGTGGAGAGACTAGATAGCTTTTGAGGGCTTCAAAAGCCTCTTGACAGTCCTCATCCCATTTAAAGGAGACATCCTTCTTAAGGAGATGATGAAAAGGTTGGCAGTGGTCTGAAAGCTGCGAGATGAAACGACGAATGGACTGGAGCTTCCCTTGTAGACTGCAAAGCTGCTTAAGATTGGTTGGGGGTGGCATTTCGAGGATAGGATGGATCTTGGAGGGATCTATCTCGATGCCACGGAAGGAAACAATGAAGCCGAAAAGCCTGCCTGAGAGGACCCCAAAGACACATTTCTTGGAGTTAAGGCGAACATTGTATTGAAGAAGGTGAGAGAAGATGATTTTGAGAATGGTCAAGTGGTCGCGATGAAGCTTGGACTTGCCCAGAAGGTCATCCACATAGTCCTCCATGATTTTGTGGAGGAGATCATGGAAAATGTAGGTCATGGCGCGCTGATATGTGGCACCAGTGTTTTTCAAGCCGAAAGGCATGACTCGATAGCAAAAAGTCCCCCATGGGGTGATAAAGGTAGTCTTGTGTTGATCTTTCGATGCGATCAGGATTTGATTGTATCCTAAAAAACCGTCCATGAGAGATAGCATCTCATGGGCGGCCGTGAGATCAATAAGCTAGTCAATGTTAGGAAGAGGAAAGTCATCTTTGGGACAGGCTAGGTTAAGGTCGCGATAATCTGTGCAGATCTGAATTCCCCCAGTTGCTTTAGTAACTGGGATGATGTTAGAGACCCACTGTGGATAATCGATGGGCTGGATGAAGGAGACAGAAAGAAGGCGCTGAAGCCCCTCTTTGACAAGGAGTGCAATGCAAAGATGCATCTTTCGAAGCTTTTGACTAACAGGCTTAGCCTCTAGTTTGGTGACAATGTTATGGGTAGCAATGGTGGGGCCGATGCCAAGCATGTCGCTGTAAGTCCAAGCAAAGGCCTTGCTATGGTCGGAAAGGAACTGGGTATAGTCAAGCTGCTCCTAAGTGTCTAAAGATTGGCCAATCTTTAAGACGTGAGGAACATCAAAAGAAGGGAGGTTGATGTCAATGGTTGATTCATTTAACATAACCTGGGTCTCGAAAGGGAGGGAACGCTGGATGAAAGAGTCATAAGTACCCATGTAGGAAAGGATGGCATTATCGTCAACGCAGTGGATAGTGTGAATGGTTGCCGACTCATCCTCTATCATGTTAGGAAAGATGAGAGGGAGAGATCTGGACACCCCATTGAGCTGATAGGTTAGGGGTTCCAGGCGGATGGTGTTTATGGAAAAAAAAAACTAGGAGGGATGGAAACCACCGACTCCGAAGGTGACGAAGGAGAAATGGGTGAGTTTAGAGGAGATTGGTCAATTGTTGGCTCGGGACAAAGGTCGAAAGGAGCCTGGATGGGGTCATGATATCCCAGGCCATACCGTTTCTTGGGATCGTCATCATTGAGCGGCTCGATGGGCTGATGGGAGCCCTGCTCATAACGTCCAAAACCAAAACCCTTCCATGCACACCTGTAAAGGTAAGTGTGTGCGAAGGCGAGGTTGCCAAGAAATGAGAAATCTGATGTGAAAGGTTGGGGTGAAGAGAGGGAATTGTCATTGGTAGGAGCTTGATTGAGCCCCCCATAGACAAAGTTAGTTTGAAGGTGAGGAGGACCATAAGGCACGACCATCCTGATCCGATGGTCGTAATTGGGACTGAGATGAAGGCGTCCATACTCTTGCGGAGTTTGGAACATGTCTAGGGTCAATAAGTGATATTCCCCAAGTGATAGTCGTTGGAAGATGTCTTCCATGGGGTCTTTGGTCGATGCTTGAAGAGGAGGGGTGAGGGCAACTACCGTTTGTGAACTGGTCGAAGCTTCTGCAGATGGAGGTAGTGCCAGAGTTGATGGCTTGATGGGAATGAGGACATCATTAGGACGGTAGGTTGTGTTTCAAGTCTTGAAGGGTGAAGGGTCAGTGGGAATGGTGTGGACTTGCCCGTCATGCTCAAACTTCACACAACGGTGCAGGGTAGAGGGGACGCAAGCCATGGCACAGATCCAAGGTCAACCCAGTAGAATATTGTATTAAAACTCTCCTTCGATGATATAGAAGAGCTTCAGGACTGTGCGTGGACCAACGTGAATGTGAAGGATGACTGTGCCAATGGTCGTGGTGGTGGTGTCATTGAAAGAGCGTAAGATCGTGTCAGTTTTGGAGACGCAATTCTTGGGAAGAGCCAACTAATCAAAGGCATGGGTAGAGATTATGTTGATGTTAGCACCATCATCGATCATAACACGTTTAATGTGTGTCCAATCAACATAGGCAGTGATGAAGAGGGCGGCGTCCTGATCTTCCATGTTAGATGTGGGAATCTCAGAATCGTTGAATGTGATAGAGGCGACAGGAGATAAAGAATGGATGAGGGCAGCGAGTGGTTGGGGGTCCTCGGGTTAGACCTCCACTGCCTATAAGGCTTGGATGAGGGCTTGATGGTGCTGAGGCGAGGTTTGGATAAGGTCATAAAGAGACATCTTTACAGGCGTCTGGTGAAGCTGCTTCAACATGGAGTCATGAATTGGCCCAGAAGAAGAAGACGAAGAAGGTTGGGATGTGCCAAGGATAGAAATTTTAGGCTTGGGCACAAGAGGTGGCTTGACGAAGGGATAGGTCCAAGGAATGGTAGCTTTTTCTTTCACCTTGTCCTTTTGTGACCTAGTGGTTATACGGATAGCATTGATTTCGAAAATAGGAGGTGAAGAAGGGGTCATGTCTTGCTAGTGAGATGTTGACATGTTTGAAGAGGTTGGATGAGAAAGAGTTAGGGTCTGGTCAAGAGTGTCCTCAAGGAGAAGAGTGTCCTCCATATAGCAGTGGATGACGACCTTGAGGGCACAGCAAGTCTCGGTATCGTGTCTTGGTGTACGATGATATAAGCAAATTTTTGTGTCGTCGAACCAGGAGGGCTTAGACCCGAGAGGTTGGAAAGGCTTGATGGGTGGAAGGGTTATGTTGGAAGTCTGCAGAAGCCGATGCAATATCAATGAGTATGAGCCCACTAAAGGGTCCGTGCTAGTTGATATGCACGAGGTCGGTGACTTTTGCTTAGGCGAGGTTGGAAGGGGTTTCCATACCACCTTATGGGTTGATGGTGCGGTGACAGGCAGAGACGGCACTTTCATGGTGATTGGTACCACCTTTTTAGGAGAAGGACGGCTGGAGGTAGGTAGATGGAGCAAAGGAGGTAATGAGTTTTGATTAGAGGTCAGAGTGGGAAGGATTCTAGCTAGGGTCGAAGGATGGGGGCCCAAAATGGATGGCAATGGTGTTGGGGAAGAAGGCGTTCGCTTCGGCGGTCTGGCAGTCTTCTTTGACTTGTTTGGAAGACTAGTGCTGGTCAAGGTCTGGTCTAGGTCCACCTTCACTTGCAGGTGGGTGAGGGTGGAGACAGGATGAATGCCAAGTGACTTGATAGGCTTAGACAAGAGAGATGCAGGTTTCAGTTTTGACAGGTTTGGTTGAGGTTTGAGAGTCTGGTCTTTGTTAAGAGTCTGAAGAGATTCTACCTCGAGAAGATTAGCAGCATGTGATGAGAGGGCACGAGTATGTTGAAGGGCTTTAAGATGCTCCCACAACACCTGAGGCATCACTTTCCTTGGAGGGAGAAGTTCGATTTTCTCCACTAATCAGGAAAATGGCTAAGAAGAAGATGTTGATGGTTGCGGGTTTGAAGATGAGATGGGTGTAGCAGTCTTAGAGGCATGGTATGGTGAAGATAGGACAGATTTAGATGGAGATGAAGGGGAGACAGGTTCTTCCTTGGGTGGAGAAGAATCTGGAAAGCGAGGCTCCTCAAGTGGGTAAAGGGCAGGGATGATGGTGCCCTCCACTTGCGGTTGAGGAGTAGGAAGGGTCGGGTCCTCCATAGGCAGCAGAAAGGAGGATGGTGAGACCGGTAGTGCTAGTAAAGCCGAGGCATCCTCCAAAATGAGAGAGGTCGATGGAGAACTAGCCGGGGAAAGAGGTTCGTCCTCATGTGATGGACTGATTGATGGACTAACCTCTTGAGGTTGATTGGGGACAAAAGGTGAGACCGTATTGACTGTTTGAATGTTGTGTTCATGATTGTCATCAATTAAGGTCCAGACATTGTTTTGAGTTGGTGAATGATTAGGGAATGGCTATTTGAAGATGTTAATGGCCTGATTAGGGGGTGCATTGGGATTATCTAAGATGAGGTCCCCCTTTTCAAGCATGTCTTGGATTATGTTCTTAAAAGTTTTGCAGTTTTTCGTGTCATGTCCCTTAACACAGTGGAAGCTGCAGAAGTCATGTTCCCTATACCATGCAGGGATGGCGTGTGAGGGATCAAATTGTGGTGGAGGTCGGGCTTGAGGGAGATTGAGGACCCCCTGCTTAACAAGCTTTTCCAGCACAGACGCGTATGATTCTCTGAGAGGAGTATACCGTCGTTGTATGTATCTCTACTGGAATTGGCGAGTGGCACTTTGAGATGTGGATGGCTCAGGCTGATTGGTTAAAGAAGATGAAGGTCTAACAACCATGACATTAGCTGAAGCCTTGGATTTAGAATTGGATGATGATGGCTTAGCAGAAGAAGAGTCATTGGTCTTAGAGCTGGGATTCTTGCTCCGCAACTTGACTTTATTCTCCTCGATGGCACGCAACTCAAGTTTGTGGGCCATCATGAAGGCATCGTCGAAGGTGCAGAAGGTTTGAACCCTCAGGGTGGAAGAAATATGTCTGGCACAGGCTTGGGAGAAGAGTTCAATAAGCTCAGCCTGGGGTAAGGAAAAGGAGAGTTGATTGATGAGGCCTCTCCATCGAGCAACGAAGTTGGCTATGGACTCATCCTCGAATTGCCGGATATAATAGAGGTCCGTGATTGAGACCTTCTTGGTGATGTCGATGGAAAAATGATCGAGGAAGAGCTGGGCCAATTATGTGAATGAGAAGAGGGAATGGCTGGGAAGGGAGCTGTACCAGTCAAGCGCAGCACTCGAGAGAGACATAGGAAACGTGCGTAAGAGCAACGTATCATCATGGGCAATGAGGTAACAGGCATGTCTGAATGCCTGCAAGTGTTGCTGTGGGTCTTCCTTGTTTTGAAAGCAAGAAAACTTTAGAAGCTCCCACTGGCTAGGATATGGCCAAATTGGGACAGAAGGATGAATGGGCTCGTTGCAGATTTACTCATATGAGAGAGCATTGTGCGAGCTGGAAATGGAGGTCTCTAGACTGGTCATCTTGTTCATCAGCATTTTGATGATATCTACCGACGGATTGACGGGTGGCACGCCCCCTAAGTTATAGGGCGCTTGGAAGAGGCTAGGGGAGGCATACAACGTAGTTGGTTGTCCATGTAAAGGTGCAACGTAGGGATAACTAGTCGTAGGGATAGAAGAAGAGGCTAAAGGTGGTTGGGTAGGAGGCATAACTAGGCCCGATGTTGCCACGAGGGGTTGGATTGTGGTAACAGGGGCCAAGGGATAGGAAGCCACCCTGGTGTTGATAGGGGCCAGGGTAGGCGGAATAGAGATGATAAGGTTTTGAAAAGGAGTGGATAGCGGTTGAGTGGGTTGAGGTTGATAGGGGCTGAAACCCTAGTGGAAGTGGGCACAAAGATAGAGGGAGAGGCCACACCTAGAGGATTGGTCAAAGTCTGGTCAGTGGTCGAAGCGATGGCTTGAGTGTCCAAGGGTTGAACTACGGATGCCGTCGATACAGTCGTAGTCATGGTAAGAGAGGTTGGCGTTCTGTAGATCGGATTGCCTAAGGAGTCTCGCGTTCGAATATGCGCGAGATAGTGTTGCAAGGCCTTGACATTGAGGTCTAAGAATCATTTGAAATCTTGGTCCCCTTCTTGGACAATAGGAGTCTGCGGTGGGGTTGGACGAATAGGAGTTCTTTTGGTCTCCGAGTTGAACTCCATTGTAGGCTTGGTCATGGACGGGGTAGATGGAAGTGGTTGACGGCTAGCGTGGTTGACAAGAGCCTTGGCTTGGCTACGAGTCAAAACCATGCAAGGCAAAGAAGGTTCAGGTTTCAGAAACTATGTTTTTCTGTTTCAAAAAACCAGGATGGAGTTTTTGATAGAAAAGGGATAGGTTTTAGGCTGCTGGTTTTGAAAAAAAAGGACAGTGACAGAGACCGACGTCAGTTGAGAAACTGATGTCGGTAAGAAATATGGCCGACGTCGGTCAGATAACCAATGCCGGTAAGAGAGGAAAGCCGACGTCAGTGGCAGAACTGATGCCGGTGACTATGTTTCCTAGAGAACCAAAAGATTTTAAGATTCTTGGAAAAACAATGAAGAAAGTGTCCTCACTCACTCAAATAAATAGATGAGAAGAGAAGAACTGAGAGAGACAGACAAGCCTAAGCGACAAATCCTAGGAATTAACTTTAGAATCTTGTGGCTTATGCCTTAGATGAATGTTTGGGGAGATTGGCTATAAGAAGTGTCTTAGAAGAGGCAATCTAGAGCTGGTTTTGGGTCTTGTTTTAGGTGCTCAAAAATCTGTGTTAGGTCTGGTAAGTGGCCTGGTGCTAAGGAGCAAGCTCCCCTCACTTCATGATTCCAGTGGTTAGCTGGTCTCGCTTAGCCAAGATATACCTCACCTAGAGTTTATCCTCCGCCAGAGAACAAAGTGGGCTTCCCCCTTGGTGATGAAATCCAAGTAGGGTCACCGGGACGGGTAAGGTATCCGCTGGAGGATGAAATCCCAGTCGGGCCTTGTCTCAAGTAAGTTTTATGTTCATTTTAGTGCATGTGGTTTGGTAGTGTAACATCAAGTGTCTGCAATTTATTCAATATGTGTTTTACTAATTACTAGGTGAAGACTAATGCAAGCACAAGCAGAAATGCAATGGAGTATGTTTTTAAGCCCAAGTCGAAAATATGAAGTCTAGATGAAGACAAGTTTGAGAAAGGGTTTGAGAGTATGATGTTTAGACTAGTCTAGAAATGCAAGGAAGAAAGATTCGTTTTAGTCCTGCTTATAGTGTCATTTGGAATAGAAGAAAGAGACAAGAAGGAAGGAGCCTAAATGCACCTAAATGAATGAAAGGAAGAGGAACCCGAGGAAGAACCTAAGGTCCCACCGGGCGTGCCAGAATGTTTCTATCACTAATTCGCTTTCTACATTCAAAAGATGAATAAAGAAACTAAAGAGATGGACAAGGCTAGAAGTACCTGGATAAAGATTGTGCACCGTAATCCAGACATTTGTGGGCACCCCTCTTTGGCTGTGGAGGAATGACACCTGCAAAGAAAAAAGAAACTTGGATAAGAAAATGTTAGATGGATAGGCAGTGGGTTGCCAAGCGAAAGCTTATTCCTGGAAGTGTGAAAACTTCCTCAAGGGAGGTCAACCCACTGATAACAAACAGATAAAAGACTAAGGAAATATAGAATGCCAGAATACAGAAGTGATAAACAAATTAAAAAGGAAAGAAAAGACCAATGGTTACCTGAAAGGAGTTGTCGGGCTGATGACAGTCACCGAGGTCGGGAATGTTGTCAGCGTTGGTTGCCTGGTCTGCCGACTTTGATTATCCTGCCGACGTCGGTCGGGGCAGTGGCCTGTAGTCGGGTCTGGTCAGGTTTTTGGACTATGGATAGGTCTGGTTTGTGAACAAGGTCGAGATAGAGTTCAGGGATGACTTTAAATGGACTGGGGAATGGTCTGGTTTTGATTAGGTGCCCTGTACAGGGTCTTTGTTGGTAGGAGAGATGAGGGAGCTGTCTGGGGTTGTACTGAAAAGATGATAGGTGACAGGGAGGTGGACAGAGGACAGGGCCTGAGAAGGCTTTTCAGCCTCTCAGGGGGTAAGACAGAGGGAGTGGGAGACAGCAGATGCCAAACCACTGAACACTAAAGAAAAGAAATGAAATGAAATAACAGACTGTGCTTACCTTTTTAGCTTGCTGAATGAAGAGTGGGAGAGCTGTTGTTGAGACCACAGAAGACTAAATCTCTGCTCAAGAATCCCTGCACCTGTTGCTGCTGTTGCACGAGGTCTAGAGGGAGAAGAGTAGAATGCCAAAATGCCAAGAGAATTCAGTTTGTGAGCTCAAGGGGCCGGGGGGGCTGGAATGGATGCAGAAAGGAGTCTTGAAGGCTACCGATGCCGACAGGATCGCCGACATCGGCTGAAGGGTCGCTGATGTCGGTAGTGGCAGAATGGGGGCAGAGACTAAAAATAGCCTTTGCCCATTCTTGCACACCGCCGGGTGAGGGATTGTGGGAAGAATGGTCATGAAGACACTTAAATGGGCGTGGGAGGAAGATAATGAGAAGATTTGGCATAATAAAGGCTAAGAGGGAGGTGGAGGGATCCAAGAGAGAATCCAAGGTGTCAAGGGTGAGGTGGAAAGGGGGCCACTTAATTGAAATATTTAAGTTATTTTAATCAAATGAGTGGAGGGACTAAGGCCAAGGGTTAGGATATGGGTTTGAGGTGGACAAGGGGGGAGAACCAAGGTGCAGACACATTTGTGGTGTCTACACATGTAATTTGGAGAATTTTCTCTGAACTACACCAAGTCCAAAATTGTGCAATCTAGAGAATTTTATTTGGACTACACCTCAAGGTGAAAGAGAAACAATTTCTCCTCTATTGCACATATAGGGTCAGAGAGATTTTATTCTCCTGTAAGTGGGCTCACCATCCCTACAGTAATTAATATGTTTATATAATCAACCCAATGTAATTTTATTTATACATTGGTTTTTTACTCTCTTCACCATTTTTGTGCCTACCTAAATCCTTCATCATTTTCATGCCTATTTTCATTTCATCATCATTTATACTCTCAAATCACCTTACCCTATTTACAGATTATTTATTTTTAAGATTCCAAGTAAGGGTTTTTGTTTTTATTTTTCCTGCTTTCAAGTTTTGTCTCATGTTTTCTTCTCTTTATCTTAGGGTTTTTCTATTTATTTGTTACCCACGTGGTTTCTCCCTAAACCCTCATATTATCCCTTTATGTCATTTTTTCTAAAATATTATGAGTATCCTTTAATTTTATGTCAGTTTTCACCTTCTTCATACTCTGAACCAATTTTTAAACCTTCTATGTGTTTTCCAAATCCCTCAAACCCTATTGAAACCTTTCTTCCTATGGGTGCACATTAGAGAAAATTCTCTAATGTACACCCCATTGATTCTTTCATGATTTTGGGTACACATCAGAGAATTTTATCTTATGTACACCTATTTCCATAGCCATCACCCTAAGGGTGTACCTTAGATATATTTATTTGATATACACTCTAACTTATTTGGCTGCACAACTCAGATAAGTTTCTCTAGGGTGTACCCTTGCACTTTTCCCTATTTCTCATGTACATTGAAGAAAATTTTGTGAAGTACACATAGCCATCTCTTTGGTTCACTTTGGATAATTCTCTGATGTGCACCAAAATAAGCAAAACTAGTGTAGGTTAGAGAAATTTATCTGACCTACACCAAGACTTACACCATCTCCTCAAGTACAAGTCACATAATTTTATTTGACCTACACCCAGACCTACCTGAGCATAATGAAATTTAGAGAAAATTCTTTGACCTAAACTTGGTGAAGTTGTACTCAACTTTAATATAGTCTAGAGAAATTTCTCTAAATTACATGAGAAGGCCTACCCATGGTGCAATTTAGATAATTTTCTCTAAACTACACCCAAAGCTTTCAAAACTCTTGTAGTTCAGAGAAACTTCTCTAAACTACATAGTATCATTCTTATCATTCTAAAGCATATATTTTTCCTTCTCTTGAATTTTTTCTAAGATAGATGAAAAATTCTAACTCTAGAGAATTGACATTTCCCCTTGTAATCACTTTATCAATGTAAAAGTACTCTCCTTTCAATAAAGAGATGAAGTAAAAGTTTTAAGGTGTGTTACTGACATCCATGATCGAATCAAATAAGACTGGATTGAAGATACTAAGATTGGACATGTTGGTATGACTAAATTATTATAGAGTATTTGTAAGGATCCCATTGAAACACACATGTAGGTTATCCTAAATAGTGAAATTTATTTGGTATCCACATTCCCTATATCAACACAAAATCCAAAGTTCATCTTGATAGTTGTTGCACACTTTGATAGGCAGACTAGACTAGTCAAAGATAGAGATGGAAAAGTGGTCATTTAGCTTAATGAGAAATATCTTGATAAAATATTTCATATTTTTGATATTGAAGAATATTTAGATATAACTATAAGCTTATCCTAAGAGTATTATGATAATAATTATAACAAGTGCAAAAGACACAATAATTATCACTAGCATAGAACTCTTCGACATTCCATTACGAGATGGCCCAAATACTTTTATCATAGTTATTTATTAAAATAAGTAAAGTATTTAATCACCCTCTTAAGTAGAGTTATGGGTTTATAAACATAAAATGTCTTCCAATATTGGATATATCAATACATCTTCATCATCAAGAAGGGAAAACAAAGGATCTTCTAGGTGAACAAATTAGTGATGCCATATGTCACCAGCTCTTTTGAGGTGACCTCTTCAATAAAATTCTCCATGACTTCCTATCTGGTATATGCTACAATAAACATGAATTTTTTATTAGGATTAGCTAGTTTTGGTGAGAGAAATAATGTTTGTATGTATGAATACTGCGCATAATCGACTCTTAAAGAAAGCATAATGCATTATAATAGAGTCAGTGATTCCTTCATTTATAAGTTTTTTTGTAATTTTAACCAAGATCTTGAGAAAAAGAGAGTTTTAGATGCAACTTGGGAAATATTCAATAAGGTTGGTTTCATTTTTATACAATTCCTAACCTTTACCTACATTAGGGTAGGAGGGTTTGATGAATAACCTTATATACTACCCAAGTACCTGAGTGATAAATTGATTCTGATGGAAATGTGTTGGTAGATGATGAGTGTACATAAGAAGCAATCATATTCTCATAAATGAGGTTTTAATTTTCCATTTAGCATTGATTGATATTTAGTTTCAACTACTCTAAAAGCCAAGGCAATGGAAACTGATATACAATGGATCACTTTTGAGAGATTAAAGAGTAGGAAGGGATTTGATTACAAAATTATGAAGTAAAAGTTGAAAGGGAGCTATAATAATTTATACAATATTGAATACATTTGGGTAGAGTGTAAGACTAATGAAGATGTGAGAAAACTTGACTACATTTGTCTTTTTGTAGATCAAATTGTTAATCTAAAACTAGCTAATATTGTTAAGAAATTGACAAATGATGAGAATATATTAGACCCATCATATGAAAATAATCAGGTTACTTTAACTTAGCTTCCTCTAATTCAATGGTTAGTGAGGGAATCTACTTCTATCAGAGAGAGATTACAAATTATTCTCACAAAAACAAATGCATGGGTAGAAGTAAAGGGTATCAAGTTGAATCAATTCAATATGGGGTTTGAAGAAGAATATGACGAAGACACTACTAAAAAGTGAGAGGAAATAAGAATGAAAAATAAGGAAGATGCCTCCAAATCTATGCAAAAATCAAGGTTTGTGTTCATAAGTAAAAGCAAAAGACAAGGCAAAGATGTTGATGTAGATAAGAATGTTCAAGTAGAGAAGGAGAAAAATACAATCCAAAGTGAAGTACCAACACAACTAGAGATTTCTTAATCTAAAACCTCTCAAGTTGAGACAACTCAAGTAACAAATTCATAGATAATATATTCCTATTTTCCCTCCATTATTCCAGCTATACCAATTGTTTCTATAGTTCCTATCCACTCTGTTCTTTCATCTCATCCTTCACCTACCAATGCCACACTTTTCCATGTCCCATCTCAAGGCACATTAGATCAAGTTTTTGATTCCCTTTCAAATTTAAATAGTCCTAAGTCATTAGGGTCTCCCACATATATATATTTTACCCAACAAGACATAAATAAGTTCATGTCTACCCCATCATCCAAATTTACAACATAGATCCCATCCACTCCCATATCAAATGTGATAATTGAAACCAAAGTGCCTACTATACAAACACAAACTTCACCTATCATAACCACCATTACATTAGTATCCATTCTATTATTAGATACCTTCATCCCATCTCCCATCCCATTCACCTCACCAACTATTGATCTTCTGCAAACATTGCAGTCCTTAGTATCATCTATGTAATAAGATTTATCAACCCTTCCCCCTTGGTTGATGTCTCTAACACCTAAGAGGAAAAAACAAGTTGTTTCACCACATGACTTGGACTTCAGTCAACTCATTCTAGAAAATCCCAAAAAGGTGAAAAAGGCCAAGGACATATCAAGAGTAATTTTTTATTCTAGTCACAAGTATGCTAAAGTTGTAGTGCCTCTATGAAATAGAAACATTGAGGATATCCAAGCATTTGAATATTCAGTAGGGTGGATAGATCTCAAGAGGCAAATAAATGAAAGTGTAAAGGAGGATTTACAAGCATAAATGACATCCTTGATAGAAAGATATGATAAGGACAAGAAAATCAAAGATCAAATCAAAGCACAAGTAGAAAAATTGACTTCGGTTATACTTAATATCATTCAATCATCCAAGCCAACAAAACCTATTTTAAGTGAGGCTACTAAGAATGAAATTCAATAGGTAGAAAAGATTTGTTCTCAAGGTTGGGCTATTAGTGCTCAGATTGAAAGATTATTAATGAAAGGTTCTCAAGGGTTACATTTTGTCATCATGTTTTTTAAAAACTTGAGTTAAGTAAAAAACACTTGAGGCACTCACTCAAGACATGAAATTGATAAGAAAATATATTCATACATGGACTTAGCTACACTAGTTTAAGATGGAACTCTTGGTTAACCAAAAGGTCATTTCAAGCAGGAAAATGTTCATAAGAATATTGAAATGTAATGAAGAATAAGAAATAAGTTCTCAAGAATTTAATTAAATATCTTAAAGAATCCTAGGATATGTGTACTGATAAGGGTCTGTACCTTAATTAGAGAATTTCCTTTCTAGACTAAACATGATTATCAAGAAATCATTCTTATTGAAATAGTAGTTTAAGATTTCACCTCTTGCATTCAAATAGAAAATGAGATATGAACATTCACACTAGACTTCATTGACAAACTAGTTGATTTTGAAGTCATAATGGATAAACTACAAAGAATCTTAGATAAGTGTAAAGGCATACTAGTCAATATAGTAGACTCCATCACAAGGGTCCTTATCATCTCTGGAAGTACATTGGGGCCAAACAACAATGAGTTCTAGGCCACCCTAAAAAGATACAAAGCATATCTGAAGAAGAATAAAAAGAAGAAATTCTTGTGTCTAAGGACACTTAGTTTATTTTATAAGTTTTTCATGTGTATTTTTGTTTGGTTTAATTTTCACATAGGAAAAATACATAGTCCTGAGTCAAATTGGACTTTTTCAATGAATAAGTTAATGTATTTATGTTTTTACTATTTTTATTGATAGTTCCTCTCTATAAATAGTAGTATGAAATTTTGTAAATGCATGATCACCAAAGATATAGAAGTGAAACACTGCTAAATTGATAGGCAATTTTTGAAACTTTGTGTTCATATTTTAAATCTTGAATTCCATAAATATAAGAAAATCAAGTGATATTTCAATATTTGTGTTTAAATAAAATTGTGGTGTTTTTGGAATGTTTTTATGTCTTTTCCATTACATTTTATTATTCTTTGATTGGATTGTGGTGTAAAATTTCTATAAAATAGAAGGTGTCAGGATGTTGATTTTAAAGTCTTCGAGCTACATTTTGGTTATTGGGTTTGTATTCATCATTAGAAGTAACTTAATATGGAGAAATTGTATATAAAGTTATTTTTCTTTTGTGATTTTTATCTTTTTTTGAAGTAAGGTGAAGACTTTGGGTTGCTCTTTATTCTATCCATTCATGTTACTTTCCTGGTATTATTCTAGTTATTCTTTCAGCTAACTAATCTGAATATCAGTTAATAATACTCTATCAATTACTTTTATATTTTAAAAATGCATTGTAATGAATGAAAAGAAGTTTGAAAGTGAATGTTATCTCAAAAAAAAGACAATTGGATGATACAATGACACCCACTTTGATAAAATTAGTGTAAATAATTACTTGTTTTAGTTAGGAATAAAAAGATAGCCTCCCCTTTCCTTGAGTAGAGATTTTATCTAATCACACTATGTTTTAAATTACCATTTTATTAAAATTATATTAGTAACAAAATATTCAACTAGCATTTTGATCAACTCAAGGATGCAAACACATCCTTTGAGAAAATTGAGTTAAAGATACCCCACCTATTGAAGGATGTCTTGATTATCAGAGTAACTAAGCTAGACATATCCTTCATGGAAGAACAAGAGTTTAGTGCACACATGAAGGTCTTCATTTCATGTTTCTAGTAGGATGTGGCTAGTGTTAAGACAACAACATATGTAATTGACATTGTCAAATTTTCTATTCAAAGGCTGTAGGAGGCAAAGGCAATAGAAGAGGCACTTAGGCCCATACTCATGGAACATGATAAGCTAATATAGGACATACCTAAGTTATTTGGGCCCATGATCCTATATTTCTCCCAAATAGACAAATATTATAAAGCCTATGCTAAAGTATGGACCTAGGAAGAGAATGAGTAGAAGCAGGAACAATAATAAAAAGAAGATGGCAAACAACAACCTCTAGCCCCTTTGTAATATCATATAGTCTTTATATAATTTCAAATGTATAATATTCTATTGTAATTTGGTGGTTTAATCCACTTGGATATATCTAGGTGCCACTTTTGGGCCCACTCAAACTCATCTTATGAATTTGATCCTATAAATAGTGAACTCCCCTAATTTTGTCAATTAGAAATAGTTGTTTACAAGAATCAATACAAGAAAGCCAAACAATTTGTGAGATTATCTGTAGTGCTTAATTATGTGTTTGATATTTATATTCTTTAAGATTTTATGTTTTATTATTTCCTTTCCATAAATTAATCTAGCAATTATATTTTATACATGCATTTGTTAGTTTGAGCTTAATACTAGTTTGAGTAATTTGATAGTATACTTACTTTGCCTTCTCTCATTTTCATCTAGATGTGATGTGTAATTTAATATGAGTTATCTTTATGCAAAATATTTTTCAAATACATGAATCCCCTTCCCTTGAATATTCAACTACATCTATTTAGATTTGATCATTATGCTAGCACTGGTAAGTGTTAGTTTCATATGTATTATTTTAGAAGTTAGTAGAACTAGTAGTTTTATACATCTCTAGTACAATCTCTTTTCTTCCCTACCATACTCTCTTTTGGATCCAATCATAAATCACCTTATTTTATATCATGCTATATAAATATCCATTGTTCATTTACATCTTGGGCAATAATTGGAAAACATTAAGATAATTCGCAAAAATTAGCTAAGAAATGTGTCACTACATAATATCTGTTAATCCCTATAGTAGGGTCTATTTAAAGACTTTGAAGTGGTGATCACATCTTTGTTATTTATTCTATTCCAAGAAAAATTTGTGTAAAAAACTCAAGCCCCATGTCATTCTAGGACTTTAAATTGGGTTTCTTACTCTCCCCTCTATGTCTTAGTGACACAAGGAACACTAAACATGCACCAATATTAACTTGTTCATTTGAGATGACACTTGTCATAAGTCTCTCTAATGTTCTCCTTTTCACTCTCTCTTTCTCATTATCTTCTATACATACAACCTTTTTGGGATTTGTAAAAGATATTCTACCATGAGTATGGAAAATCCATACTTTTTTACAATTCATATGATCAATATATATCTGATTTTGTCTTATTTCATGTCTACATGTAGTGTAAATGGTTTAATGTTTGATGAAATCAAGCATAGATTTATCTCATCTTCGTTTATTATCTTTTTATTCTTGCCTTTATACAATTTTATCAACTATTGTAAGTTGTAGAGAGTGTCATAGGAGGTCAATTATGGATTAGAAGTGGAAAGAATATTCCATCCTAACCCCACAATACCTTAACTATCCATAAATCACTAATGTGATAGGTGCAAGTTGAGAGTAGTTCATGTATTTCAATCCTATAGGTCATAATGCATATGCAATAGGTGTTAGTGGTTTAAGATTAATGGTATCACCTTCATAATTAGGTTTATTTCATGCTATCCATCTCTTTCTTCCCTTACAAGTTAGTAGTGTAGTGCTATGAGCCTAATTGATACATCAAGGGGAAATATCTCTATAATATAGATATTCAATCCATCTATTAGGCCACCCATAGCCTATGATTGTCTTCATGTTAACCCATATATTAAAATTCTTGAAAAAACCTCAATGGGTGAAAATATGGGTGATAACAGAGTCTATTAGTGAATGTGTGTTCCATTATAAGACTGTGCTCTATGATGAAAAAATAATGGATGATAATGACTTACAAGATATATTCAAGAAAACCTTGCTTTTCCCACTCCATTATTACATTATCTTAGAATGATTATATTTTTTATGATTTATACCATAAGGTTAATGACTGTGGTGTTAATGTTTTTGATATGAATAAGCTAAAGTATGACTTCAACCCTACAAAAAAATATACTAAATTTTTTTAGAATAAATAAAATTTTAAATCAGAAGAAAATGATATTAATAATTATGCAAGAATAATTATTAACATATTCTTAGAGTCTACTAATTGGCATCTCTTGTTAGCTTCTCAAATGGATCAGTTTTTAAACTCTACCTACTCATAAGATACTATAGAATTTACTTTAGTGAAAATATATATCTCACCATAGTTATAAATACACTGATATGAGGCATCCTCAATATAAGGAATTAAAAAATAATGCATATTTTAATTAATTGAGATCCATAGGAAATTCAACTATTAAATGCATTAGTTTGAAACATAAGATACAATATATGATATATGAAAAATTATTGAGATTAATAAACCTAAAAATAAGTTGAAGACACAACCTAATGTGAGTGCTAATTTTAAAATTTCCAACCCCATTCCTAATCATGCATCACAAGAGGATACCATTAATATATATGTCCATATGAATTACAATGCACATCTTTGGGAGTATGTACAAGTACACATACCTAATATCACATTTTATGACAATTTATTTTTATGGTTTATTTATACATAATTATTTTTATGCACTTACATTTATTGACAAATTATACATAATGTAAGGTAGATAATTATTGAAGTTATTTTGTTTATACTATTACACTCCTTATTAGTCTTAGACATACACAAAATGATTTGTTGAATAAACCAAATACAGTAATAGGGTTTTATATACATAGTTATAAATATCTTGGGAGCATTGTACTACCAATTAAGGTAGAACTTCTACTTCTAAATAATTCTACCCACTATGAGTACATTTATCATTGTTTAAAGAAACCTTTGATACATAAGATCAGAGTAATATGATCTTAAATGCAAATATATGTGAAGTAGCCCCACACTATTTAACCCTAATTTTGGATTATGATAAATTATGTAATCTTAATTAGATATAAATTTAAAATGTAATTTAAATATTAAGATATGAAAGTTAAGGATATATTTTAATGTAAAATATTGAGATTCATTATATTGATTTGATAAGTGGAATATTATAAATATATTAATATTAATTAAGTGATGGGTACTTATATTTTGGATGATTATTTAACTGTTACTATATTCTTGGACTAAAAATTAAGATAAAATAGTCGTGTGATTGGTTTAGTTATGGAACTAATTCTTTATATGTGTTAGGTCCATTATATAGGATTAGGATATTATCTCTATTTGATATTAATCTACATTTATCAATTTGAACCTATACATAACTAATTTATAATTACTTTATGTTCAACTACACCTATCTTTGTCCACATTGTATTCATGATTTTGAATCCAAATGACATACAGAACTCTACAAAATAGTCTTATTTACCATGAAACTAGGCTATGTGTGTTTGTGAAGGATATAAACTTGTATAAAATATGAAAATTTAATGGGATTTGCTAACCAAAATAACCATAATTTAATTATTTATAGCTTCCTATGCATATGATACTTTGATGAGGAAAATCAAGACACACATTTTTCTCCCACCTAGTGTTATTATGATCCTTCACTATTTTTATGTAGCTAATGATTTGAATTTGATGATTTCAAATTACTAATTTAACTTAGATTTTGAGTGATTTATAATTAACTTTTGATTTTTCATGATGATAGGCTTTCAATTTTGGAATAAAATTTTATATTTACATAATGTACAATAGTGTACATATATGCTCCAAAATAAGTGGAAAATCATTTTTGAATGAGACCTTGATATGTTTATATATGATTCAAATTGGGTAAATTATAAAACCACCAACATGCTAGGAAAATTGGCCAACACTAAGGAGATATTTGATTTATAAAAATAGTTGCTACTAGGAGAGTGTTGGTATTGACCAGATCATGTTGGTATCAACTGGTGATATTGGTCAAATATGTTGGAATAAAATTTTATGGATGCTGACTAAAATGAGAGTTTATAGATATTTGTTCAATATTTTAAAAATGTTTAAAACATAATATTAGGTTTGTGTAGGTGTGTATAAAATGAATGGAAGAGTTGAATCATAATATAGCATGTAAATGTGATGGTGATGACTTGGGACCTTGTTTTAGTGTTCAATTCATGCATGATAATTTTGTTTCAAAACCCTAAAAATTTTAATGAAAAAATAAATGAAAATTTTGATGTTATGAACTGTTTACATCAAGTGATTATTGCTTTCACTTCCAATATTTTAAAATCATACTTCAAAATTTGAATTAGTTAAACCATTATGTTTTTAGAGTTAAAATAAAGATGTTGGTGAACCTCTTATGTTTCAAACTAAATTATTATATTTAATAATTAGTAAAAAATTTAATAATTCACAAATAACTTGAACCAAATAATAAACTAAAAATATATAAAATAAGTTGATATTTTTTTAGGATTAATGAGTTTATAAGGTTTCATACATAAATCTCATCATTCCTTTCCAAAATGGTTGTGAGTTACCATTCATTTCTAGTTACTATGATATTAAAAAATAATAATACCTGGAATATCATATTTGGATATCATACACTCTCCAAAATTATTTATATATTCATGATCCTAGAACATCATAGAATTTTTTGGTGTAAATAATATATCCATTTTTTATTTAATTAATTCCAAATTACCTTTAATAAATATATACATAAAAAGATTCAAAGTAAATTATTTTACCTATTAGTCCAATGTAAAGTAACTCAAGTATTACCCTAATGGAATACAAATGCATATTTAAGAACTTAATATTATGAATTAATTTTAATAATTTAATCTCA
>JARHVA010005229.1:377500-510000 GCA_037957365.1 Torreya grandis | reverse complement strand
ATATTCATTCACCATTTTATTTTTTATAAAGATGACATTAGATCCAAGTAAATAATTTTTTGATATTTGACATAGTGGAGGGACTAAGATTTCAATTTTATTTTGGGTAAACCCTCGAGAGCCTAAACAACTATTAATGCACCATGAAGTTGTAAAACTTCATATCAAACTCATAGTCATATTGTAATCATTATAAATTAGTATTAATAATGCATTAGCTGAGGAATGAACATTAGGTTTTTATTTTGAGACTTGATGTACTTGTTTCTTATTACTACCTTTTAGGGATAGACTTATGGCACCATTGTGAGCTTTTTTGATAAATACCCTATCTAGGAAAGATCTATTGAATACTAATTTTTGTTTTCTCATTTATTAGATATATAAGTGGTATCTAGTCTTGTTATATTCATAACCATGATGGGTCCTAAAGATCATTTTATGTTAAGCTTGGTGTTTGAGTAGTTTTACTAGTTTGGTTTTTAGTCTATCATTCCAGTCAATGGCATGATGTATCATTATAGTGTGGAAATGTTATTTTCAGTTGTACATAGACATTTATTATGAATATAAATATTATGTTATTTTGTACTCATTATTTATAACATATATGGTTATGCATGCCTTTGATGTCCTTAGATACATTTTATTGGTTGATAAATCCATTCCTAATAGAGATGTTGAAAAATGTTATAATTTTAATCATTATTGAATCATTTTGGGGTGTTTAAATTCAACTATGGTACGTGGTATCTATAAGTAAGTTGAAATATTTTATTGTTTTGATTACTTGTGAGATTCTTTAATTTGTAAGTTTACTATTAAAACTAAAATCTAATGAACTCCTTGATTGATGTATCATTGAATTTTTTGAATGGATTAGTGTGCTTGGGTGAAAGCTAGTTCTTGTAAAGGGATAGTTATTGTAAATGCATGCATATTCCAAGGCATGTTTAAATTATTGTTAGTAAACCTTTAATGTAAATTCTTCATTGAGGGTTGATTACTTGATGTTATTATTTTGGTGTGTGATTAATGCTTTCATTTTGATTCATGGCTTCAATCTCAAGGCACATGCTTATACTCTTTATCCAATCCCAAATGTTGATTTCCACCACTGATATGATGGTTGGGGTGGTTAGATACACTAATTTTTGGGATCATAGGACTAGGAATGAATATTTTTATCTGATGTATGTATTCTTCTTTTCTAATTAGATTAGAGTTTGTGTCATCTTTATAGGTTTGATGCAGATGTTCTTATATCTCAGTTACTTTTTGTCAGTTGATTGATCAATTGAAGAGTTTCATCCAATCATCCTTACATTCTTATTTTAAATCATGATTTAATTTCATGTTTACATTATGATCTAATTTTTTAGTGATTGACAATAATGTTAATTTATAGTGCTCAGTATAGAAACATTATTGTGTTGAGTATTTAGCGTGATGTATTCATGAGTAGTAATTAGGATTCCACTTTTAAATTAAAGGCTCATTTTTATGTATGCATAATATCAATTTGTTTTGAATTACCATTGAAATATGAAAAAATGGGTGTATTCATTTACTCATGTTCTTAGTGTAATTGATTAGGTTATGATGATTTAGGGATTAATACTTATGTTTCATTTATCGTAAGAAGTATGTAAAGCTAAGTTAATGATTGATTGATTAAGGATTATATGTTTCTAATTTTATATGGAATAATTGATATTTATTTTGATGATGGTAATCAATATTATTTTTAATATTATAAAATAAGGAATTGATGATGTTCTTAGATGCTTATTGCCTGAAACAATTTGTAAAAATATTGGTTTACATTTGATTGTTAACACTCTAACTCAACTTGGTATATGTTAAAGACATTAGTATTGTTTACATATTATTAATCATCTAGTTTTCATTAGCTACAATGGTATGGATCTTGATGTTTGTTCAAATAAATAAATACCTATATGGTTATGTTAGTTTTACTATTATTATAATTCTTGTCTCTTAGATGATAACAACATTAAGGTTGTGTTTGATTTCCAAAACCATGACATGAAATAGTAAGTAAGATGAAATTTCAATTATTATCTAGTTCTTTATTTATTATCCTAATTGGTTATTCAAGGATTATTGTCAGTTTCTAGATAGTAAATTACATGATCCAATCGATTGTTGAAATGAATGTTGAATCTTTTTGGGATAGAAAAATATATTTCAAATGAAATATTGCTCTTTCAATTAGATGATTGGAATTTTGTGAAAATGTTATGTAGGTGTTAATGTTAGAATTGATATTAATATTTCTATGAATAATATAAGGTTAATACTATTTAGTATTTAATTTGTATCTAGTCTAAAGAATGGAAATATTGTACAATAGGTGTAGCTTTCAAAAGTAGGTTTTGTTCTAGATTTATATTATTATTAGTACATGGTTTTTGAATTAATATAGACTAATAAGTAAAAAGGGTTAGAAGCCTTCACTTTTCATTTTATCATTTGATTAAGAGGCTTATCATTTAATTGTGTTCTTATGAATTCATTAAATAATAATATATCTTAATGTAGGAAAAGTATAGTGCATAATTTAGAAGAATCAAAGTATGTATATGGTGTATCATTTTCTATGTGTTTGGAAAATAATATAAAATAATTAATGTGTCATTAAAAAATTTGGGATGATTATTCAACTTAAACCAAGTTAATATAACAATGGAATTAGAAATTGTTAAATATTCTAATGTAAAATTTATGCATGGTTGTTGAATCAATTAATTTAAATTTTGATCAACCCTAATATTTTAATACTTAATAAACATGCAATTAATCAGAATAACCAATGGAAAATTAGCTAGGAAATGGAGGTAAGACATGTATTTACTGACTTGTGATATGGTTAAAAAAAATCATGTGTGATTAACATTAATCTTTTATTGAATTTTAGGGTAATGTGATGGCCTCTTATGTGGTATTATCCATATTCAATGTAAAACTAGGACTCATGTAACATTAATATGCTAAATAAAATGAAAATATGTCTTATTTGGTGACATTCTAGAACAAAGTAACTATAGTGAAGTGATTCTTAAATGTTTTTCATGGTCTAATGGGCAAATGGGGATAACACGAACACATGGATTTTACTTGCACAAAGCTTGAAATAATTAAAGTGTTTTAAAATATTATATTGTATTGATTTTATAAATAGTCCTATAACTTTGGCTTGATGATTTAAAAATATTTGTAAATACTTATCTAATCATAGCTTAGTATGATTATTCTTCTGTTAAAATTTCAAAACTTTATATTCAAACTATTGCATTATTTCTAGTTTTTAGATTTGTGTATTTAGTTTTATGATTAACTAGAAATCATCAGATCTTATTAGCTACACTTTCATATGTCTAATATTGTCTATGTGGAATAATCAAGGATATTTATTATCATATGGTAAATGTTGAATCATTAATAAACTATCTATTTTCCCATCACCATTAATTAGACTCATTAGGGAGAATGGGATGCTTACTTAGGGTTAAAGACCCTTATATGACCCTATGAGAAAAACATCTAGGTGGTATAGAGTTTTGAGTGTAGTAGTGTGGACCTTCACACTGATGTACCCTAAACTATATGCTTATAATGGTAACATTTTATTATTTATATAACCTTATAATGATGTTTACCTATATTTAAGAATATACAATGATGTAATCTAGTTATTGGTTACCTACACATGGGTAGGAAAAAATAGAAAATATGCATTCATGCATTGGGAAGTGTGTAGTAGGGCTTACACATAATTTTATTTATACTTTGATCACAAATAATTCTAATAATAATAATAATAATAATAATAATAATAATAATAATAATAATAATAATAATAATAATAATAATAATAATAATAATAATTATTATTATAATATGGGTTTGTTTCACGTAGTATCAAAGTAGGGTTAATACTCTAAGGAAACTCTAGGAGATGGTGTACTCTACTTAAACCATAGTTTTATGCCTTCTAAAGAAGATGGTTAGAACTAGATCTAGTGGTGTTAATGTTTGAAATGATCAAGTGAATGATATACCAATAAGAGTAAGGTGTATAAGAAGAGGTAGGGTTCATGGTGCTTGAAATCTTAATCAGAATAGGGATGAACCTCCTCCTAATAATACTGACAACATTAATGAAGCACCTAATGTTAATGCAACTAGATATAACATGAATGATAAGTAGGAAAAATTACGTAATGGGATCATTACATCATTGAAAGTACTTCAAGGTAACATGGAAAATAAGTAATGTAGATTAAATAATATAGAAGGTGTTCCTCATGAAGAACTGTCATGCTTAGAGAATGGTCAAGCAAAAGAAAAAGTGATCCCAGAGCTACCTTTAACCATGGTTGAACCAATCATTAAAGAGATTAAAAATCTTCCACCACCCACCATTTTAGGTTATGAACATAGAGATATAGGTGATGCATGGATTGTAAATGTACAAAAGTATTTCAATCTACATAATATGCCATATAATGTAAAATCTAGTGTGCCATTCTACCAGTTAGTTGGACCTAATGATTTATGGTTGAATCACCTCTATGATTTATATGAATATCAACCTATTAATTTTACTTGGATAACCTTTCAAATATGATTTTGAATAAGTGCCAATTTCAATTAGAAAAAAATGACTCATTTCCAATTGTTAAAATAAGAAAACATGATTGTTGGTAAATATGAAAATAAGTTCCTAAACCTATTACATCATATCAAATATACACATTATGTATATATAAATTTAAATATATTAAAATTGGGTTTCAAATAGGTATTAATTCATGATGTCAACATGATAAACCCAATAACCTTGGTAGTTACCATTGAATTTGTTCATAGAGCAAAAGAGAAAGAAAAAGACAGATAGAGGGAAAGATAATATTTCAAAATGAATTTGGTGAAAGTGAAGGCCCAAAATATCCTCATATACCTAATAATTTCAAAAAATTATAGCACAATCATATTTTTAATGAAATAATAAAAAATCACAAATTTTAGGGTTAAAATAGAAATTTCAAGTCCCAATGCTATGGAAAAATGAGTGCCTATAGCAAGGATCAAAATCAAAATAGTCAATGACGACTAGCCAAAAGGGAATTTTTTTTTTATTCATCTACAAATAACTATTGTATGTTAGGAATGTGGTGATAATCACTACCATAAGGATTACCCTAAGATGAAACTAGGATAACCAACATACCATTAGGTGATTGCAATAATAGATAATAGGAAGGTTAATTTTTAGGCTAGACTAATTATAATAAAAGGTATTGTAGATGGTAATTTTTTATCATTTTTGATTAATTATAGTGCAATTGATAATTTTAATTCACCAATTGTTGTCAATCAATGAAAATAAAAATTATTCAGATAAGAGAAGGATAGGATGTTGAATTTGGAACTGGTAAGAGGGTGCCTATCTAAGAATATTTAGAATAAGCTAATCTTTATTTCTATATTATTAGAACCAAGATAAATATATTTTTAACACCCTTGGGTTCCTATCATGTCATCTTGGGCATGGACAAGCTACAATAGTACCAAGAAACACTTGATTATTATGGAAAAAGAATGAAATTCATTGACGGCTTAGGAAATCATGTAGAAATACAAGGCTTCAAATGACCAAAGGCATAAAAATCATTTTCACCTTTAAAATTAAAAAGGATTGTGAGAAATTGATGCTAGTTGTTTGCAGTTTAGTTTTAAGAGTTACCCATGGAAAAATAAAAGCCCTACCAAGAGTTTTTGGTTTTAAGGGAATTTATGGATGTTTTTCCTAAAAAACTACTCAGTCTTCCACCTAAATATGAGTTTAAATTATTTATAGATATTGTGTAGGTATTTAACCTACATCAAAGACCACTTATCAAATGAGTGTGGTATATTTTCAAGAGCTAAAGGTCTAGTTTTAAAAAAAATTGAATAATGGGAGCATGTGGCCATGTATTTTCCCTTAGGATGCTATGATGGAATTTGTGAAGAATAAAGATGAAAAACTAAGGACATGCATTAATTATCACATACTCAATAAGGTAATAATTAATAATCATTATCCATTAACAAGGATTGATGATTCATTTGATTAAATGAAAAGTGCAATAGTCTTTTCTAAAATTGACTTGAGATCAAGCTATCATTAATTGAGAATCAAGGATAAAGAAATTCACAAAATAGCATTCAAAACATAGTATGGCCACTAAGATTTAATTATTTTTCCATTTGGATTAACCAATGCATTGGATGCATTTATAAACCTAATAATGAACATATTCAATGTTTTTATAAACAATTTTTATACTTGTATTCTTAGATGACATCCTTGTGTATTCAAAGGATGAGGTTGAACATGACCAACATTTAAGACTAGTTATGAAAAGGTTAATTCAAAATAAACTTTATGGAAATCTATCAAAATGTGATTTTTACTAATCTAAAATACAATATTTAGTTCATATTATTTATAAGAAAGTAATTATTGTATATCCAACCAAGATTCAAACTATTCAATTGTGGTTTACTCCTAATGTGTATGAAGTGTATCATTTTATTAGATTGGTTAGGTACTATCGATGGTTTGTGGAATCTTCATCGCACCTAGATAATCCTATCACTTCCTTGAAATGAAAGGGTAAGAAAATTGATTGGATGCCTCAATGTAAAGAGGATTTTCAAAGGCTTTAAGAGTAGTTGACAAGAGCTCCAATTCTTATTATTCCTGACCCAAATGGTAACTTTGAGATTTTTATTGATTCTTTTAAGGAGGAATTCGATGGAATATTGACCCAAGGTGGTAAATTGGTGGCTTAAATGTCATGAAAGCTCAAGGAGCTTGAAAATAAATATATTGTATATGATTTAGAACTTGATACCATAGTACACACTCTGAAATAATGGAAGCATTTCCTATTAAGAAAGCATTTTAAGGTAATGTCTAATCATAGTAGCCTAGAATAATTATTTTTATATGATAATTTAAATGTGAACAAATGAAAATGCTTTGAATTTATTACTAATTTTAACATCAACATATCTTATGTTATGGACAAGGAGAATCATGTTTTTGATGTACTCACTAATGCACATACCTTGTTGATACTATGGTAAAATTTTACAATTATTGTGCTAAAATAATGATTTATTGATAAATAATAACAATAAGTAAGTGAAAGACTAGATTATTATCCTTTAAGAAAAGATTTTACTAACTTTTTTTTGAGGTAAATGGCTTTTTAAGGCATAAAAATTGAATTTTTGTACGTAAGTTAGGTGACTTATAGAGTCTTGTGCTACAAGAAGGACATATAATTCCCCATTTTGTTCATCTAGGTATCACCAAAATGACACATGAGTTGAAAATATATTATTTTTATCCTAGTATAAGGTACGATGTTGTTAATTTTATAGAAATATGTATAGAATGTTAACATGTCAAGGATGAACATTATCACCTTGGGGGTTTACTATATCCTCATGATATACCTAGTGGCAAGTGGACTATAATATCCCTTAAATTAATTTTTGGGTTGCCTAAATCCCATAGCAAACATGACACCATTATAGTGGTAATTGATAAGGAAACTAAGGTTGGCAATTTTATAGTGGGTAATCTTATAGATAATGATTTCATTTTTGTAGAGTGTATTGTAAAATAGGTAGTATAATTATACAAGATGCTTGAAGTGATCATTTTTGAATGGGATAAGTTATTCATGTCAAGATTTTGGTGAACCTTAATTGTAATTTTTGGCATTAGCTTGAACTTTATTTCCTCATACCACCTAGAAATGGATTTCAAACCTAAAAAATCAATCAAGTTGTTGAGGGCATGCTATGAATGTACATTATGGATCAAAAAGTTAAATGGGAGGAATATATTTATTTGAGTTAACTTATAATAACTTATACCATTATGTACTAAAAATGACTCATTGTGAAGCTCTGTATGGATGAAAATGTAAGACCATGGTTGGATAGGATATATTAGAAAATAGATCCATTGTTGGCCCTGAGGTATTGCAATAGTATGATAAACAAATGGTTTTAAAATTTTAGAATTTAAAATTCATCTCAGGTTGAAAAAAGTATTATGTTGATCTTAAGAGAACATATCATGAAATTTTTGTTGGTGATAATGTTTTTATATGTTTTATACCTAAAATAAGTTCAATTAAATTACAAAAAACTTTGATTATATCTCCACACTTTGTCAAACCCTTCGACATTGTGGATAAGAATATCCTTGTTTCCTATTGACAGGCTTTACCCTATTTTATGTTGAAATTCCATGATGTTTTTCTTGTTGCTTTATTAAGGAAATATGTACCTAATATTTCTCATGTATTGGATTAGGAAGAGATCTAAGTTAAGGAAGAGTAAAATATATAGCTATAACTAGTGAAAATTTTGGACGATGAAAGCATTAAGTTATGAAATAGAGACACTCAATAAATTTTGCTATAATGGGAACAACTAAGTGAAAGAAGTGCCACTTTGGAAGATACACCATTGTTCATGAAACATCATCCTTGGTTAGTTTTATTAGTCACTAAGATATATCCTATTTAAGTGGAGGAGGATTTCATGACCTAATCTTATATACTTTTGGTTGCTAGTTATGATATTTTTATAACATATAATTCTTGATTTTGGATGTTTATTTAGACTGTGTTACATATGCGATTATAATTTTGGTATTATGTTTTAATTTATAACTTACTATTATATTATTGACTGATGCCATAGTGTATTTTAATAAATTAATTTGATATCTTGATTAAATTATGTTATTTATATAATACTATGTTCAAATAGTATTGATGTCCATTATCATGACTTTAGAAACATGCTGTATGAACTAGGAACATTTACAGACTAAAGAAACTTAGGTGTTATATTAATCCATTGATTTAATCTCTAATTCTTTTTCAATCCTAATTTGATGATTTTAAGTTTATATTGGACATCTTACATTAAAAGTGTTGTTTTTTCTTATGTGCATACATTTCTACAATTGATATTATGATCTTTGGTTTGTTGTTGTATTCATATTCCACATTCTTTGTTGTGTTCATTATTTATCTTGTCTACTGGTAGGTGATATACCTTATGTGGCATTTAGTGTCATTTGGAATGTTATTATTTCACATCCTTAGCTTGTTATAATTATAAGTCTTGTTAAGCCATGGTTAGTTTAAATTTGTTAACCCCTTAGGGGTTAATGTTATTCAAACATGCTTTGACTTAGAAGGGGACCATGATGTTATTTTTCTAGGATAACATAGTCATGATGGCTATGGGATTTGTGGGGTGTTTTTAACCTACCCCCTTGGCATCATGAAGAATCCTAGTTGATGTGATTTTAGGTTTTGTTGTGATTATTTTTTTTTTGTTTTGGTTGAGAAAATATTAAATTTAAATTTGGGGCAAGGATTGTTGGATAAGCTTTGAGCCTTTGCTTGAAATAATTATTTTTGGGACATAACCTTAGGGAAAAAGTGATGTTGCATGGAGTAATGGTAGATTTCATTACATAGGTCATTAATGTGAGTAAGGAAAAAATGGGGTCTATGGAGAGAAATAAGTGGTAGGGTGTTGGTTTTTACTTGTGGCAGTTAGAACCAGACGGAGAGGCACTCACCATTTTCCTTCTCTACAAGGAAAACATTAGATCCAAGTAAGTAATGTTTTGATATTTGACATAGTTGAGGGATTTAAAGTTGAATTTTATTTTGGGTAAACCCTTGAGATCCTAAATGACCGTCAGTTCACCATGAATTCATAAAACATCACAATGAACCCACAATCATCTTTTAATTATTTTTAAGTAATATTAATAATTCATGGGGAGGAATTAACATTAGGATTTTTATTTCAGACCTATTGTCTTTGTTTCTTATTATTTCCTTTTTGGGATTATCTTACGGTACCACCATGAACTATTTTGATAGATACCCTCACTATGAAAGGTCCATTGAATACTAGGTTTTCTTTTCTTATTGATTGGATATCTTAGGGGTATTTAGTCTTTTTGTATTAATAACTTTGTTGGGTATTGAAAACCATTTTATATTGATCTTGGTGCTCAAGTGGTTTTATCAATTTGGTGTTTTAGTCTATAATTGTAGTCAGTGGCATGATTTATGATTATATTATGTAAATCTTGTTTTTGGTTGTAGATGTCCATTTATTGTGAATATAACTATTATTTTAAAACTTACTCATAATTTTTAACCTATATGGTTGTGTATGGATTTTGTTTCATCAATTACATTTTAGTAGTTAATGAATCCACTCCTAACAAGGATTTTGGCAAATGTTGTAGTTTAATCATTCTTGAATCATTTTTTAGTGTTTATATTCAATTGAGGTACTTGGGTACCTACAATAAATTTGTAATATTATCTTGTTTTTTTAGTTGTGATCTTCTTTCATTTATAATTTTATTGTTAAAATTAAGTGCCAATGAACTCCTTGAGTGATGCATCATTAATTCTTTTGAATGATTTGGTGTTTTTGGTTGATAACTAGATATTTTAAGGGGCTATTAGTCATGAATTCATGCATATTCAAAGGAATTTGGAATAATATTAGTAAACCTTTCACTGAAATACTTAATTGAGAGTTGATTGCTTGATTTTATTCTTTTGGTGTGTGACTGGTGCTTTCATTTTGACTCATGGCTTCAATCCCAAGGCACATACTTAGGATCTTTCTCAAAGCCTATATTTTTATTTTCCCCATCTAGCCAATGGTTGGGGTGGTTATGGCCACTAATGGTTGGGATCATAGGACTGGGCATGAGGATTTTGATCTATAAGAAGTACTCTTTATTTCTAGTTATATTTTAGTTGGTGGCATGTTTCCAATTTTGATGTAGATGTTCTTATATCTCAGTTATTTTTTTGGAAGTTTATTGATCAAGTGAAGAGTCACATCCAGTCATTATTACTTACTTACATTAAATCATTCTTTCATTTCATGTTTACATTGTGAAATAATTTGGTAGTGATAGGAAATAGTTTCAATTTTTAGAGCTCAATATAGGAGCATTATTGTGTTGATTATTTAGTATGATTAATTCATGTTTAGTAATTAGGATTCCTCTTTTAAAATAGAGGTTCCTCTTGGTGTATGTAAAATATCACTATGTCTTGACTTACTACTAAAATATGAAAAAGGGGTGTATTATTCTACTCATGTTTTATTTGAAATTTATTAGGATATAATGATTTATGGATTAATAATTATGATTTAATTATCTTAATAATTATATAAATCTAAGTTAATGAATGATTGTTAAGGATTGTATGTGTCTAATTTTAAATAGACTAGCTGATATTTAGTTTCATGATGGTAACTTGTATAATTTCAAATATTTTGAATGAAGGAATTGATGATATTCCTAGATGCTTATTGCCTAAAGCAATTTGTAAAAATATTGGTTTACATTTGATTATTGACACTCCAACTCTACTAGGTATATGTTAAATCCATTAGTATTGTTTGCATATTATTACTCATCTAGTTATCATTAGCCATAATGTTATGGATGTTGATGATTATTAAAATGACTAACCCACTATATGTCTATGATAATTTTATTCTTTTTATCATTATTGTTTCTTACATGAAAATGAAAATAAGGCTGTGTTTAATTTCCGAAACCTTAACATGAAATAGTAAGTAAGACATAAGTTTAACTATTATATAGTTCTTACGTTATTATCTTAATTGGGTATTCAAGGATTATAGTTGGTTTTTAGGTACTAGATTACATGATTTAGTTGACTATTAAAATGAATTTTAACTCTTTTTAGGATGGAATGATTATGTTTCAAATTAAATATTGTTGTTTCAATTATATGATTGGAATTTGGTGCAAATGGCCATCTAGATGGTAATGTTAACATTGATATTAAGATTATTGTGAATAGAATAAGATTATTACTATTTGGTGTTTAAGTTGTAGCTAGTCTGAAGAATGGAAATATTCTAAACTATGTTTAATATTTGATAGTAAGTTTTTTTCTAAACTATATTACTATTCTTACTACATGGATTAGGAATTAAGATAGCCTAAAAAGTAAAAAGGGTTGGAAAAAATTCCTTTTCATTTTTCATTCAATTAATAATATTATCATTTGATTATATTCTTATGAATTCATTAAATATTAATAATACTATAATGTAAGAAAGGTATAGTGCATCATTTAAAAGCATTGAAGTATGTATATAGTGTATCAATTTGTCTGTGTGTGGTGAAGCATATAGAAGATATTAATGTTTGATTAATAAATATGAGATGATTATTAATCTTAGACCAAGCTAAAATAACAATGGAATTAAAAATTGTTAAATATTCTAATCTAGAATTTAAGCATGGTTGTTAAAACTTTTATTTTTCATTTCAATTAACCCTAATATCTTCATACTTAATGAACATGTAATTACTTAGAACAAACAAGGGAAAAATATGAAGGAAATATAAGTAAGAACTCTATTTAATGACCTATGAGATGTTTATAAATGTTGATTCATGATTAAGATTAATATTTTCCTTATTTTTAAGTTGACGTGATGGCCTCTTATCTAGTATTATCCATCTTTAATGTAAACTATCAGGACTCATGTAACATTAAAATGTTGAATCAAATGAAAATGTGTCTTCTTTGTCAATATGCTAGGCCATGGTTTAGTTATTCCTATGTGTTTTTCATGGTCTAATGGCCAAAATGGAATAACTAAAACACATGGTTTCTACTTGCCCAAAGATTAAAAGAATTAAATTATTTCAAAAGATTATATTGTATTTATTTTGGAAATAGTCCTATAAATCCAACTTGGTAATTTTAGAATATTTGTAAATCCTTGTCTAAGCATTGATTATTATGATTATTCTTTTGTTAAAATTTTGTAAACTTATATTCAAACTATTGTGTTGTTTGTAGTTTTTAAATTTCTTTATTTTGTTATATGATTAACTAGACAACCTTAGATCTTATTAACTACTCTTTCAAATTTTTAATAGTGCCTATGTGTAATAATTGAGGATATTTATTATCATATGGTTAGTGCCATAACCATGAATAAACTATATATTTTCCCCTTACCATTAATTGGACTCACTAATGAGAATGTGATGCTTACTTAGGGTTAAAGACCATTGAATTTTTGAGTGTATTTGTGTGGACCCACACATTGATGTATTCTAAACTATATGCTTAGAATGACAACATTTTATTCCTTATATAGCCCTCAATTTTTTTTTACTTCTAATTAAGATTCTATATTGATCTAATAGAATTATTGGTTTCCTACACATGAATGTACAAAAATAGAAAAGATGCACTCACACTTCAAGTAGTGTTTAGAAGACACTAAACATATTTACATTCATACTCTAATCATAAATAAATCCCATAATAATATTTTTTTAATTCATTATTTGGGGTTGTTTCATGAAGTGGGATAAACTTGCCACTTATATTATTGATCCATAAATTACATTTTTTGCATGTCATCAACAACTTGATTCAACCTTTTAGTTTGGCCATCTATTTATGGATGATATGATGAAGTAATATTTAGTAATGTACCAAATGCAATAATCAATTTTTTCCAAAACCTTGATCTTAATAAGTTATCCCTATTAGAGATAATTTTCTTAGGTACCCCATGAAGGTGAACAACTTAGTTCATAAATTTCTTGAAAAAATTAGAGGCATCATCAATTAATTTTCTTGCAATTAATTTTGAAACTTTAGAGTCTTTATCAATTACAACTAATATTTTTTCATGCCTACCTCATGACTTAGGTAGTATTGATATGAAATATATGGAAATTAAGACCCATTTATTTTTTGGTACTAAGTGTGTATATAATAGATCTCCTAGATGATAATGTTTAGATTTAACACACTGAAATTTTAGGAATTTAGCAATAAAACTAGACACATGTTTTGTAATCAAGTCCATAATAGTATATTTATAGCTCATGTGTCATCTCTTTGACACCTATGTGGGAAAAATGAGGTGTAGTATGCACTTCTTTCAATAATTACTCCCTTAAATTGTCATAATTTAGTATATAAATTATTTTTTGATATCTAAGAAGAAAAATTATGTGAAAAATTAATAAAAAAGCCATTTGGTTACTACACCTTTATCAAAAACCATGTGAATTTAATTGAAAAAAGAATCTTTCATTTGTTTTATAATAGCAATTCTGAAATTTTACTATAAAATAGAAAGGGTAACAACGTATGTTCTTCTACTAAGGGCATCAACAACCCTATATTATTTAGCTTTGACATATTTAATATCAATATCAAAGATGTTAATAAAATTCAACCACCTTCAGTGCCTTACATTAATATCTTATTGAGTAATAAAATGCACAAGGTTGTGATGATCAAATTTTATTTTCTAGTGTTTATCAAAAAAATGTGTTTCTATTGCTTGAGGGTATGAACTACAACAACTAGTTCAAGATCATGAGTTAGGTAATTTTTGTCATGCACCTTGAGTTTTTGATAATTATAGGATAAATCCTTATCATCTTGGGTCAAAATAAACCTAATTCTAATAACACAAATAATTGAATAGATTTCAAAGTTTCCACTTGGATTTTTACTAGTAAGCACACGAGTAGAAATTAACAAATCCTTTAGTTTTTGAAATGGTTCTTCACATTAAAAAGTATAAATATTTTTTTTACCTTTATTTTTAGTGAAGTAATGGGTTTATAAAATGTAGAAATATTTTCCAACCACCTTCTATAGTAACCAGGTGGATCCATAGAAATTCTTACTTCATGCACATTTATAGGATCAAGTCATTCCTTTATATTTTTAAGATCAAAGGACAACCTGTATTTGGATATTATATGCCCTCAATAATGGATTTTTTTCTGTTATAATGAGAATTTGGATATATTTTACATAAAATTTTGTAATACTAAGCACAATTTTATTCATGCTAATCTTCATCCTAAGAATACAGAAGGTTAGCATCTAAGGAAACTAAAACAAATTTATCAAGAAAATTGTTGAACACATTGTTCATTAGATTCATAAAGGTATTAGTTGTATAAGCTAAGCCAAAAGGATTAAAATAAATTCATAATGACTATACCTTTTTTTTAAAGTATTTTTTTCTACATCTTCCTTCTTAATATAGAGTTAATTCTTCCCTGATCTAAGATGAATCTTATCAAACATAAGAACATCTTTCATTTGATCAAATAGATTAATTATTCTTGGGATAGGATATTTACTAGTAATAGTGAAATTATTTAACATTATATATAATCAATGTAAAGTATTAGAGTACCATCCTTATTTTTGGTCAATATGATGGGAGCTCCCTAGGGTTACATACTAGACCAAATCATATCCTTATGAAAAAACAAATTTAACCTTGACTTTTAATTCACACATATCTTCCACATTCATCCTATATGGAGTTGTGTATTTAGGTTTTTATGTAGGTATAATATTGATGGAAATATTTTATTCCATTATAGGAATAAAATTGGGGATTTCATTAGATAATATGTCCTTGAATTCATTCAATAAGATTCTAGATATTTAGAAAACTCTTTCATTTTTAAAATATAGATCTTGTATCCCCTATGAACTTATCTTTTTAGCTACATGGATGAAATAATTTTATGAGTCATTAGCTTCACAACACCTTGTATTACCACCCATTTGTCTAAGCCATCAATACATTGGACTTTATTTTTTAAAAAGTCAATATGATATTGATGTTTATGTATCCAATTAATTCCCAATATTAAATCATATGATCCTAAGGGTGCCAAAAATATGCTTACCTTGGTATTGAAAAACCCAAGATCAATTTCTATTAGTTCCAAACATTACAAAATGTAAATCCTTTTCCCTATGCCAAAATATACCTCCCATCCTTATCTTAACATAGAGGGTTTATTTTTTAATTTACAAGCTATAGAAGTTGACATAAAGCTATCCATATCACCAAAATAAATAAAATAATTTTTACTAGAAATAATATATTTTACCTCCTATCAAAATCAGAATGGACTCCATATTTTCATTTTAATTATCAAAAACAACATAAACTTAGTTATTATCTAGCTAATTATTCCAAAACAATTGATAATCCTTCCAGTATTGGTTATCACCATATTCCTAACATTGTACCATCCTTTTCCAATGTAAGGGGAAAATATTTTCTCTAATGGTTGGTGCATGGTTAGCATAAGGTTTCTTGTTATTTTCATAATTTTTTTATTGAAAAGCTATTAGGATTAGGAGTCTTATTCATATTATAGTATTTTACATAATTTTAATTCCATTCAAAAAACCTCTTTAAGTCAGTATTTTGGAAAAAAAATAAATTAGTAGATTTAGGATTATTAGGGGTAGATTACAACCTATTTTTCTTGAATTCTTGCCTTTCCTTCTGGTGAGACTTCTCATTTTTTTAGACAGATGAAATAAATATTTGGATATAGCCAATATAAGAGGATTATAATTATTAAAATCATGGATTAATACCAGATGTAAACCTAGTTTTTAATTTAGTTACCTTTGTCTCCTCATCTTGCATGTAATTTACATAACATAAAAGATAAACTTATTTTCATATTTATTTACAATCATAATGCCTTGTTTCAAAAGCTAAAACTTAGTTATTTTATAATCTTTGTAGGTAAAATTATAATGTATTCCATGGAACTACCACTCAGATGTATCCCATATAAGTGTCATTGGATCATACGCTTATAGAGAACATAGGTGATTCCACCATAAATCTACATAACCCACCATATTTTAGGCACCAATATGAGCCTTCACATTATAGGTCATGTTTTGTGAAGTAAAATATTTTTTCAAATTAAATATCCATGATATAGAAACATTTATAATATGTCATCTATCATAAGTATGAGATAGAAACTTCTTAAGATAATTAATGATAGGATCCACAACCATTTTAGGCTCTATTTTTTCACCCTCCTCCTCCATGTGTTCCTCTTCTTATTGATTCACACCTTTACCTTCAATATTGGTCAACCTTTGATCTTTAAAATCCAATTTCTATCAGATGTCATGCTATATAAATAAGATTCCTTTAAAAATATCATGATTTCTTATTGGCTTATGGAATCATCCTGATTGGAATTATCAGCATTGGGTTAATTTTAAACCTAATGGTAAATTCAATCTTATTTTTTTCTAATTGATGCTTAAACCACCTCTACATCCATGACGAGCATTTTTGACTTATCCACCCTTTCCCATTCTCTTATAGGTACAATCAATAAGAGGGTGGGAATTAGTTATCCAAAATAATACAACTTCAATTTTAATCTTTATAAACACTTAACTAGTTACCACAACCATTCATGAAGTATACACAACATTCATAGAAAGGAGTAAGAGAGATAATGCAAGATCAGTCATATAACACATGAAATATGTGAAAAACCACCTTAGGGGAGAAACCCCACTAGAACCTACAATTTGACTATAGTCCTATAAAAATAAGAACTAATTTATATTAGTTGTAATTGATCAAGGAACTACAATCCCTATTTAATAAGACTACAATTTCACAAGCTGATACAACACCTATCTAGTTGAGTTGGAAAATTAAATAGAATTTTATAAAGTTTCACCTTTCAAGGAGTATACATCCCCCTTAGATTATGAGATACCATAAAAAAACACCTATGAACACATCCACCTATGCTCATACTCAAACACCAAGAGCACTATTCTACCAACAAAATATGACCATGGGTCATACAAATAGTCCTATTTTTTTTATAATATTAAACTCATCCATATGTCACTCTACCCCTCCTTTAATCCATTATTTATACACAATCCTCTCTCAAATATCTCCCAAGTCTCTCATACTCAAGTCTTACAAGTCTAGAAATCACAATCTTTGATTTCACTATTTATAGAGTAATCATGATCATCACCATCTTGGTCAGACATTAGGAATGCCTAAAACCTTAAGTAAAATATATTATTGATACATATCTCAATGAAATATTCATATGTTATACACAACATCTATGGGTCACCCTTAAGGAACTACACCTTTTAATTAGGCCCTTGTAGCCCTTGTAGGTCTCATGTGAACCCATTAAATATTTTAGCACTTAATCAAACAAATAAAGAACATAATACAACTTAAAAAATCATGGAATCACTCCATATTATCTATATGTCCCAATTAAGTACAAAAATTAACATAATACACTTCTTATTAAGCATAATTCACTTGAACAACATTTTGTGCACATAGTCACCATAAACGAATACATAGTCAACTTCTAAAACTTTTTTCATACTCCATAAAATTGTTAAAACTTTCATAATTCACATAAATTATACTCATGGAGATTAAAATAATCCCTAATATCCAATTCTTCAATAAACATCAAAACATCATCTACACAAGATCAATTATCCTTCTTGGGTCACTTGTAGAACATAGTCAAATACATAATAAACTTTAGAGCTTAATAGCTTTTACATTAATAATAATTATGACTTAAAATTCATATTTACATATTGAACATGGAATCCTATACAAATTTTCATTTTAATTCATGGTCAAATTTTTCATACATCAAAATTTATGGACAAAAAACTAGACACTGGTCAATCCTTTGTTAAATTAAAATATTTGAATTTAAAGGGTCACATTTAAACCTCAAACACCACGTATTCATCTCGTGTCCTCAAAATTTTATATCAAACACAAAATATCAATATATTCATAAATTTAACACATAGGCATCATTATCCAAATGTTAAACCTCAAACAATTGACCTCATTTCATGCAATCTTGTAATATTAACTCATTGCACACTGTCGATCTCTATGGATCAATCAGGTCCTTATCATGCAATACTCACCATTTTATCTTTATTATAATCCCCTAGATCATGAGACTTGGTAGTATCACATGCCTTATAATCACTTATAATATTAACCATCGATCACTTTTCCTCGTCACTACTTCTTGACTCTTCGAAAAAAACACGTTTTGTTGATCCTTTTATAAGGAGCTTGATCCTTACCTTCGTTAACCAATGAATGCTTTGACCTCTTTAAATTTATATAAAATATATATCTTAATTTTATGATATCCTATGATCCATTTTATATTTATTTTGTCATGATCTTTATCTTTTTACAAAATAGACTAATTATAGGAACCATTGAAATACACCTGGAAGGCCAACTTTGCACAGTTATAACTTTTTCCTCACTCACTTGCATGTTCTCAAATTTGGACCATATGATCTCCTAACATAGGATAATCCAACCATGTGACAAAATTATTTGAAAACCCTCACACATGTAATAAATAATGACATTAAAATGATTACTCATATTTTTATGCCATAAAGCTAACTATATCAAAAACTTCTCTGGAAGGCCAACTTTGAACATGCATATCTTTTGTCATGCTTCAGAACATGACCTAAAAGTTATTTTAAATAAAATATGTAAATAAATAAATAAATAAATATTATCACCTTCTCCTTAAATATTCACATGTGAAAGATATGCCACCATCAAATTGCTTACGTGACTCTTTCTTGCCTCATGCAAATTTGGCTAAGTATGGGAAAATACTATTAAACTACATGGGAGCCCAAATTTGCCCTTTCATATGTTTTGACATGCTTCAGTTTATGATATGAAATTTATAAAAAAATTAACTAGTGACTAATTTTATCATAAACATATGACAAACTCCTCTTGACTCATTCCCCCATGCCAATGGTGACATCATCAAACTGCCTATTCAAATTTTTTGCCCCTAGACCCAAAGTGTCTAGATGAAAACTATGGATTATCAGATGAATTAAAATTTTTTACATAATCTATCCAAAAATAATTTGACACTGATAGGATCCATTTAACATGCTTAAATCACCATACTCATCCCTGAACGTCTCTAACCATGCTAGAAGTGAAGATCAACTAAACCAATTTCTAGCACACTAGGACAATCACATTACACACTTTGCCATTATTACATAGAATATCAAGGCACTTAATACACTCAAATATACACCTTGATGACATCATTTAAAATTATTAAAAAATCTCCCCCTTTGTCATTGATGTCAACAACCATCATTTAGTAATATATATATCACCTTCCTTCTTTTTTTCAAGCAATCTCATAATACGACCTTTCTCCCCCTTTGAAACAATTGAAAAGTGGTAACAATATGATATTTATAACCTTAAAATACCACCAATAGGATAGGACCACCCTATAAATATGATATAAACTCCCCTTTACCTTGAGCCTACTTTTTCTTGCCGTGACAACTTCATGTTGCTCCATGCCAACACTCTCTTCGACCAAGCACTGTAACCAATAAAGTAAGAACATAAAAAAACACTAAAATATGATGTAACTAAACAAGAAATTTTGAGAGGTACTCCTAAAATATATTTTCTATTTCACCTTTTGATCATCTTTAGATCTTCATACACCATAAAGAACCACCACACATGCTTATTAGAATTATCTCTCAAGCTACCATAAGAGCCATCAATAGAAATTCAAGCCACTCAAAAAATAGGAAAGATGCACTAATAAAAAATGAGACCTCACCTTAAAATACTCATAACTTTATATTTTTAAGAAACTAAAAAAAACACTCTTCTTCACACTAGGCCTATCTAGCCTCCTTATAGCCCTACCTAGAATCTGCAGATCCCATAACTTTTAGTAGATAGATATTTAGGACCTAAAACTTCATATCTAGGTCGCTCTCATATTTCCTCTAAATCACACCAATTGTCATCACCAATATCATCCTCTGTAACAAAATTCCTTCACAAACCTATTAACCAATTAACCCTCCATATTGATAAAAGCTTAAATAATTTTAAAAACATAAACCTTTAGATATATGTGAAGATTGATTTTACAACCCATTTGGCCCATTTGTCTTATTATGAAACCTTATATCTCATATCATAAGGAAAACAAATTTTCTATTAGAGCTCAAAACCTTAAAATCTTAAAATAAATAAGAAGCTTAACACAACATTTATAGTCAACATCCATCTATGAATCTTATAACACACATGGAGATAGTCAACACACACTTATGGACAAAAAAATTTAGCCACCATATCTTTTGGAATATATACTTCCAATGACCCATTTTATACTTGCTTGCCCTTTAGCCAAAAATTGAGAAAAATGAGAGCACTCGAAAGTATTCAATTGGCACAAACATACCTTTAGACAACAAAAACAATTGTATCACATCACAAAGAAGTGTATATACCTTTATAATCATCAAACTCTACTTAAAATTGTATCAAAATCATTATACCATCTCAAAAAACTCATTCTGACCATGTACAATAGCTCCTTTACAAACCTCTAGAGCAAGACCATGAACTTGTTGCTCCCTCTTTAACCAAAGACCTTATTTGATTAGTATTATCATCTTGATCACACAAAATTTATTCTACAAAAGAAAATAAGTGTTCTAAGAATTATAGGTAGAGACATCACACTTCATAATGTCTCAAAACAATGTGAAATTAGGAGTTGCCCACAGCTCCTCATATTCTTCTCCTCCTTGTTCATCTGATACTTATAGTTATTATTGTTATTATTCTTAGGCTTAAGAGAATAAAAATGCTTAACCACCACAATATTCTCCTCCTTTTATAATATTTAATTGACAATACGTGGAGATAACAAAGATTTATGACATACATTTTCATCTAAAAAATTCACCTTGCAGTTTGGAACCTCATCACTAGGCACATAAAATTGATGTTTTTTCCATCATACATTTTCAAAAATAGTAGTATATTCACGTAGATCCATACATACCTCAATACTAGCTTTAACTAGCACCTTGGTCTTCTCTTTAAGCTTAGTCTCTTTAACCACAACACAAATAGATTATGAGAGCCCTTGGCACTCTTCAACTTTTGAAGCATTCTCCACCATAATAAGCATATTACTTGGACTTGAAGTCTCATCATGAATTACACTTTTCACCTTTGGATTCCATGTGTTAACATGCCTTCCTTATTATAGTCTAGGACCCTGATTTATGCATTTTGACTTGATGGTCTTCATTTTCAGAATCTAGTAATATGACCTTTTTGTTCATAATTGTAGCACACCATACTCCTTGATGGAAACACAATGTGTCTTACTGTGTTTGGACAAAAACTTGCAATGTTTACTTTGTCATGACATACAAAGTAACCTCCCATTTTTGAAGAGGACTCACCTTATCTAATCTTATGTGGAAAATGGTCTATAAAGTGTCTCACATCAAGATAATTAAAGAACTTAATTTTGGTCACTCCTTTTGACTAATGGCCCAAATAATATTCCCATGCAAACTCATTTATAATAGGTCTCTTATACACTCTATCGATATGACCAAATTGATTATATGTATAATAGTAACCATTGAAGCTTGTATACCTCATGGCATTTAGATGTCTAATCTAATTTGTCTTCATTCTGATAACACCTTCATTCCTTGTCTCATTATTTGTCTTCAAAGTATGATTATCCTAGTTTAAATTAGTCTTCATCTTCTCTTGAGTAACATTATTTTTTGTTTTTCATATCTAATACCAATTCTATCACTAGAAAGCTTTTGACACTCAAAATATTGTCTAAATCACATGATATTTTTTCAAATATCATAAATGACTTTACCTTACTAGACATCTTCTCTAATTTAGATTTCAATTATTCATTTTTAGAAACATACCTTAAAAATTCATCTTCTTTAGCTTTCAATTTTGTAAACATTATTTCTAATTTACAACTAAGATGCTTGACCATAGTCTTTATTCATTCTTGCCTTATACACACTAAATTTCTCCTTATATTCCTTAAGTTTAGATTTCATTTTACTATTGATCTTCTTCTCAATCTTTAGTTCTTCAAGAGAATTCATTATTATAGTGTCATAGTCCACCTCATCTTTATCATCATTTTAATCACTACAAGTAGACACCTTCTGATGTGAGAAACTTCTTTCCTAAGCCATTAATAGGGATTAATCTTCAAGAAGACCATATTCATGATCATATTTTGAGTCATTGTCTTCACTCTCATCTAATGAGCTATAATCTTCTTTGGTTTAGAGACTCTTCTTATTTTTGAAGGACTTCTTATTGTTAAACTTTATAAATCCTTTCTTCATATATGTCTTCTTGTCATCATCTTGGCCTTCACCATGATCTTCATCATCTTTCTTCTCATGCTCATGAGGGTAGTTATGATGAAAATTTCCTATTTCTCCATAGTTGAAACATTTTAAGGGTAGTTTACCCTTATACTTCATTGATCTTATGTTTAATTTCCTAGTAATCAAATTAATTAGTTCATCCTCATAAATGTCATATATGTCATCCTATTTATATTATTTACCTTGGAACTTCTTCTTAGGCTTGATCTTTATCTTGAATGTTGTTTCTCTCTTTGGTGGTATATCATCATTTACTATCATTTCATATGTAGTAAGAGTGTAATACAATTGATACATGTTAAACTAAGTAAGATCATGACTTTCTTATATAGTAGATACTTTTGGATAAAACTTGAGAGATAAAGACACTAAAAACTTTTGAACTACAATAGCCCCTTTAATATTCTCTTGAAGACCTATGATGATATTCAAAGTCTCATCAACTCTCTATAGAAATGATGCAATAGAATATTATTCCTTCATCTTCAAACTTTTGAATTGCCTGTTATGAATCTGTAACTTAGAAAGCTTGACCTTTGAATATCCTTAAAAAAAAATCTTCATTTTGTCCCATATCTCTTTAAAATATCTACAATGTATTACCCTATTGTATTCAATCTTTGAAATAACACAAGTGATAAAATTCATTACCTTGGAATTATTTTCAAACAACTTCTTATTTACAACGCTAAATGGAAGAGTAATAAGAGTAACATAACCATCCAAAACATATTTCCATACATCAAACCCTAGGGACATAATTTATGTCCTCATCCTTATCTCCGAAAAGTGTAATTGGATCAATTTAACATTTGTTCTTTCATAGTAGATAAACCTCATTGACGACTACCCATATTGTACCTTGGATCACCTTCAAGCTATTAATCCTTTACCAAAGGACCTTATCTAATACCAATTCTTAGAGGTAAAATAACTAAGAGTGGGGGATGAATTAGTGAGACCAAATAGTCCAACTTCAATTTCAATATTTACAAACACTTAACTAGTTACCACAAACATTCATGAAGTATACACAACATTCATATCAATGAGCAAGAGAGACAATGCAAGATCAATCATATAACACATGACATATGTGGAAAACCCTCTTCGGGGAGAAAAATAATTGGAACCTATAATTGGAATACTATATTATAAAAACAAGAACCAATTTAGACATAATGTAACTAATCAAGGAACTATAATCCCTATTTAGTGAGACTACAATCCAATAAGCTACTACAATAGTTGTCTAATTGAGCTGCAACAACAACTAGAATATTAACAAGTTTCACCTTTCAAAGAGGTTTTAACCCCCTTAGATGTTGATATTATAAAATAATACCTATAAACACATCCACATATGAAATTATGTCTTCAACACATGATGATGGACCTCTGATTATCACTCTTCACCTTTGTTCATACTCAAATAGTAAGAGCACTATTATACTAATATAATTATGACCAATATGTCATATAAATAGTCCTCAATTTTCTATTATATTGTAGGAACTATAATCCCTATTTAGTGAGACTACAATCCAATAAGCTACTACAACAGTTGTCTAATTGAGCTGCAACAACAACTAGAATATTAACAAGTTTCACCTTTCAAAGAGGTTTTAACCCCCTTAGATGTTGATATTATAAAATAATACCTATAAACACATCCACATATGAAATTATGTCTTCAACACATGATGATGGACCTCTGATTATCACTCTTCACCTTTGTTCATACTCAAATAGTAAGAGCACTATTATACTAATATAATTATGACCAATATGTCATATAAATAGTCCTCAATTTTCTATTATATTCAATTCATCCATAGGGTACTCTACCCTTCCTTCACTCCACCATTCATACACACAATTCTCTCTCAAATCTCTCCCAAGTCTCTCATACTCAAGTCTTACAAGTTTAGAAATCACCATATTTGATTTCACTATTTATAGAGCAATCATGGTCATCACCATCTTGGTCAGCCATTAGTAATTAATTAGAACTTAAGTAAATAATATTATTGATACATATCTCAATAAAAGTTTCATATATCATCCATGGGTCACCCTATAGTATTTACACTTTTTAGTTAGGCCTTTATAGCCTTATAGGTCTCATGTGAACCCATTCACTCGTTTAACACTTAATATAATAAGAAAAAAATAAAATACCACTTAAAAATTATTTAAACTATTTAATATGATATATATGTCCCATTTAAGTTCCAAAAACAAACATATTACCCTTCAGCTTAAGCATAATTCGCTCAAACAACATTCTATCCAGACAGTCACCATGAATGAATACAAAGTCAAATTTGAAATTTTTTTCATACTTAACATGATTTTTAAGACCTTAATAATTCATATATATTATCCTCATGGATTATAAAACACTCCCAAATATACAATTCATTAAGATACATCAAAATGACATCTACACAAGCTCAATTGTCCTTCTCAGGTCACTTGTAGAACATAGTCGAACACATAGTCAAATTTGGAGCTCAATAAATTTGACTATAATAAAAATTATACCTTAAAATTCATATTTATAAATGTTTCTTTAAATACTATATAAATTCTCTTTTTACTACATGGTCAAATTTTACACAAATCAAAAGTTATGTCTAAAAAAGTAGACATTGGTCAATCCTTTGTTAAATTCAAATATTTGAATTCAAATGTTCAGAGTTAAACCTCAAATACCATGTAATAAAATATTTATATCAAACATTCACCATTTATCTCATTCAAAATTTAACACATGGTCACCATTTTTAAAATGTTAAACCTCAAATAGTTGACCTCAGCTCGTGCAATCTTGCAATATTGACTCATTGCACACTGCTAATCTCTATAGATCAGTCAGGTCCTTATCATGAACCACTCACCATTGGATCTTTCTAAAAAACATAATTATCATGAAAATTATCACCTTTGTGTGACTTTTGAGAACTTATACCATTAACCATAAAGCACTTGTCCTCATCTTGTTGCTTCCTGAGTCTTTTAAATAAACATGCTTCATTGATCCTTTTGTAAGGATATTAATTAACCAATGAATACTTTGACATATACTGAATAATTTTTTACCATATATATTCATTTTAATATTTATCATGATCCATTATATCTTCACTTTATCTTTATCTTTGTCTTTATGCAAAAGAGACTATGTATGGAAACAATAGAATTACACCTGGAAGGCCAGATTTAAATAGTCATAACTTTTGGGTCGCTCATTCGTATATTCTCAAATTTAGAATGATATGATATCATAAGATATGATAATCCATCCATGTAATAAATTTATCCTATAACCATCACAAGTGTGATATATAACTACATTAAAATGCTCACTCATATTTTTATGCCATAGAGCCAAATATGTCAAAATCTTGTTTGGAAGGTCAACTTTGAACATGCATATCTTTTATTATGTATTGGTTATTGACCTAAAAGTTAAAAAAAATAAACTAGGTACAAAAATTAAAAAACCCATATGATCACATTATATTTGAGTGTTTACATGTGCAAGATACGCCACCATCAAAATGCTTACTTGGCTCTTTATTGCCTCATGCAAATTTGGCAAAGTATGGGAAAATATTGTCAAACTGCCTAGGAGCCTAACTTTTCCATTTCTTATATTTTAATTCACTTCATCATATGATCTTAAATTTATTACAAATTAATTAGGGACTAATGTGATCACAACCATATGACCAACTCTTCTTGACTCATTTCCATGTGGTAATGGTGACATCATCAAACTACCTACTTCGATTTTATGCCACTGGACCCAAATTGTCTAGATGAAAACTATGGATTACCAGATGAATTAAAATAATGCCACAAGGTTTAAAATAATCCTTAGCCATTGATAGGAACCATTTTACATGATCAAATGACCATTCTCATCCCTGAACATCTCTAACGATGCTAAAACTAAAGATCAACCAAGCTAACTTCCAGCACACTATGACAAGCACATTTCACACTTTGTCACTATCACATATACTATCAATTAACTTCATCCACTCATATAGACACTTTAATTACATCATCATGACATCATTTAAAATTATTTAATAATATCCCCCCTTTGTCTTTGATGTTAACAACTATCATATAATGATATACAACTCACCTTCCTTTTTTTTCAAGGAATCTCACAACAAGAACTTCTCCCCCTTTGAAACAATGACAAACGGGGACAAAATATGATCCTATGGACCTAAAATGACCACCAAAAAGAGAGGATCACCTTATAAATATGATACAAACTCCCCCTTACCTTGATCCTACTTCTTCTTACCTTGTCAACTTCCTCTTGCTCCATACCAACACTCTCTTCAACCAAACACTACAACCAATGAAGAAATAACACAAAAATACCAATAGAAACTAATGTAACTCAACAAGAAACACCTGAGATGAAATCCCCCAAATGCACCTTTTGAGAATCTTCAGATCTTCATACACCATGAAGAAACACCACATATGCTTACTAGAATTCTCTCTCAAGCTATCATAAGAACCGTCAATAGAAATTCATTCCACTCACAAAATAGTAAATATTCACTAAGCCAACCTGAGACCTCAGCTTGAAATACTCATGCCTTTATCTTTTGAAGAAACTAAAAAAAAATCACTCTTCTTCACACTAGGCTTGTCTAGCCTCCTTGTAGTCCTACCTAGAACTTGCAAAGCCCATAATTTTTTGTAGACACATCTTTAGGAACTAAAATGTAATATTAGAATCACTATAATATTCCCCATCAAGCACACCAATTTTCATTACCAAGGTAACCTTATAAAACAAACTTCCTTCACAAACCTACTAGCTAATTAGCCCTCCATATTGACAAAAGCTTAAAGAGCTTGAAAACCACAAACCTTTGGATCTATATGAAGCTTCTTTTGATCATGAATTTGGCCAATTTAAATTATTATGAAACCTTAGATCTCATCTTAAAATTCAAATGACTTTTTTATCAAAGCCCAAAACCCTAGAATCTCAAAACAAACAAGGTTAACATAACACTTTAAATTCAACATCTATATCTCCAACTTATTACACACCTAGAGATATTCAACACACACTTATGGAATGAAAAATTGAGCCACTATATCTTTGGAAACATATACTTCCTATAACCCACTTTAGGCTTGCTTACCCTTAAGTCAAAAACTCATAAAATTGAGAGCATTCAATTAGCACAAACATATCTTCAAACCAAAAAATCACCTAGAGCACATCATAAAAGGAATTATATATACATTTCTAAGCATCAAAATCTACTTGAAATTTTATCAAACTCATTATGTCTTCAGGAAACACCCATTTTGATCCTATACAATAGCTCCTTCATAAACCTCTAGAGCATGTTCATGAAATTATTACTCCCTTTTTAACCAAATACCTTATCTGATTGGTAGTATCATATTGAGCACACAAATTTTATTCTCAATAAGAAAATATGTCTCCTAAGAAGCATAGGCAAAGACACCCTCCTTCATAATGTCCTAGAATAATGTGAAATTAGGAGTTGCCCACAACTCCTCATATTCCTTCTCCTCATTCGTCATTTGATACTTTTAGTTCTTTTTTTAGGGTTAAAAGAAGCAAAATTCTCAAACAAAACAACACTCTCGTCCTCTTCTAATATTGAATTTATGATACATGGAGACAACAAAGATTCATGACATACCTTTTCATCTAAAATATCTACCTTACATTTTAGAACCTCATCACTAGGCACATACAATTGATGTATTTTGTATGATAAATTATCAATAATAATAATATGTTCACTTGGATCCATACATACCTTAAGTCCAACTTCAAACAACACCTTGGTATTCTCTTTAAGTTTGGTCTCTTGACTGATAACATGAGCAGATAGTGAGAACCCTTAGCACTCTTATACTTTTGAAGCATTCTCCATCATAAAAAATAGATTACTTAGACCTGAAATTTTATTATGACTCACACTTTTCACCTTTGTATTACATGTGTTAACATGCCTTCTTTTTTGCACTCTAGGAGCCTGATTGTATGCATTTTGAGTTGATGGCCTTTGTTTGCAGAATCTAGCAATGTGACTTCTTTGGTCATAATTATAGCACACATACTACTTGATAAAAACATAGTTTGCCTTTCTGTGTTTGGATATAAACTTTCAATATGTCCTTTGTCATGACAAACAAAACAATCTCCCCTTTTTGAAGAGGACTCACCTTGTCTAGTCTTATGTGGACAATGTCTTGGAAAGTGTCCCACATTAAGATAATTGAAGCACTTAATTTTTCTCACTCCTTTTAACTGATGACCCCAATCATAGTCCCATGTAAAATCATTTGTAATAGGTCTCTTGCACTCTTTAGCCATATGACAAATTGATTACATGTATACTAGTAACTTTTGAATCTTTCATACCTCATGGCATTTGTCTATTTGATCTAATTTTTATTCATTCTACCATCACCTTCATTCCTTGTCTGATGATATGTATTCAAATTATGATTGTCCTAATTCACATTAGTCTTCATCTTGTCTTGAGTAACATTCTTTTGTTTTCATTCATATCCAAGACTAGTTATAGCACTAACATGCTTTTGACCACTCAAAATGTTGTCTAGATCACATGAGATTTTTTTAAATCTCATAAATGGCATTACCTTACTACATGTCTTATCTAACTCATATTTTAATGATTCATTTTTAGAAACATGCCTTAAACATTCATCTTCTTTAGCTTTCAGGCTTGTTGATAGGATTTCCAAGTGACAAGTAAGATGATTAACCATATCTTCATGATCCTTAGTGTATTCATTCATTTTTTCCTCATACACACTAAATTTATCCTCATATTCATTGATTTTAGATTTCATCCTATTATTGATCTTCTCAATCTTCAATTCTTAAAGAGCATTCATCAATATAGTCTCATAGTCTACCTCATCTTCATCACCATCTAAATCACTCCAAGTAAACACCTTATAATGTGAACAACTTTCTTCTTTAGACATGAATAGGGATTTAGCTTCAACATGACCATTATATTCATGATCATATTTTGAGTCACTATCTTCACTCTCATTTGATGAGCTATAATCTATTTGGTATAGAGACTCTTCTTATTTTTTGAAGGACTTTTTATTATTAAAATTTTGGAATCCTTTATTCGTATATTTCTTCTTGTCATTATCTTGTCCTTTACCAAGCTCTTCATCATATTTATTCTCATTCTCATGAGAACACTTACGATAAAAAATGTCCTATCTCTCCATAGTTGAAACATTTGAAGGGTAGTTTACCTTTATACTTCCCTGAGCCTATGTTTAATTTACTAGTAATCAAATCAATTATTTTATCATCATCAATATCAGATATGTCATCCTCTTTGGATTTATTACCTCGTAACTTATTCTTAGGCTTCATCATTGTCTTGATTGTTTCTTCCTTCGTTGGTGGTATATCATCATTTAATCTCATCTCATATGTAGTAAGAGTTTATGCAATTATTACATTCTCAACTGAGTAAGACCATAAATTTATTCTATAGAAGATACTTTTGGATCAAACTTGAGAGATAAAGAATTTAAAAACTTATGTAATATATTATCCTCTTCAAAATTCCCTCCAAGGCCTTTGATGATGTTCACAGTCTCATAAACTCTCTATAGAAAGAATGTCAAAATCATCTTCCATGATCTTGAGAATTTCAAATTACTTTTTATGAGTCTGTAACTTATAAATCTTGACCTCTGAATCTCCTTAAAAAATGATCTACATTTTGTCACATATCTCTTTAAAAAATTTACAATAGATTACCTTAGTGTATTTAGTCTTTGAAAGACCACAAGTGATAGCATTCATTGCCTTGGAATTATTTTCAAACAACTTGTTGTCTACAACACTAGATGCTAGAGTAATAGAAGAAAAATAACTACTCAAAATAGATTTCTAGACATAAGACCCTAGGAAAATAATGTATTTTATCATACTTGTACTCCAAAAAGCATAATTGGATCCATTAAACATCAGTGATAACGTAGTAGAGAAACCTCCTTGACGGCTACCCATATTGTACCTTGGATCACCTTCAAGCAATTAAGCCTTTATCAAAGAACATGATCTAATACCAATTTTTATAAGTAAAATTACTAAGAGAGGGTAGGGTGAATCAGTGAGCCCAAATAATCCAACTTCAAGTTCAATCTTTACAAACACTTAACCAATTACCATAATCATTCATGAATCATACACAACATTCATATCAATGATCAAGAGAGATAATGATAGATCAGTCATATAACACATGACATATATGGGAAACCCCCTTAGGGAAGAAAAACCACTAAAACCAACAATTAAAATACTATATTACAGAAACAAGAACCAATTTAGACTAGCTACAACTGAACAAGGAACTACAATCCCTATTTAGTAAGACTACAATTCCATAAGCTGCTACAACACCTATCTAGTTGAGCTACAATAATAGCCAAAATTTTATCAATTTTCACCCTTAAAAGAGGCTATAAACCCCTTAGATTATGAAATGACAAAAAAAAAACCTATGAACACATCCACCTATGAACTGATATCTTTAACACTTGATGATGGATTTTTGATTATCACTCTTCACCTTTGCTCATACTCTTAAATAGCAAGAGCACTATTATTCTAAACAAATTATGACCAACAAATCATAAAAATAATATTTCATTTTTTATACTCTTAAATTCATCCATAGGTCAATCTACCCCTCCTTATCTCCACTATTCATACACAAAATCCTATCCCAAATCTCTCCCAAGTCTCTCATACTCAAGTCTTACAAGTCTAGAAATCAACATCTTTGATTTCACTATTTACATAGTAATCATGATCATCACCATCTTAGTCAGCCATTGGACATGTATTAAAATTTAAAATAATTATCTTATTGATACATAGATCAATATAATCTTCATATGTTTTCCATCGCATATATGGGTCACCCATAAGGAACTATTCCTTTCAATTAGGCCCTTGGAGCCCTTATAGGTCTCATGTAAACCCATTCATTTTTTATCACTTAATCAAACAAAAAATAAAAAAATGAATAATTAAAAATGCATGGACCCATTAAATATTATCTATAAGTCCCCCTTAAGTTCCAACAACCAACATAGTACCCTTCTACTTAAGCACAATTTGCTTAAACAACATTATATGCATACAGTCACCATGAATCAAATACACAGTCAAATTCTAAACCTTTGTTCATAATAAATAATATTTTTAAAAACCTTAATAATACACACAAATTATATTCATGGAGTCTAAAACACTCCCAAATATCCAATTCATCAAGAAAAAATCAAACAACATATAGACAAGCTCAATTATCCTTCTCGAGTCACTTGTAGAACATAGTTGAACACATAGTTAACATCGGAGATGAATAAAATTGAATGTAATAATAATTATACATTAAAATTAATATTTATATATGTTAATTTTAATCCTTTATAACTTATAATTTTATTATATGGTCAAATTTTGCACAGATCGAAAGTTATGTCTAAAAAACTAGACATCGATCAATCTTTTGTTAAATTCAAATATTTGAATTTAAACGGTCACAGTTAAAAATTGAACACCATCTCCTCATATCATATCCTAAAATTTTTAGATAAAAAATTAATCATAAATATGTTTATAAATTTAACACACATGCACCATTTTCTAAATTTTAAACCTCAAACAATTAACCTCATCTTGTGCAATCTTGCAATGTTGACTCATTACACAATGTCGATCTCTACAGATCAGTCAGCTCCTTATCACATAAAACTCACCATATGATACTAATTATAAACCCTATTATAATTATAATTGGTAAATTTATTTTCCTTTTTAGAACTTATGTCGTTAATCATCAAGCATTTATCCTCATCTCACCGCTTCCTGAGTCCTTGGAACAAACACACTTTGTTAATCTTTTTGTAAGGAGCTTGATCTTTACCTTCATTAACCAATTAATAATTTGATATATTTCACTTGATATTAATTTTAGGTATTCATTAAATCATTTTTCTTAATCCATCATATCTTCATTTGATCCTATTATTTATCTTTGTCTAAAATAGACTATGGAAACTATTGAAATATGCCTAGAAGGCCAACTTTACATAGTCATAACTTTTGCCTCACTTACATGCATGTTCTCAAATTTGGATCATATGATATCCTCACATAGGATAATACATAAATGTGAAAATTTTATCTTGTAACCCTCATACATATTACATATAATGACATTAAAATGCTCACTTAGATTTTTTTGCCACATAACCATGTCAAAAACTTGTCTAGAAGGACAACTTTGAACATGCATATATTTTATTTCACTTCAGTGCTTGACCTAAAATTTATTAAAAATAAACTAGGTATAAAAGTAAATAAACCCATATGATCACCTTCTCCTAAAATATACACACATGTGAGATATGCCACCATCAAACTGCTTACTCAACTCTTTCTTGCCTCATTCCAATTTGGCTATGGGAAAATACTGTCAAACTGCTTGGGAGCCTAACTTTTCCATTGCATATATTTTGAAATTCTTTGCCATATGGTCTAAAATTTATAAAAAATAAACTAGGGACTAATATTCTTGCAACCATATGACCAACTCCCATTAACTCATTCCCATGTGGCAGTGGTGATATAATCAAACTGCCTACTTAGATTTTCTACCACTAGACCCAAAGTGTCTAGATGAAAACTATGGATTACCAAATCAATTCTAGTTATGCACACAAGATCTCCAATAATATTTGGCCATTGATAGTACCCCTTTTACATTTAAAAATCACCATACTCATCTATAACTATGCTAAAATAACTCTACGATAAACAAATTGCACAGTTTGTCATTGTCACATAGAATATCAAGGCACTTCATTCACTCACCTAGACACCTTCATGATATCATCATGACATCATTGAAAATTCTCCAATACATTCTAATTCTGGCCATTCTAAGATTCATAAATTGTCATTTAGATCAAAAACATTTATAACCAAATATTCATAGTGTTATAAATTTGTAATACATAATGTTAAAACCTCAAAAATATGAAGGGAAGAATAATGATATTTTTGAGGTTATGAACTATTTTTATAGTAAGTGATTATTACTTTTAATTCTAGTGTTATAATAATAGACTCCTAAATTTGAAACACTTAATCCATTAGCATTTTAGAGTTATAATAAATATGTGTGTAAACCTCATATATTTCAAACTAAATTGGTAGATTTGATAACTGGTTCAAATTTGATTACTTTAAAAATTTATTTTATATCATAATAAATTAAAATATTTTAAAATAAAGAGACAATTTATAAGGATAAATCAATCCATAAGGTTCTGTGCATAAAGGTAATTGTTTTTTTATAAAATGGTTTAGTTACCATCCATTTGTGGTTAGTACATTGTTAAAATTTAATAATACCTTATGTGTCCCATTAGGATATCTAGCACTATACATATTTATTTACATATTATTGATCCTAGAACATCACAAAATATTATTCTATAGATAATAGATCCATTTATTATTTAAATAATTCAAAACTTCATTTTATAAATCTATACTTAAGAATACTCAAGGTAATTTATTTTACCCATTAATTTAAGGAAAATTATCAATTTCAAATAAAAATAAAATAAAATATTATTTATGTGTGGCCAAACTCTAGTTGTGACATATTAGATTATTTAGCATTCATAGATCTAAAAGGTGCAATGATATGTTTTTATGTGTAGTTGACTAGGATAAGTCTGTAGTCAATGAATCAAAGTTCATTTCACTAATTTCCACTTATATTTTATTTTTCAAAAACATATTATTTTTATAACTTTTATATCTCATTTTTATATTCTTGATTTATCTATCTTTTCTTATAAATAACATGTCATGGTCAATTGGGAAGAGTTCCTAGTCAAAAAACTAGATTTCACTATGTCACCATCTACTTATAGTCAACTTATCTAAATCATGATTATATTTATAATTTTTATCTCAAGATTATACAATCTCTTGTTTCTATTTTTCTCTCAAATTTTAAAATAACAAAAAAACATCTATGTGAACTAAGTATAAATTTTCTAAGTGTTTTCATATAATATCAACTCTATATATTTAACAATTTTTAACAATCAAAATACTTGTATATTTTACATATATAGCATTATGATACTATTGTTTTGATTCATATTATAACACATTATTAAAAATTTGTCTTAAAAAAATTACATAAAACATATAGTGAATGTGAACTGTTTCTTTTGAGCCCTTGATTTTATGATCTGTATTTCTAAATTTATTTTATTTTTTCTTTGTCTTCTTATAAAATATGTTTTAATAATTTTAAAAATCATAATATCTATCATTTTATAAAAAATATTCATCAATTATACATATGCCATTGTGTGAGGGATACTACACCAAAACTCAAGGTACTAGACAAAATTGTTCATGGATTCTAGTTTCCACATGCCACATGGTATATCAAACACACCTAAGATATTTTAACCATATAAGTCTTTTGATTATTTATTATTGTATCCCACATGTAATATATTATCCCCAAGATGTTAATCTCAATTCACCATACTACATGTGATAATATAACTAACAGAATGGTTGAATCCTCTATAGTGCATTCACCATTTATGAATAAGATGATTTTATTTGAGAGACTAAAAATTAAACACACCCTTGATTAGTTACATCCATAATAATTTTTATAAAATTAAGAGTTTAAAAATTAAATTCTTTTTTCACCCATTTTTATTTTCATTTTACACCTTAACATGCCACTAAAAAATTATTCATTCCTCTATTCCTATGACTAGTGATATATTAAGCGGAGTTCCTATATAGCATATTTATATTCATTTAATTTAATCTAAAATGGATAATATTTCCACTATTTATTATTATTCTTATGCAAAACCTCAAAACTATATGCACATTACAGATGATGTTAGTAATGAAAATGCTAATCAAGATAATGAAATTATGCATAATAATCATGATAATATTAAAATTTTAAATAGAATTGATCATGTTGAAATTTTTTTTACCTCATTTCAACTTTGGTTAACCCCATGAATTTTAAAACTTTCCATAGGGTTCTTGTAGGTTTTGAAATGGTCATCATGGTCCTAAATGAGGTCAAGTGTCACCATTGAGGGTCATAGAACATGTTTATTCTTTATCATATTTGTGCACTTGTCTTAAAGTCCTTTTATACCATCTTTTGGTCATTTTAATTAATTGTAAATGACTCTCATCAAAAGGAAAAATTTAAAAGCATAGGCTCATTTACCACATGTCAGGGAAGTGCCAGAGATAGTTTTGAAACTAAAATATTGTAGGTTTAATGTAAAATAAAGAAGATCACCTATAAAAAGCATAGTTTTAGATGCTATATAGACTAAGGTGACCCATATGGCACGTTTGAATTCTTGAGGAAGGTGTATTTAGATACATATAGGTCATTTCCAAGATCAACTGTCTTCAATAGATCCAACATGGTCAAGAAATGGTTTCTCTCTCCTATCACCCTCTTGAATAGATCAAAAAGGGTCAGTAATTTTCATTTGGTATGTATAGGAGAAGAGTATTTGGAGTGAGTTAACTTTGTTGATGTTATTAGTATTTATGATATTCCCTTTCACGGTCATGGTTTCAATATTCATGTTATGTAATGCATGAAAAATCATTAATATTGTGAGTACCTCTAAATTACCTATGTAATCCCAATGGCTCTAGTTTTCTCATCTATCTACATTTTGGAAAATGGTTTATGTGAACCAAGTGGTGTATGTAGACTTTTAGAGCATGTTCATCATTTTAATGTTGATGTGAACTAGTTTAACATGTGTGACCATAGAAGATAGGCATAATCACTCTATTGTGATAGAAGTGAACATCATTGAAAGATGAGAATAATGTTTTCATAGTTGTAGAGTTTTTCCTCTTGTGAGTGGCTTTATGTCAAGGATAATACATTGGTTTTAAACCCCTCAAAGCATGGTTAGTCAGATTATCCATTGAATAGCCTAGTTATTGGTTGAGATAGGCTTGATAAAATCATGAAGATCTTACATATAGTCCACTTCCCTAACACCACTTATAGCTATTGTGATAAATGTTTTCCTAAGACAGTAGTGTGTGATGGAAATATAGAGGTTATAAGGTGTTGATAAATTTTTCTAAGCTCTCAGCATGAAAGATAACCATTGTAATATTTTAAGATTGTTTGAAGGTCTAGAAGGCCATTCACTATAGCCAAACCTAGGTGCAAGATACAAAGTTAAATAAAGTTGTAAATGGGATTATTTACATTAAATTATCTAAAAATATATTGTTCTCTACACAAGGTTATTGCATGGTGAGTGTCTATGAGGTCTAGGCAATCTTAATGGCTTCATTATTATAGCCTAGACCCAAAAGGCACATCTTGACATAAGAAGAGATGATTAAGTCAAGATAATAAGATGGTGAGTGAGGTATCAACTCAATAATTATTATATTGGAGATACTTAGATAATTGTAGTGTCATTAGGTCAAAATGAATTTGTAACATTGTAACTTGTGACACATAGTGCATTGATGTTAAGGAATGACTACATGGTCTTAAGGTAAAAATGGATAAATTTAAGTGTGATATGAACCTATTAATCTCAATAATAACCAAAATATTGAATTATAATATTCAAAAATGTATCACCACCTATAATAATCTCATTATTCCCATAATTGACACCTATAGTTTGACTCATGCTTAGACTAGCCTAAGCTAATGAAGGGTGTAGGTTTGGATGGTAGGAAGAGGCATAGGATGGAAGAAACATGTTTAAATAAATATAAAATTGATAATATCACACTTACATGTGATTTACAAAGGAAATGATGAGCATACATAGTCATAGCACAAGGTTATTAAGCCCTATCAAAACCTTGGACATAGTCATAGGCCTAAAAGCTAGTCTTGAGGATTTAAGGTATTAAGGGATATAGAAACATGGCCAAGATTTAAAATATTATAAAAAGTGACATAATTAATTTTAATATACCTCCATTTTCTCATTTGGGTCATAATAATATGGTAAGTGTTCACTATTTTATCTCAGACCTAAGGCACTACATGGTCAATGCAACTTGCAGACCTAGTACATGGATGGTGAAAAGGTGAATGGAATTATCAAGTGAATATTAGATGATGTGTAGGGTTTAATTTAAAATGAATTAGTTTTTATAAGTCCTACAGTCACTATGAACACTCATAACTGAACACATGCTCTAGAAAACCTAATCTATGTCTATAAGGCCTAAAAGTGGACATAAACATCATGGATTCTAATGACACTCCTAGGATAATTTGATCTCCCTAAAAATTTTTAGAAACTTTATGAGAGAATTTAGATTCTATAAGACTAATTGTTTTATAGAGAACAACCCAAATTAGTCATTTTGGCCTCAATTTGTCTTAGGGGTGTCTAGAATGCATAGTAAGAACTCTAGAGCCAACTTCTTTCACTCACATATATATGGAAAATATGAACGGTGTCCCAATAACTTAGGGATAATTTAGGGGGGACCTATAATTAAAATCAGTGGAATATTTTGGAGGGTTAAGGGCTTAAAATTTATGAATCATTTTTAAGAACCTAAATGACCTAAAACCCTCATAAGCTCCTGATAAAAAAGATATGAAGATTAATGTTTTAGAGTTGTAAATGATGTCATGATGATTTAATGGAGGTGCCCTAGTGAGTTAATGAAGTTCCTTGATAGTCTAAGTGATAATGATAAAGTGTGCAATGTGTTTGTCCTAGTATGCTTGAAGGAGTCTTGGTTGATCTTCAGTTTTAGCATGACTAGAGGTGTTCAGGGATGAGTATGGAGTATTAAGAACATGAAAAGGGTCATATAATAGGTTTTATATTATTTGAGTGGTTGTGTGCATGATTTTATTTCATCTATTTGATCATTGTTTTCATCTATACATTTTGGGTCTAGTGGTAGAAAATCTGAGTAGGTTGTTTGATGATGTTACCATTGCCATGTTTTGATGAGTCAGAGGGAGTTGGTCATATGGTTGTGTTCACATTTATGACTAGTTTTTATGTGCTAAATTTTAGGTCATGAAATAAATCACAACATAAGATATGAGAGTGAAAATTTGTGCTCCCAGGTAGTTTGATAATGTTTTCCCATACTTAGCCAAATTTCGATGAGGCAAGTAAGATTTTAGTAAGCATTTCGATGTTGTTATATTTTACATGTGTGATGGTGTGAGGAGAAAATGATCACATGGGTTTATTTATTTATTTTCCTACTTGTTTTTTAGTAAATTTTAGGTCATGCAATGAATATTGTCAAAAGTTATGCATGTGCAAAGTTGGCCTTTCAAATAGTTCTTGACATAGTTGCCTCTGTGGTAGAAATAAATTTGAGTGAGCAAATTAATGGACTTATATCTCACATCAAAAAGGGTTTTAGGATCATTTTGACACATGGTTGGATTATATTATGAGATTAAATCATATGCTATAAATTTTAGATCATTAAAGTGAGTGAGGTAAGAGATACAACTATACAAAGTTGGCCTTCTAGGAATATATGCAATGGTCCCCATACTTAGTCATTTTTGCACGATGTTAAAAATTAGGACCAGATGGGGATCCAATAATTCAAGAGATTTTTTACATCAAGATCTAAAGTGAATATTAAGTGAAATGGGTTAAATTATTTGTTAGTTAACGAATTTGAAGATCAATCTTCTTATAAAAGGATAGATGGATCATGTTATTCCAAGATGTTAGGATACCTTGAGATGGTGCCAAGTGTTTGATGTTTAACATTGAGTAGATATAAATATATAGCTTATTATAAAGATACATAGTGAGTGGGTGTTCATATTTATTGAGATCAATGGTTCAAATTAAATTAAAGATATCAAAGTGATAATTTTTTAGCATTGTTAAATATCGAGCTATGTACAAGAGATCAAAGATGTGCACTGAGTCAATATTTTAGGATTGCAAGAGATAAGGTCAATTGTTAAAGGTTTAACATTTAGGAATTGAAATATGAATTAAATTTATAATAATATAAATGGTGTGAATTTAAATTGAACATGTGAGGTCATGAGATGAAATTAAAGTGGTCAATGTTTAACTATGACTGTTTGAATTTAAATATTTGAATTTTACAAAGGAAAGACCAGTGTCTAGTTTTTGTGATATATCATTCGATCTATACATAATTTTACCATAGTGTAAAAATATAATATGTATAATACTTTCAGGTGAATTTTTAAATATAAATTTTAAGATTTTAAATTTTGTAAAATCAAATTTATAAATGTTCAAAGTTGACTGTGTTTTTGTATTTGTTCTACAAATGACACGAGAAGGATGTTCAAGATTTTTTTGATATTATTTTGATGTTTATTGATGAATTAACTATTTGGGAGTGTTGTACAATCCAATATTATGTTATATGATCATTATTAAAGTTTGAAAGATTGTATATATCATGAAAAAAGGTTTAGAATTCAACTATGTATTCGTTTATGGTGACTATGTGCACAAAGTGTTACTTGAGTAAATTATACTTTAGTAAAAGTGTGTTTTGGCAACTGTGATTATTTGAGGATGTCAAATGGGTTATGTGGAATGAGACCATTCATTTTTAAGTAGTCCTATGTTCTTATTTTTCTTAAATAAGATTCAAAGATATGAATGGTTCTTCATAGAACCTAAAAGGTGACTTAGGCATATTGAGTGAGAGTTGCGCTTAAGTATGACCCATGTTAGATGCCTTAAGGGTGAAGGCATGTATTTTTGCTAACATGGAGAAATTTTAAAATTGGTAATTCAATAATTATTTATAAATAGAGAAACCAAGTGTGATGGCTTCTAGATTTGAAAGTATGGTGGAAGACTTGTGTAAGGCTTGTGAGAAGAGTATGTGTGGAGGCAAAGAAGAGAGGATAGGTTGTGTCCTCATTGATGATTTGATTAGTATAATATTTTATTGACTAAGAATATGAATTGAAAATCATATATCTTATGATTAAAAAGTCTCCTTCAAGGTTTCTATTTTTAGGATATGTGAAGTGGTCAAATTGTGCATATGATGACAATTTGAGTGAAGAAGGAGAGAGATTATGGCATGCCTATGTGAGAGGCATGTATGAGATAGAGAGAGATTTTGTATAGGGGTTATATAATTATATATCCATCTCTAGGTGTTGAATAAATTAGATTTAATATGGATTTTTTCACTTCAAAGGAGGGTATAAATGACTTAATCATCCTTAGGGGTAGTTGCTCCTTGTGAAATAGGTATTTCACTAAAGATCTTTGGACATGAGGACTTGATCAAGGTTTTTGGTCTAAAGTACTTGACTAGTATCTTGTTTGTAATTTCTCATAGGATAAGTAGTATATATGTTGTAGGCTTAAGAGTGGATTTTATTTCCTATGAATGTTTCCCACATGAACTATGTGTTGTCTGTTTGATTTTGTGTATGTATTGAATGAATGAGAACTCTCTTTTTAATGTTGATCGATCAAGTTAATATATGTTGATTATGTAATAGTTGTAAAGGATTAGATTTTAAATTAAAATATCTTGTCTCACTGATTCACCCCCAGTGATTTTACCTATAACAATTGGTATTAGAGCAAGTCCTTTGGTAAAGTCTCTAAAACTTGAAAGAGATCCAAGGTACAGTATGGGTAGTCATCAAGTATCTTTCTCTACTAATCAAGCATCAATGTTCAATGGTTCTAGTTATGGTTTTTGGAGTAAAAGGATGAGGACATACATTATGAACCTAGGTTTTGATGTATGGAAATTTTTGTGGATGATTATGTTGTTCCTACTACTCCTCCATTTAGTGTTGTAGAGAACAAGAAATTTGAGAATAATTATAAGGAAATTAGTTCCATCACATGTGGTCTTACAGAGAAATTTTTTTACCAAGGTAATCCATTGGAAATCTACTAAAGATATATGAGACAAAATGTAGATCATTTATGAAGGAGATTCAAAGCTGAATCTTGCTAAGTTGTATACTCATAAAAGTCAATTTTAAAGTCTCAAGATGAAGTAAGAAGATTATCTGGCATCCTTTTTGTAAAGATTTGATGAGATTTTGAACATCATCAAAGGTATTAGAGAGAAGCTTGAAGACGCTACTATAGTTAAAAAGGTATTAAGGTCTATATCCCTAAATTTTGATAAAATACTATCTACTATAGAATAAAGTCATGATCTTACTTAATTGAATATGGATCAATTGCATGGAACTCTTACTACCTATGAGATGAGGAAGAATGATGATATACCACCAAATAAGGAAGCAACATTCAAGATAGAGATGAAGCTGAAGAAGAAGTTCTAAGGTAAGAAACCCAAGGAGGATAACATTTATTGTATATATGAGGATGAACTAATTCCTTTAATTTCAATAAAATTTAAAATAGGTTCAAGAAAATATAAGGGTAAAATACCCATCAATTTATTCAATTGTGGAGAGGTACGACATTTTACGAATAAGTTCTGTCATAAGTATAATAAAGATGATGATGAAGAGCATGATCAAATTCATGATGATGGAAAGAGATCATTCATGTTTGATGAAAGCAAAACGGAATTTAGAAGTTTTGACAACAAGAATAAGTACTTCAAGGATAAGAAGAATCTCTACACCAAAGAAGACTGTAGCTCATAAGATGAGAACGAAGTTAGCAACTCAGAGTATGATCATGAAGATGATGGTCATATTGAAGATGAAACCCTATTCATGGCTGAGGAAGGTAGTTACTCACATCAAAATGAGTCTACTTGGAGTAATTAAAATGATGTGGACTATGATACTACATTAAAAAATGATTTTTAAGAACTAAAGATTGAAAATAAGATCAATAAGAAGATGAAATTAAAACTTAAGGACTATGAGGAACAATTAAATGTGTTTAAGGCAATATTGGTTAAAGACTCTAGAGAGCATACATGTATTGTCATGTTTCTTAATTCTAAGTTGTAATATATGTCTCTAAGTCTAAGAGAAAATGAAGAAGAATTCTCAAAGTATGCTTCTGATATTGTGTCATTGAAAGATGAGTTAAAGAAGTCTAAAATCAAGATGAAATCATTTGTCAAGTTTGATAAAAGTTATAATGATCTAGATAATATCTTAAAGAGTCAAAAATCAACTACTAATAGATCAGGATTGGGTTTTAATGAAGATCCCAAAGTTGCTTCTCAATTTGACATCAATGTCAATGAGAGCAAGGTGGATCAGCCTTTGAAGAAAATTATTAGACAAGGAATGAAGGTGATAGCAAAATAAATAGAAATCATATTAGACAACCAAATGTAATGAGATATGGAAATTCTAATGGTCACACTTATACTTGTAATTGGTTTAGTAATAGATCCAGAGAATGAAAGAGACCTATTAATAATGTTTTTTCATGAAACTATGATGGGGGTGATTAGTCAAAATGTGTGATCAAAGTTAAGTGCTTCAATTGTCTTAATGAGGGACACTTTTCTAATCATTTTTCAAATAATAAAAGGCAAGGTAAGTCTTTTTCAAAAATATTAGTTTTCTTTAATTGTCATGACTTTGGACACATTGATAGTTTTTGTCCAAAAAAGGTAGGACAAGTTGAGTTTCCATCAAGGAGTATGGTTTGATACAACTATGAATAAAGAGGTCACATTACTAGTTTCTACAAGCAAAGTCCATTAAGTTAGAATAGGTTTAATCAGGCTCTTAGAGTGCAAGGAAGGATGCAAGTCAACTCATGGAATCCAAAGGTGGTAAGTATGAGTCATGATGAGACTATAGGTCCAAGTAATCTATTTGATATGTGGAAAATGCTTTAGAAGTTGAAGAGTGCCAAGGGCTCTCATTATATACATATGTTATGGATGAAGAGGCCAATCTAAAAGAGAAGACTAAGGTGTTGGTTGAAGATAATTTTGAGGTATGTATGGATCCAAGTGAACATCTTAATGGTGTTCATCAAGATTCTTGCAAAGAACATCAATTGTTAGTGCCTAGTGATGAGGTTTAGATTTACAAGGTTGATTCTTCAAATGAAAAGGTATGTCAAGATTCCATAGTTATTCCATGTTTTGTCAATTTTATCTTATAAGGGAGGGAGAGTGATATAGAAAATAAAAAATAGTTTAGACTAAGAAGAAGAAGAAGAATAGCAAGAAGTCTTATAACTATAAGAGGATTCCAATGGTTACTGAGGAGATGTGGGCCATTCCTAGCTTCACTTTATTATAGGGAATTATAGTGAAAAGGATGTCTCTATCTATGCTTCTTAAGAAAATTCTTTCAATGGAGAAGTATTGTTGGTATGGTATCCTTCATATGGTCCTAGAAGGCTAGAGTTGAGTGTTTTTAGTTGGAGTAGGTATGTCCAAATGCAAGATATGTTATGGTGATGTCAGAGTGATGTCATATCTATATATGGTCAATCTATAGGGTTAGATTGAAGGTGATTTTTGATGTTTAAAGACGATATTATTTTACAAAAAAGTATATTGACCTTATTCTATCATGTTCTAAGAGGTTTTGTGGTATGAAGGTATGTTAAAGTGAAATTGGATATTTTTTGTTTGCTCTTGGGTTTCCCAATTTGTGCTTAAGAGTATGTAGGTCCTAAAATGGGATATAGGATGTATGGGTTCCCATATATGTGGAAGCTCAATTATTGGTTTAAAAGTGTGTAATGGTTGTCTCTAGGTGTATAATAATTTTTAGAGGTGTGAGTTTACCTCAAGGAGGTTTGTTGACTCTATTTGTTTTGAGATTCTAGGGTTTTGGGATTTTATAGAAAAGTGGTTTGACTTATGAGTTGAGGTATAAGGATTATTAATAGGTTGATTGGGCCAAATTGATTTTCACATAATGTTTCACATATATTTGAAGGTTTTTGGTTTTTAAATTATTTTTCTTTTTATTAAGATGGAGGCCTAATTGACAAGTTGGTTTGTGAAGGAAGTATATTGCATATAATGAACTAGGTGTTGAAAAATTGTATGGTTAAATGGGAATATGACAGTACTCTATATACAAAGTTTTAATTCATGAAGAAATTTATACTAAAATTTGTGGGCTTTGTAAGTTCTAGGTAGGGATATAAGGAGACTAGACATGCCTAGTAAGAAGAATAGTGATATTTTATTTTTATTTTTCAAAAGAGAAAGGTATTTATATTTAAAGGAGAGTTATTAGTTTGGATTAGAACATGTTTCATATTTTGTGAGTGGCATGAAGTTTTATTTGGTGGTCCTTGAGGTGGTTAGAGAAAGAAGGCTAGTAAGCCTGTGTGGTGATTCTTCATGGTGTATAGACATCTGAAGAGGCTCAAGTGATACAATGGTTCAAAAATATTAGGGAGAGTCCATCTTAGATATTTCTTGGTCAGTTTCATCAAGATTTAATTATTTTGTGTGTTCTTTTTTTCATTGATTGTAGTGCATGGTTGAAAGGAGTGTTAGCTTAGAGTAAGAGGAAGTTGTCAAGGCAAGAAGAGGTAGGCTCAAGGTAAGGGTGAGTTTGTATCATCTTTATAAGGTGGTCCTATCCTATTGGTAGTATTTTTAGGTCCTTAAGATCAATTTCTTCCCACTTTATCATTATGTCAAAAGTTGAAAATTTTATTATTGTGGAGTGCTTGAAAAGAGACAAGGAAGGTGAGTTGTATATTGCTATATGATGGTTGTTGACATCAATGATAAAGGGGAAGATTTTTGGAGAGATATAAATGATGTCATGGTGATATCATATAAGTATTTTGGTGATTTGGTGAATTGCCTTGATATGCTAAATGACAATGATAAAGTGTGTAATGTGCTTGTCCTAGTATGCTTGAAGGAGGCTTGGTTGATCTTCAGTTTTGGCATGACTAGAGGTGTTTAGGGATGAGTATGGATTATTAAGAATGTGAAAGGGTTTTGATAAGAGGTTTTATATTATCTTAAATCTTATTGGAAATATTTTATTTCATCTAGTTGATCATTATTGTCATCAATACTTTTTGGGTCTAGTGGAAGAAAATCTGAGTAAGTAGTTTGTTGACATCACCATTACCACATGTAGATGAGTCAGGGGGAGTTGGTCATATGGTTGTGATCACATTTGTGCCTAGTTTTTATGAACTAAATCATAGGTAATGTGATAAAGTGAAATATATGATATGAAATTACAAAGTTGGGCTCCCACGTAGTTTGACAGTGTTTTCCCATACTTAGCCTAATTTGCATGAAGTAAGAAAAAGCCAAGTAAGCATTTTGATGTTGTTATATTTTGCATATTTTAAGGTGAATGATAAAATGATCATATGGGTTTATTTGTTTTTATGATTATTTGATTTTCAATAAATTTTTGATCATGAGTTGAAGTGCATCAAAATTTATGCATGCATAAAGCTAGCCTTCTAGATAGTTCTTGACATAGTTGGCTCTGTGGTAGAAAGAAATTTGAGTGAGCAAATTAATGGAGTTATACCTCACATGAGAAAAGGTTTAAAGATTATTTTGACACATTAATAGATTATAATATGTGAGGATATCATATTTTCCAAAGTTTAGATCATGTAAGTAAGTGAGGTAAAAGATATGACTATGCAAAGTTGGCCTTCTAGGAAGATAGGCAATGGTCCCCATAGTTAGTCATTTTTGCATGATATTGAAAATCTAGACCAAATGAAGATCCAATGGTTCATGGGTGTTCATACATAGATATATATGGTGTAAAATAATTCAAAAGGGTCAAATTTTTTGTTGGTTAACTAATTTAAATATCAATATCCTTACAAAAGGATTGAGGAAGCATATTTATTCCAAGATGTCAAGATGCAATGAAATAGTGTAAAGTGTTTAATGTTTAACATTGATCATAAATTAAGATCAACCTTCTTCCAAGGATCAAGAGTGAGAGGGTGTTTATACTAATTGATATCAATGGTGTGAATTAAATTTAAGAATCAAAGTGACATATTTTTAGCATTGTTAAAGACTGAGCTACGTACAAGAGATCAACAGTCTGTGTTGAGTTAATATTACAATATTACATGAGATACAGTTAATTATTCAAGGTTTAACATTTGGGAATTGGTAACATATGTGTTAAATCTCAAATAAGATCAATGGTTTGAATTTAATTTGAAGACATGAGGTCACAAGATGAAATCAAAGAGGTCAATGTTTAATTATAACCATTTGAATTCAAATATTTGAATTTAACAAAAGAAAGACTAGTGTTTGGATTTTGTGTTATATATTTAAATTTATGCAAAATTTTCTCATGTTGTAAAAATATAATTTTTATAATACTCCAAGTTTAATATATCAATATAAATTTGAATATTTTAAAGAGTGTACAATTAAATTTATGAAGGTTCAAATTTGACTGTGTTTTCATATTTGTTCTTCAAGTGACACGAGAAGGATGTTTAAGCATGTTTTGATATATATTGACGAATTAAATATTGGGGAGTGTTTTATAATATAATAGGATGTTTTATGATCATTATGAACGTTTCACTAATTTTATTCAACATGAACAAAGGTTTAGAAGTTGATTGTGTATTTATTCATGGTGACTATGTGCACAAGGTGTTGTTTGAGCAAAGCATACTTTAGTAAAATAGTGATTTGGTCATTATGATAATTTAAGGATGTAAAATGGGTCATTTTTAATGGTTCCATGCATTTTTAAGTGGTCCTATGTTCTTATTTTTCTTGGAGAAGTGTCAAAGAGGTGAATGGGTCTTCATAGGACCTAAAAGGTGGCATAGGCCTATTGAGTGAGAGTTATGCTTAAGTGTGACCCATCTTAGAGGCCTTAAGGGTGAAGTAATGTATTTTGGATGACATGGAAATATTTTTAACTTTATACCTAAATAATCCTTTATAAATATTGAAACTAAATATGATGGGTTCTAGATGTATAAGGCTTGTGAGAAGAGTATGCATGGAAATGAAGGAGAGAGGATATGTTGTGTTCCTATTGATGAGTAGAATAGTTTCTTGACTAATTATGTGACTTTTATGTCCTATTTATAATTATATAAAATTTATCTATCAATTTTACAATTTTAGGATATGTGAAAAGGTTTGAGTGTGCATATGAGGGTAGTTTGAGTGAAGGAGAGAGATTATGGCATGCCTATGTGAGAGGCATGAATGAGATAGAGAGAGATTTTGTGTAGGGGTTATATAATTATATATCCATCGTCAAGTTTTAAATACATCAGCTCTATGGTGGAAGTGTTCACTTCAAAGGAGGGTCTAAAGGACTTAATATTCCTTAGGGGTAGTTGTTCCTTGTGAAACAGGTATTTCACTAGAGGCCTTTGGTTAAGAAGACTTGATCAATGTTTTTGTTCTAAAGGACTTGGCCAATATATTGTTTGTAATTTATTATAGTATAATTAGTCCATATGTTATATGCTTGAGATTGGGTTTTATTCCCCATGAGGGTTTCCCATAGGAACTATGTGTTGTGTGTTCGATATTGTATATGCATTAAATGAATGAGTTATCTCTTGTTAATGTTGCTTGATCAAGTTGATATATGTTGATTTTATAATAGTTTGAAAGGATTAGATTAAAAATTCAAATATCGAGTCTCAATGACTCACCCCCCTCTAAGTGAATTTACCTCTAATAATTAATGTATTCATAAGTTGTCAATTGGCACAAAAAGTGATTTGGACATACTTGGAACTCACCCAAGTTCTTCACCACTCAATTATTATGTACCATCACTTGTACAAATGAGTCAAGCTATGTGTTTTCTACAAATTTTCAAGTGATTCAAAAGTGCATAAGAGAAAAGATGAATGAAAACCATGGTATAATGTGTGTTGGGATGTGTTCTAACTCCTCATACCAAATTTCACCTCAGTCATGTATGTAAACCCATCTACTAAATTGGTCATTGTAGATAGTCTTAGATAGAACATTGAGAATCAAGGTGACTACCAAGTTCATTATGAGAAGTGTGATTTTGAGTTTTCATTAAATTCTATATTGTAGAAAAATGATAAATAAGTCTTGATGAGGTGTCTCATATCTATGGAATGAATCTCCTTGAGTGTTTGCAAGTCACCATAGTGGTAAGTGTGAAAATTGAGGCCTAAAAAGATAATGAGTGACCGTAAGGAAGTAACAACAAGTGTCAATGAAAAGATCATTAGTTGGAAAAGTGTATAATGGCCTACACTAATCATGTTGACACCTTCCCAAGTCAATTCATTCTTCAATGACTTCCAAGGTAGTTCAAGTTAGTTAAGTGGACTCCTCATCAAGAAGGAAGTTTAAATAAAGACAATAGGGTACCCCTATGCCAATTTGAAGATGTCATGTTTTAGATCAACACCTATCTTAGATAACTTCATGATCTATTATGTAACTCCTCTTGAATTTTAACTGTTCTTTAAGACGTGACACTTGACATGGTTACTCTTTAATGTCACTCTTTCCCTTTCCTTTCCTATGCTATATATATATTGAAGCCATTTTGGGCATTGTAGATTATCCACAATTGGTATGGTGAAGCCCTTATAGTTTGACATATTATTTTTACTTTGAATAAATTTTTCTCAATCCAATTTAATTTTTGAAATTCTTGCCTAAGTATCTCAATTAGTCTATTTAGATGACAAGTGATGATTGTTTCTCCTTGCATCAATTATACTCTTGTTTGTATTGTGTGAATAATACCTCTTCTAACATGTCTCATGATGTGTAGTTATTTTTTAAGTGACTTTTGAAGTGTTAAGAGAGATTAGTAATGTCTAGGATTAGACCTTATATTTACCCACCTTTGTATATGTAAATCAATTTTCCTCTATGTAGAAACACTTATACTAGAAGAACCTTGAGTTGAGATTGGTTTTAGAAATCTATTTTCATCGTGAAAGTTTCAAATATGTTTATGGACATATCTTTGGTGTCTAACCTCCATTAGTATAGGTTAATTTTATGTTTACTTCTTCCCTTTTCACCCCCAATAGTGATTACTCTAATGTAGTGTGTGAACCTAAATAGTTAAATCAAGGGAGCTAGCCCATAATGCAAACATCTATCTCTTGTGGAAATTTTCATATACTTAGAGATAGTTCCATGTTATCCTAAATTTGATAAATTCTAATAGAATTCTCTAAAGTGAAAATCTAGTCTATAGCATATTATCCTAATAAAATTATTGGAGTGGATGCTAAGAAAGCCCAATAATTTCCAAATTTTCATCAAGCACTTTGAAAATATCCTAAATAAGTGGATAACATTTTCCAATTAATCCTATAATTTAAGAGTATAAATCAAGTAAATATTTCATCACCTCAAGAAAAAATAGGTTGATTTAAATTTTTTTGACCTCCCTATGTTAGGTGTTTGATCTTCCAGTATCAATTATACTCCTATATTAATCTGAAAACTAAAAATGCAAGTGTAGCACATTCAAATAACACACTGTTGCAATTAAATGATCTACTATTTGTCAACTTTTCCAATTAATTTTATATAACGATATCAAAACTAGAATTAAAATGAAGATCATAATTAAAATAAACAATAAAGAAAATTAGAAGAATTCACCAGCAAATTGATAATAGAGTTCGGCTTCAATAGCCTACGTCTCTAGGTCCATTTGAAGTGAGGACCATTTCCATTAATTTTGGGCAACAAATGGCTTAAAAAATCATTACAAGTCTTTAATTCACTTTCTCTAGTCTCTGCTTGCATGTAAAAATATTTTTTAAACCTAAAATTAATGGCCCAAGGCAGTACAAGGCTTAAATGAATCTCTAACCTTCTTATTTTTCTTTACACAGTCAACTTCTTACTACTATTCAAATGAAATTTCATTACTTAAATAATACTTCAATCTCTATAGAAAAAGAATTCAAAGCCTAGCTCTTTTTCAAAATAGGCACATGGTTTGAAATGTTGACCTTCTTTTATGGCATTTTAAGCTTATCTCTTATCCCACATTTGTTGTGTGAGAAGAGATTGTATACTTTTAAAAGGGTGATGGCCTCCTTTATGAGTGTCGACATCTATTTTGAAGGAGACTTAGGTGCAAGTCTTAGAAAAATTCCTAACTTAGGACAATATTGAATATTCTATGGTCTTTACATAGTGTATGTGGCAAAGGTGGATAGCGTAGTAGTTTAGCTTGGTAGTTTGTGGCTATGCCACATGTTGGTTTGAAGATCCTTATTACAAAGTACAAAATAATTATCCCACATTGGTGGTGTTTCTACGAACTTTGTAACGTAGATAAAATGTTGCATACACTAACAAATGAAGAATAGGAGGCCAAGCTACCCCTCCACAAGAGTGTATCGACCCTTGCTGAGGGCCCCCAGCGAGAAAATAGTGGGGCCCACAGATCCTCATATGACTACCTATCAAAGATCAGAGGCTATCAACAAACCAAACACCAAACCATTTTTTTTAATTTTGCACTAATTCAAATTACCATGTGTCAAATGATTATTGGACCACTTAGCATATCATGCCACATCACTTTTTGACACTCGTTATTCCCCTGTCACAAAAAAACTTTAGCAAACTATAACTTGAGCATCTAAACTCCATTTTGAATTCTGGAAGAAGCACTGGAAAGCTCTTGACAAATTCTTTGATGTGTAAGTGGTTTGACTAGAAATTGAAGACTTTCAAAATGAAATGGTACATGGATCCACTTGGAACTTTTGGACCTTCAAAATTTGAAATTAATTGATAATGAAGTGAGGGTATTTCTCCCTCACCCTTCTAGATTCCATCCATTTTGCCTTGTTTAGGTGCATCCCTTTTAGACCAACACAAAGATATTCAACATCACCTCTTCATGAAGTCCACACATTCCTGTCAAGAATAGTATCTTCCTAAAATTATGTTAGATATTCAAGAGTAAAATCATCAATAGAAGGAATGGATACTCTTTCATTATAATCAATAATCATAGGAGGCTCATATAATTTCAGATTTTCCACATTTATAACTGAATAAATCTACATGTAAGATGGTAAATCTAACTGGAAAGCATTTGTGCCAATTTTTTCTATAATCCTAAAAGGACTATACCAGATTGGTTTCAACTTCTTACCTTCACTTGTTAGTCTTTACTTATTGATGTGAAGCCATACCATATCACCTACAAAAAATTGGTTATCATTACAATGTTTGTCATGTTTGGTTTATACTTGGCTTGACTTTTCTCCAATTGAGTACAAATAGTTTGATATATGAGCTATATTTGTTCAATGAACTTCTTATCTTGAATGGCTTATTCTGGTTCACCAACAGCTGTATCATGTCCATAGAAAACATCTAGAGGAGATTTAGGCAAGTATCCATAACAAACTTAAAATGGAGATTTCATAGTAGAAGAATGAAGTGCCCAGTTATATGCATGTTATATGTAACACAATTATTCATCCCATAACTTTGGATGTTTATTTATATAACCCCTAAATAAATGTACCATAGTGTGGTTCATAACCTCTATTTGCCTATCAGTTTGTAGATGAAATGCAGTGCTCTTTTTTAATTTAGTGTCCATTAGTCCCCACAAATTTGACCAAAAATCCCCAATAAATCAAGAATCCTGATAAAAAATAATTAAAGTAGGCAAACCAAAATGAACCCATACATGTTTAAAGAACAAGTGTGTAGTACCTTCCCTAGTAATTTGCTTAGTGCAAGGAATCAAAACACACATATTGTTAAATCTATCCACAACCACATATAAATAGTCTTGTTTTCTTTATGTCATAGGCAAACCCCCCACAAAATACATGGAGATACTTTCCCATGGGTGAGTAGGAACATGTAGAGGAGTGTAAAGCCCCAGTTTCTTGTTACTTGGTTTACTTGTGGCACAAAGAGTACATCCCTTAATATATTTGGCAACATGTTCTTGCATATGGGGCCAATAACAATACATTTTCAAATGTGCAACCATTTTAGCAACTCCAAAATGACCAAAAAAAAGAGAAGTATGTGCTTCTCTAATCTTTTGCATGCTCTCATTTTGAGGAATACAAATTTTACACAAATGATACAAAAGTTCATTGTGTACATGATATCCAATTCTTCTACTTGTCTACTACTCATCAAGTCTTTATAGACATCTTGAAAATCAAGATCATTAACATATTGTTCTTTATAGCTTTCATGAGACAAAGAACCATGTTGTATAATAATAGATGAAACAACCATAGGATGCCTAGATAGCATATCTATAACCTTATTCTGAATACCTTTTTTATACTTAATTACAAGATGAAATTATTGTAAGAAACCCATCTAACTAAAATGTCTAGACTATTGTAACTTGGTTTGTGATTGGAGATATTGTAAGGTTTGATGATCTGTATGTAATATTTTTTCTTTTCCCATTAAATAATGTTTCCATTTTTTAAAACTTTAAACCAATGCATACAATTCCTTATCATAAGTTGTATATTTTCTTACTACACTTGTGAAGGTTTCAGAATGATAACAAACCAGTTTCTTACCTTGCATTAAAATAGCTCCCATAACATAATCACATCCATCTCAATCTCAAACGGTTATTGTATATCAGGGAAGTGCCAAGACCAGAGTAGTACTTATCTTTTCTTTCAAAGTGTCAAAGGCTTTTTGATGTTTTCCTCCCCACTAAAATACCTATTTCACACTTGTCAAAGAATGAAAAGGTGATGCAATATATGAAAATTGAGAAATAAACTTTCTCCAAAACTATACTACACCAAGAGAACTTCTAACCTCATTTGTATTAATGGGTGTAGGCTAGTTAACAATAACTGCCACTTTTGTAGGATCAATTTTCAATTTACCATGTCCTATAATGTAACCCAAGTATATTAAAAAGGTCTTGCCAAATTCACATTTTGACATTTTTAAATAAATTTTTTCCCTTCTTAATGCATCCATGACTTTATTAATGTGGATCACATGCTCTTTCCAAAACTTACTAAAAATCAATATATCATCTAAGTAAACTATGACAAAATCATCAAGTAACTATCTAAAAACATCATTAATCAATCTCATGAATATAGCCGGGGCATTACACAACCTAAGAGGCATAACAAGCAATTCAAACAATCCCTATTTTTTTTTGAAGGCAATTTTCCACACATCACCTTCATTAATTCTTACTTGATGATATCCAGTTCTCAAATATAGCTTAGTGAAATAAATATCATGTTTTAATTGATCCAAAAAATCATCAATATGAGGAATAGGATAATGATTCTTAATAGTAATTTTGTTTAAAGCATGAAAATCAACACACATTTGCCAAGTGTCATCTTTATTTGGCACCAAAATAATTGGCAAACCAACAGGAGATGAACTTGGATGAATAATACCTCTATCTAATAGATCTATTACCTATTTTTTGATTTCCTCATTTTCCACCACTGATAGCCTATACATGCCAATGTTAGGGAGAGGAGAATCTTGCAATAGCTAAATTTCATGTTGAACTCCCCTTTTAGGGGGCAAACCTTTAGGATCCTAAAATACATCATCATAAGTAGAAATGATTTCAACCAATTCATTCTTGTGTTTAGGATCATAATTTTCCAAAGCTTTAGAATATTCTTTTTCCTTAGACTTAATCAACATGAGACAAAGAGTCTTGCTTAAATTAACTATTCTTTTCATTTGCCTTGTTGTAACCAAGGAAAGACTTGTTTTAATGTGACGTGTTCTGACTATATATTCAATGCCATCCTTAAAAAGCAAGTACTTATTCTCCTCTCTATAAAATATTGATTTTATATCATAAAAATATGGGCTTCCAAAAATAATCTCACATATGTCCAATGGGACAACATCCAACTCAACCTCATCTACGAACTTGGATGTGATGGAAAACCTCAGTCTACAAGTTTGTGAGACTTGTAGCTTCGCATTGTCACACACCCAACCTCGTGGATAAGGCTTTGGATGGGGATTGGTTTGTAAGCCTAACTTCTTAACAACCTATTTAGAAATTAAATTTTCTTGTGAACCACTATCAAATAGAGTGTCAATCTTAGTATGTTTTGAAACAACTCTAATGTGGAATAATTCATTTCTTTTCTTATCAACAAGCACATAATTCTACTTAGAAGAAGATGCATCATTGGATGACTTAGTGCTAGAAACTAAAAGAGAAGAATCATTATGTAATCCCATGGCTGTGATCTTAGTTTCCTCCCTTGAATCTAAACCTAAGTCTTGAACCATAGCATTAGTTTTCTTTTCCTTATTTTGAAACCTTTTAGGCCTTAACTCAGGGTGTAGTTTCCAACACTTAGACTCATCATGATTTTTCTTGCAATGATTATAAAATGGTTTTCCTTCTTCTTTTTTAACAGTAAAAGTGGATTTTTATTTATCCTTTCTTGATGAACTTTCCCCTTTGGATTGCTTAACATTAGATTGCTTACTTTTAAATTTAGGAAAATATTCTTTTGATTGTTTTCCGCTAGCCTCTAAATGAGTGGCTTGTACACATACTACATCTAAATTAGTGGGATTGAATATAATAATCATATGTCTTAAGTAACTATGTAGCCCACCTATACATTTTAGTAGTGTTTCTTACATGTGAAGAGGAACATTCAAAAGTAAAGCTTTTCTCCTAAATTCTTGTGAATATTCTTGAACATTTTGGCCTTTTCCTTATTTGAAACTTTGCCAATCCATCATGGCTTGTTTCATATAGCCTAAAGGATAAAATTTCTTTTTGAGTTATTCAAAAAATTCATTACAAGTAGAAATCGAGTTACCTTTTTGAAGCTTAGCTTCCTTCAACTTACTCTCCCACTAGATGAGAAATGTGCCTCCCATACGAAGAGTAGCCAAATGAATTTTTGACTCATCCCCTGCAATCTTTTGGACCCTAAAATAAACTTCTATCTACTTGACCCAATTATCCAACTTTTTGGCATTAACTTTTCCATTAAACATTGGTAATTGAAACTTAATATCTAATTTTAGTGAAGGGAGAGATTCCAAAGTTTTTTTACCATCATCTAATGAAGAAGGTTTTTTAGTTTCTTTACCTTTCAATTCTTGTGAATCACCTTTCTCATACTCATATTTTCTTGTTTATCATGGTATAGTTCCTCAACCATGTTTCTCATCTCCATGAAGGCTTAGTGGAAAGCTTATTTAGATTACACCTCTTCTTTGACCATCCCTGAAGCATGCCTTGAGATAATATCCAGATTATACTCAACAAGTTTTCCTTGACCCTTTTGGGATTTAGAACTTGTCAACATACACTAGCAACCACTGTTAAATAATAACCACTCTGATACCAAAAATATGATCTAAAAATTGAAAATGAAAGTGTAGCACATTTGAATAACACATTATTGCAATTAAATGATCTATTATTTCTTGACTTTTCCATTTAATTTTGTGTAAATAAATTAAAACTAGCATTAAAATGAAGATCAGATTTAAAATAAATAGTAGAGAAAATTAGAAGAATTCACCGGTAAATTGATAATGGAGTCTGGCTTCAATAGCCTACATCTCTGGGTCTATTTGAAGTGAGGATCATTTCCATTAATTTTGTGTAACAAATGGCTTAAAAAATCATTACAAGTATTTAATTCACCTTCTCTAGTCTTTGCTTGCCTATAAAAATATCTCTTAGATCTAAAAGTAATGGCCCAAGGCTGTACAAGGCTTAAATGAATCTCTAACCTTCTTAATTTTCTTTACATAGTCGACTTCTTACTACTCTTCAAATGGAATTTCATTCCTTAAATAATACTTCAACCTTCATAGAAAAAGCAGTCAAAGCTTAGCTCTTTTGTACAATAGGTGCATGGTTTGAAACATCAACCCTACTTTTTGGCATTTTAAACTTATCTCTTATCCCATATTTTTTGTGTGAGAAGGGATTGTATACTTTTTAAAGGGTGATGGCCTCCTTTATGAGTGCCAACATCTCTTTTGAAGGAGACTTAGGTGCAAGTCTTAGCAAGATGCCTAACTTAAGTCACTGTTAGAGATTATGTGGTCTTTACATGGTGTATGTGGTGAAGGTGGATAGTGTGGTAGCTTAGCTTGGTGGTTTGTGGCTATGCCACATGTTAGTTTGAAGATCCTTATTACAAAGTGAAAAATAATTATCCCACATTGGTGGGGTTTCTATGGACTTTGTAACTTAAATACAATGTTCCATACAGTAACAAATGAAGAATAGGAGGCCAAGGCACCCCTCCATAATAGTGTATTGACCCTTGCTGAGGGCCCCCAGTGAGTAAATAGTAGAGCTCATGGATCCTCATATGACCGCCTGTCAAAGACCAAAGGCTATCAAAAAACCAAACACCAAACCAATTTTTTTCACTAATTTAGATTTCCACGTGTCAAATGATTATTGGACCACTTGGCGTATAATTCCACGTCACTTTTCAACACTCATTATTCATTTGTCACAACAAAACTTAAGAAAGCTATATCTTGAGCATCTAGACTCTGATTTGCATTCTAGAAGAAGCACCATAAAGCTCTCAATGAATTCTTTGATGTACAAGTGGTTGGACCAAAAATTAAAGACTTTCAAAATGAAATGGTACATGGATCCACCTGGATCATATATCAACCCCCTTATAGTTACATATGTACAAGAAATCCTAAGTATGATGACATCACTTAGTTTACAACATATTAACATGTAAATATGAATACCATATCATATTATATATCTCACTTGATTAATTTAAAATTTCCACTTACAAATTCACCTAATGTAACCTCTTTTAAGCCTTATATTATAAAATACTATAATCAGATAAAGGTGTCTATGAAGATACTCATGAAATGGATTATCATACTTTAATTCATAATCTATTAGCACCTAAAATATCATTTTACCCATTCCTATTATGTTTCATATCTCCCAAGATACCACTTTATGAGGGTAAAGGTGATCTTGAGCAACATCAACATTCATTCCATGTAGCATTCTTAGACTATGCTTAAAATTATAAGTTAGTCTCCATTTTATTTATAAGAAGAAACAATTATTATGATCTATGATGGTACAATGATATGCCTCTTAAATAAATAAAATCATTTATCTAATTAGAAGATAAATTATTATCACACTTTTCAATCAACATTGGTGAAAATCTATCCTATGCATAATTTTCTAAACTTGAGAAAGGGTAAAATGATATGATTAGTGAATGTGTTTTATGGTATAATACTACACTATCCAAGATGGTTACCCTTGTGTAAGATAATTATTTATAATAACTCTTCAATCAAATCCTATTAGCACTAATTCAAGAATCATTCATATTAGATAAATTTATATCTTTCAATGAATTATGTTACAAAGTGAAAGAAATAGAATTTAATATCATATCATTCATCAAGGTAAACTATTGACCAAGTGATAAATGTACATCAAATTTCATGTTTTAAATCAATACAAACGAAAAGATAAAATGTACTTAGAGAAAAAATTAAGAAAAAGTATTAATTAATGCAATATCACAACCATCAAACAAGCTTCAATTAGAAACTCAACCTAGGATGTAATTTAAAAGGTTAAAAGAACCTCATCATATCTTGTTACATAAATCAATTTATTTTAGTCTTATATCTCTACCTCAAATATTTAATATTTATTTTACGAAGCATCAACCTAATGGATTTAATAGTAATCCATATTACAAATAGCATAAATGTATTTGACATTCTAATAACAAATTATATAATTCAAGGCACAATAAACATGATAATACTATTGATCTAATCATACCTATAGTGGAAGCATGACTAAAAATAAATTGACAATGTAATGTTAAAAATTTTAAGAATCATTTTCAAAATAATTGTATAAAAAATATAGATAATTTGGAAGTACATAATTCACCATCCTCCTAAATCATATGGGTATCTAATAGATGAAATTATTTATGCATTTACAAACACATTTTTACCACATCCATTAACTACATTTGATGCCATTAATAACAATGATGATGATTCTAATAGGAATGCACTCTTTCTTAGACTATGCATCAACAGCAAACTCATCTGTATTTGAATGATTGATAATGGATCAATTAAAAAATGCATGTATTATAACACTCATCCATAGTCCTGGATACATAGTGTAATTTTAAAAACTATTTCAATAATTACAAAACATTTAATGGTCATACACAAACAACTTTTTGACACATTATCCTACATCTCCAAATTGGTTTAGTAATAGTGGAAATTGGATTTAAAGTTTTAAAAAGTGAAGGGATATTCAATATGTTATTAGGATGCCATTGGATGAAAAAAATGTGTATTTCCATAAACAACATGCATATATTCCTAAAATACATACATTTAAATCAAGTATTCAAAGTTTAAGGATTCAATATGAGGAAATTTTGTATTCAATGGTAGTTACTCCTCTTCCTCCACCACCACCAAAATTGGTTATGGGACCTACTAGAGAGAAAAATTAAAAGATAGTTATGGAACATAATCCAAATTTTATTAAAAATATAATAAATGCACCCATTAAATATTAGAATGCAAAATAAATTGTGTAAATTATAAAAAAAATTATGTACAACTAGCTGATAGGAGAATAGTATATCTTCAAAAATAGAAAGCTTAATTTCAAAGAGTTACTCAAATTCTAAATAAATATAAATTTTATACATTATATCATAAAACATCATATTATAAATTTTATCATATTCCACAAAAAAATACTTGCAATGCATTCTTATCCTATTCTACAACATACTCAACCAAGTCTTTCACCTTGTCTAGTTACACATGTGATAAAATATTCTATAAGCAATAATGAGGATAGTTAAAATACAAAACATGATTCCTTTTTAGATTCATATACACCTACTTATAACACTTCTCATCCATGAAAAATCACCCTAAAAATCATATAATTAAGCCAAAACTATGATCCTCCCATCGATAGGATCACGAGCTAGTTCCCCTTCCAAAAAAAATTGAAAAATTGAAAAATATATAAAAATAATCATTTTTTTTTTCAAAAAATAAAATATCAAAACCTGATCATGACATGGTATACTAGAATTGTTGTCACATTTTTTTATATAGAATATTTATTTTTATATACACACATACATTTCATGAGGTATATGAGTGCGATGCAAAACATATATAATAAATGAATTCTTAGATGTTGGACCCCTTTCTATCCAATGGTCATGCATATTCGAGGTTAATTTAAATCTAAAAGTTAATAATAATAGGGTACATCATTATATGATCTCAAATACAATATTGATCTTAATATATTATCAATTTATTGATATTGAGTCATATTTCACATATGCTACTTTACTAACAATATGACATTTACAAATATGAAAGTAACAGGTTAGTTTTCCCTTATTCTATTTTCCTTCAATGTTTCTTACTTTCTCACATGATAGAATAGGAATTATTGTTTATTTTTTGTGGCCATTTTTCATTGTGTGAAAATTTATTGAACATCTCTGAGATTTGTGTATGTTATGTGAAACATTTGAACATGTATATTTATTATGGCCCTTTGTCCTTATGTGTGTATTATTTATCTTATGTGACATTTAAAAATTTCCATTTTTTAATGTTCTTTGCTTATAGTGTGTCAATTAATCATTATTATGTGTTGTGCTTGTGTCTTTAATGAGATATTTTACTAGTTCTATCATATATGTCATGCACTTTTATAATGGTTACTTTACTGCACAAATCAATGCTATATTTATCTATACATGATGCTTGTGTTCCTCAAATTCAATATCTTACATAAATTATTCAAATGAAAATTATAATTCTATGATAACATACTCTCCAAAATGTTGAAATTATACTACATGGTTCTATTATTATCACATGATATAATAAACTCTTATTTTGAGATGACTTGTAGGATAAAATTATTAATCTCTAATTAGGAGAATCACATGATACAAGACTCCATGAATGAAAAAATATTATATTTGGGATAGAACATAGGTTAAAAAAAATACAACATATAGGTTTTCAAAGATTCAAATAAAATTCAAAGATCAAATTATATAACAATGTACATGTTTTACATAGATTAAAAGTAATTCATAAATAAAAAAATTGCACATGGGGCATATGCAATCACTTTTAAAAAACTCAAAGTAGAAAATTATACACACTTAAATGCACATGAATAAGCATATGTAAAATAATTACAAGAGAAAAATTATAAGTTTAAAATATAGTTACAATTGATCATGTAGGTGAATACCATTGTATATAACTTGGAAAAATTAGGTGGTATGATACTCATCCATTATTATGCTTATTAAAAAATTTAAAATTTTAAGGTTTTAAATTTTTTATGTTTTAATGTTAAAAAATTGAAAGTTTTAAAGTTATAAAAAGAAATGATACTTGTTCATGTGCAATTTAAGACATCAAAATTGATAAATAAAATTATTCATTAAAAAAATCCTATGTTAATAGTTTTCATGATGGGGGCATGATTACCCTTAATTTTGTATGAATCAAAAAGTTATAATCTAGATAAGTATGTAGTGGTGTGATTCATATATGTGTTGATGATGTACATTTGATTCTAGAACACTCAATGCATCTAGTACATTGGGTATAATTATTCAATCATGAGGGTTGGAATAATGCATTTTTATAACTCTAGATGTTGATTATTTATTAAAATTTGGACTTGATCACTCTCAATTTGTCATTAGTTAAAATTCCTCCAAATATTTCAATAAGAGGGAATAATTTTCCATCATTACTTAGAGTTTATAGGGAGATTTGTTTTCAACTATACAAGTGTACTTCTCCCTTTCTCTTATTTTCAATTTAAAATTCCCAAATCACTACATGAAATATTGTAGGTTTTTATAAATGTAGTGCCTTACACAATTAAAATATCTATTAAATGACAATGTGTGATATACATAATCAATATCAATTATTTATCCTTTACTATATAAATTTTATTACTAAAACAAATGGGGGGGGGATAAAGACACATAAATTTGGTGATAGGTAATTAATAATGCTAATTATTTTTACTCTCTAAACCACATGAATTATGCACAATTAAACAAATATTATTTGTCATTCTTTGAAGTCTTTTAACATATATGCAGGTTTGTCACATTCTTGGCCATCGCTATTATAAAAAATATCATTGTCAAATGAGCAAACTACTAAACATATCCTTGATACTATATATATATATATATATATATATATATAAGTGTCAATATTCCTCTTGGATAGTTCTGTGTTAGGTGGACTAGAGGGCACTGTGATCCTATCAACTTAGAATAGTTGTCATGTGCCAAATATTGGATACCTCCCAAAATTAAAAAAAATATTATTGGGTCTTCCTATATATTTCAAATATTTTTATAAAATAAATTGTAAAAATATTCACTTATAAATACATGTCAAAATTCATTCATTATCTCCACTTGTTACTCATTTGGTTCCAGCTTTGAAAAGTATTCACATTCATAGGTTTTCCCTATTATTTTTAAATTTGAATCACTCATAAGGATTATCCATTAGACAATCCAAGTGACTTATTAATAAATTGAGGAGATATGATTTTCAACTATCAAATCCATTTTATAGATGCATACACATAATCAAAGGAACATAGTTTCACATTCACTCTAGGTGGGAGAGATACATAGGATTTATTTCCATCCTTAGAATATTGGATGAATATGTGAAGAAATTAAATATGGATTATATATCCCATTAGTCTTGTATACTTGAAAAACAATTCTCATGGATGTGACCTTTATTTATAAGACATTCCTACTACTAGAAGGCTTGCATCCTCTATCTCTTATGCCTATTGATTATCTCTTAGTCTTAATAATGTTATTATGATGACCCTATCCTTATATACTTCTCAAAATGTTATAAGCCTACTTATATTCTATATCTACAAATTGGGGGCATGTTCCTATTATCCAGTTTTCTAAACATTTATGTTTTAATCATATGCCTAGTTGATGCAATTGTCAAGTGCCCCAAATTAATCAAAATTGTATATTGTAAATATGCATGCATGTATGTATATATAATATCAACCTCATTCATTATGTACCTAACACAAACCTAAAAACTCACAAGGCAACTTCATAAAATTACTCAATTAATCATTAAAGTGAGTAAATATTTCTTATTCATTATTATTTAAATATAAATCATAGCTAAAAACCATATATAGGTCTAAAATAATGATGGATCATCCCATGAGTCATATTTTATAAGTTATAAGCTAGGTCATTTCTGTTGTCCCCCAAAAATGTCAGCTATTTTTGGGACACCATTTGAATTATTTTGGTCCTACAGACCAAAATTATCTCTTCCCTTTCTAGATTTTGTCTTGGGCATTCAAATTTCTCATTTTTCAAGCTTTTCAGAAATCTACAAACTGTAAATAGGCTAATTTCTTCAAGTTCAACAGGCTTCACAACTTCTGCAAGTTCAATCAAGTGGTTCAATGCTTTGTTTCAACATTTGGTTCATCCACTCAGCTTCAGCACTTTGATTCATTCTTTGGTTCAATCAAAGAGTTCGTCAGTCAGTTCAAAGCTTTGTTTGAACCGTTGAACCAAAATTTGGTTCAATGTCTTGGTTCAACGAAAAGATTCAAAGCCTTAGTTCAACGGTTAGTTCAAATGGTTGGTTCAATGTCTTGTTTCAATGAAATGGTTCATCGCCAAAGTTCAAAGGGGTGGTTCAATGAAAAAGGAAGCTTCATGAAGGACAAGTGCCTTTGCGGAGGACACTTACTTGATAAAAGCACCCTTTGAAAGGGTCATTTTCAAGGAAGCCAAAAGATAATTATTTCAGATTTGTTCAAGGCATTTAAAATTGTTTCCCAAGACCTTTTCTTCATGGGAATTTTTCTTGGGAAAATATACGTGGGAGGAAACATAAGAAAAGCCTAGGGGATATCTAAAGGGTCACCCGAAGAAGCCTGAAAGGCCATTTAAAGACTACCCAAAGGATAGATATCCTTGCGAGAGGCTATTTCGACTCAAAATGGGTCCTTTCTCAAGGCTCAAAAGGGCAAGTCCAATCTGGAAAAGTGCCAAACAAAAAAGCTAAAAGAAGACAAAGGAATAACACACCCAAAAATGTCAAATTCAACATAGTGAATTAGTCATTGATCTTTTAAACATACAGACCCAAATACAATCACAGATCTGAAAGCCAAGACCAGTAGAAAACAGAGAAAGAACAAAATAGTAAATTAAATCCAGGACCCGATTCAATTAGCCAGACCAGGAGGAATGATGAAGATAAGATCAAATCACCAAGTGGAACATTGAAAGTTACAAACTTTCCATAAGTGTGACTTATTTCCTTGCATTGATAAAATCAAATGGGTAAAGTGCCCCTAAGTTCCAGCGTGTCTTCTTAACAGATTCCAATGCAAAATGATGTATTGATTATTCCCAAGTCCTTCTTGAGGAGGCTATATAAGGGATTTTCTTCTATTGTAATAAGGATCTCTTTTTTAGGACATTTAGAATGAAACTCTGCCCAAATTGAGAGGCATCATTGAGACTTTGTGCTTAGTCTGTTAATCATATTTTGTTACTGGAATAAGAAAGCAAGGGACTTTTTCAAACTTTGTGCTGTGATTTCTTTGTTATTAAGGAAATTTTTCTTATGTCTTTTTCGTTGATATATTTTCTGTTACATTAATTCAACAAGAAAAATTATTAAAATTAGTCAGGAAGGTGTCATGAAGAATCAATTATGGAGAGACTTTGGGCCCCCATAGCTGCCTTCAGTGTGTTTTCTTTTCATTATTGTGTGAAGGACTTTGAGAAGACTTTGTGCCCTCATTTTCCATATATTACTCCTGAGCATTTCAAGTAGAGACTTTGTGTTGTATCTCGATTTACTAGTTACTATGCCCTCAATTACATTCTGATTTTATTTCTAGGAGTATTGTTATGGTTTGCTGAATAGTATTTCTAAAAGAAGAGGAGTACTGTCTGTCATTTCCCCTAAGTTTTTCCTTTGATCCATGTGCATCATCTCTGAAAGAAGAGAGATGGATGATTTGTCCCACCCATGAGTATTATTTTCTATATATATATATATATATATATATATATTTATATATCATACCTATAGGAAACCTCCCCTTGATGAGAGGAGAGATCAATGTCTTTTTGATGTGGTAAAACTACACATTTAGATGACTAATCTTCCTACTTTGGCTGATCAAACCTATTTTATTTATCAGTATGCTGATCGACAAAATATTCAACCAATAGTTTCTGGCGACTCTGCTAGGGAAGAACGTGCGGTCTAAAGCCTCAAGTTTTAGATTGAAGCAGTTCCTTCCATTATCCATTATAGAGTTTGGTGACTCCCATTTGGGTCTTACCCATTATCCATTTATAGCCTTACCATTTTCATCCATCTCTATTATATTATCTGGTCTACAAAACCAGAGCTGTTGGGAAAGAAAGTGCAATTTAAAGCCTCAATCTTTAAGCTGAAGTTGAGCCAGTCCTTTTCCATTTTTATTTTGTAATATAAGAACTCCACTCAGATGTGTTATCCCTATTGTTCATAATCTGATTGTGGCATTTTGAGGCCCCTAGGGTAACTCATTTGGCCCACTTAATCTAACTCCACCCCTGCATGAGCTACCACTTAGTTTAAGGAAGAATTTCCCCAAATTCTTTGGTGATGGAAGAGTCCATCCTAATGAACACATTGCAGCCTTCACCATAGCCTCTAGTGTGATAGGGGTGGAATTTAAAGATGTGGTAGTTAGGCTTTTTGTGGAAACCCTATAAGGTGCTACTGCAGATTGGTTCTACTATTTGTAAGCTAGATCAGTGACTGACTAGGATACACTTAAAGCCAAGTTCGAAGCAAGATTCAAGCCCATAAAAGATGCACATGCCTTGTTCGCCCAACTCACATAGATGAAGAAGGAGCCCCATGAACCTATGAGGGACTTCATTGCCAGGTTCAACAAGCTGAGGCACAAGATTCCCATGATCGCCCAACTAACACCTCAGAATCTCATATGTTTCTTCATCAATTCACAACTACCTGAAGTGAGTTTTTTGTTGAGATGGGCTAGACACATAGACCTTGAGGTTGCTTAAGACTTGGCTACTGATCTAGAAGATGACCTTATCTTCACAAGAAAGATAAGGAGAGATCCTAATAGAAATAGAGCTTCATCATCTTCTGAATATTCATCTACAAGCACCACTGATCTAATGGTGCAAAAGTTGGCAAATGAATTGCTAGCCTTGAAAAGGTAAATGGCACAAAGTATGTTTTCTACTCCTGTATATAAAGATATACCAAGGAGGACATTCCCTAATCAGCCATATCAAGGCAATGCTACCAAAAGTCAAGGGTAATAAAATTGTCTTCCTCCCCCATAGAGGAATCCTACCCTTGAAGCACCTCCAACAAACTTGGTAGATGGATATCTAGAAATAGAGCATGTTTCCTATTTCCAACCTAAGTTAGAGCAAGAAAATGGCACTGATCTCTTCAAGGAAGATCTAGAAGAATCAGCTAGTGACTCCCACATTGGTTTCTTGAATTATCAGGATGAACTCAAAAGTGAAGGTGAAGCAGTCAAAGGATCATACACAGTATTCACTAGGTCCTAGAATCAATCAGCTCAATAGGCTGACAAAGAGAAGACAGAGGAGCAACCCCAACTAGCAATTTCAATTACTGAGCAAAGAACCCCTCTTCCTTTTCAATCAAAGGACTCGGTGATTACCAAAGAAGTAAGTACATCAAACATCTCTGCACCTTCTACTTCAACTTCGCAAACTAGTCCTCCCCCTCCCAAAAATCAAAAGGATGAACTCCCATCTTCTCTTCCAAGCCCATTCCAATCATTTGACATGATTAATCATGTCAAGAAATCCAAAATTCAAATGACTGAGTTTGAATCCCTGCAAGCCAATCCTGAGCAATTGGACATTGATGGAGAACCAGGTGTGGACCTGTCTGAGGTAAAAATTGTGGTCACCCAAACGTCGGCCCTTGCAACTCAAATTCTATTTGAGCCTTCAGGTAGGGGTAATTACTTCTTGACCATAGAGGATGCTCATGTCTCAGCTGATGAAAGTCTTGTAGCTGGTAATCTAGGATTTGATCCAAACAAGGCATCAAAAGAATTAGTAGGGTGCAGTATAAACATGGAAGGATCTTCCATCTCTAATGAAGATAAATATAATAAGAAATCAACTTCTGATGATGACATCAATTCTTCCACCAATGAGGAATTTGGGACTATGTTGATATCTCCTCAAGGAAATATTCTTCCTTCCTGCAATTTGCAAGTCACCAACACCTTCAACATAGCTGGATGCAAATCTCTGTTGCTCAAATTGAAGATTGATCAAGATGAAGAAGTCAAACTCCTTCACATCAAAGGAGATGCTAAGCTGATAGTTTTTTAAGAGTTTGATATGGACAATCCAATCATATGCTAGAGTAAACCAGAAGAATAACCAATTATGGTAATGGACCATGCTGCTACAAATCAAAATCAGGCAAAGGAACCTTTCGCAAGGAGAGCAAGGAGTTATGGTTTTCAGTTTGAAGACCATGTCTTGCCACAAAGCAAAAAGAAGGGAAGACCAAGAAGAAGATGCAAAAAATTGGTTTCCTAGTGGAGAGCTCCATTCGCCCATCACCATTTCTGGAGACAAAATGTCTTCTTGCTGGTTTACCAAGATGGCACACTATTTTCACTATCTCTCAAGAAGCAACATCTGAAATACTTCAATTCTTGAAGTATCAGATCATTGCATATATATATATATATATATATATATATATTTAATTATGTTTTGTTTTGTTTGTTTCCATTTTTGATGCCTTTCATTTCTGGGTAGCATGACTCCGTAACCCAATGGCATACTTGAAGACACTGGAGATTCTGGATTCTACTCCTTTCAATTCTTTTTGCAATTGACAGATGTTCCCCAATTGGAGCTAGCTATTGTCCCCCAAAAATGTTAGCTATTTTTGGGAGAACATTTGAATTATTTTGGTCCTACAGACCAAAATTATCTCTTCCCTTTCCAAATTTTGTCTTGGGCATTCAAATTCCTCATTTTTCAAGCTTTTTAGAAATCTAAGAACTATAAATAGTCTCATTTCTTCAAGTTCAACAGGCTTCACGACTTCTACAGGTTCAATCAAGTCGTTCAATGCTTTGTTTCAACATTTCATTCATCCACTCAGCTTCAGTGCTTTGATTCATTCTTTGGTTTAATCAAATGGTTTGTCAGTTAGTTCAAAGCTTTGTTTGAACCATTGAACCAAAAATTGGTTCAACGTCTTGGTTCAATGAAAAGGTTCAAATCCTTGGTTCAACGATTAGTTCCAACGATTGGTTCAATGTCTTATTTCAATAGAATGGTTCATCACCAAAGTTCAAAGGGGTAGTTCAATGCAAAAGGAAGCTTCCCAAAGGACAAGTGCCCTTGCGGAGGACACTTAATCGATAAAATCACCCTTCAAAATGGTCATTTTCAAGGAAGCTGAAAGATAATTATTTCATATTTGTTCAAGGCATTTAAAATTGTTTCCCCAGACTTTTTATCTATGGGAATCTTTCCTGGGAAAATGTCCATAGGAGGAAACATAAGAAAAGCCCAGGGGATATCCGAAGGGTCACCTGAAGAAGCCCAAAAGGCCATTTAAAGACTACCCGAAAGATAGATATCCTTATGGGAGGCTATTCTGACTCAAAATGGGTCATTTCTCAAGGCTCGAAAGGGCAAGTCCAATCTAGAAAAGTGCCAAATAGAAAAGCTAAAAGAAGACAAAGGAATGATGTGCCTGAAAATGTCAAATTCAACACAGTGAATTAGCCATTGATCTTTTAAACATATAGACCAAAATACAATCACAGATCTCAAAGCCAAGACTAGGAGAAAGTGGAGAAAGAACAGAACAATAAATTAAATCCAGGACCTGATTCAATTAGCCAAACAAGGAGGAACAATGAAGATAAGATCAGATCACCAGGTGGAACATTGAAAGTTATAAACTTTCAATAAGCATGACTTATTTCCTTGCATTGATAAAATCAAATGGGTAAAGTGCCCCTATGTTCTAGCGTGTCTTCTTAATAGATTCCAACACAAAATGATGTATTGATTGTTCCCAAGGCCTTATTGAAGAGGCTATATAAGGGATTTTATTTTATTGTAATAAGGATCTCTTTTTTAGGACATTTAGAATGAAACTCTGCCCAAATTGAGAGGCATCATTGAGACTTTGTGCTCAGTCTGTTAATCATATTTTGTTACTGGAATAAGAAAGCAAGGGACTTTTTCAGACTTTGTGCTGTGATTTGTTTGTTATTAAGGAAACTATTCTTATGTCTTTTTCCTTGATATATTTTCTGTTCCATTAATTCAACAAGTAGAATTAGTAAAATTAGTCAGGAAGGTGTCCTAAAGAATCAATTATGGAGAGACTTTGTGCCCCCATAGTTGCCTTTAGTGTGTTTTATTTTCATTATTGTGTAAAGGACTTTGAGAAGACTTTGTGCCCTCTTTGTCCTTTGTATATTACTCTTGAGCATTTCAAGAAGAGACTTTCTATTGTATCTCGATTTGTTGGTTACTACACCCTCAATTACATTCTGCTTTTATTTCCAGGAGTATTCTTGTGGTTTACTGAATAGTATTTCTGAAAGAAGAGGAGTATTGTCTATCATTTCCCCTAAGTTTTTCCTTTTATCCATGCGCATCATCTCTGAAAGAAGAGAGATGGATGATTTGTCCCACCCATGAGTATTATTTTCTATTTATATATATATATATAGGGAACCTCCCCTTAATGAGAGGAGAGAACAGTGTCTTTTTGATGTGGTAAAACTACACATTTGGATGACTAATCTTCTTGCTTTGGCTGATTAGACCCATTTTGTTTATCAGTACGCTGATCGACAAAATATTCAACCAACAATTTCCATACTTTTTTCCCACATATTACACCATTGTGCACACACAAGCCAACATACTAATGGATAAATACATCATCATGAATCCCTCTTAAAATTAGTGGCTATGTAGGTATCACCCATTTGTATAGGTTTCTTTTGGGTTATATCTACCCTGTGATCCCACTAACCCATTTTCTCAAGGTCACTACGAAGATGAAGATCTAGGGTTTTGATGATTTGACAAAAATTCCAACCAATGATATATATATATCTAAATACACCTAGTTGAAGGTGAGACATAACCCATAATATTTTAGTTAGACACATCCAAATCTAGTAGTTTTTCCATATTCGACACTTACATCTAATTCAAAAAAAAACATCGACATAACCATCCATGGTAAACATAAGTGTTTGAATCCATAAAGGTTAATTTCCTAAACTATAAGAACTGATCCAAAATCCATATCCAGTCTATTTCCAACTTGTTCCACATCAAATCTGATGCACATAGTAAACTAGATAAGGACTCTTATTTTCCATTTAATCAATCAATCACTAGTTTTTATTACTATTTCTTTTATCATATCTCAATTTTTAAATTTAGAATATTGTTTATATGAGTTTTCAATTAATTAACTTGCTATAGATCCATTTATCACCAATGTTCTTATTCATTTCTAAATTTTCAACCCTATACTACATTAACCCATATTAATTTATGGTCAAACTATAGGCAGTGATCAATAATTAAGGGGTGGTTGAGGTCATCTCAGATAATTATATTCCCCTCTTTTCATATGGGTTTCTTAGAAATAAAAGTTCCCTAAGGGTTTCAAATACAAGAGAGGATAAAAAATATCAAAGTATCTAAATACCAGCTATGATATATTAAATTATTCAGCATTCATAGGTGTATAAGTTGTAGTGAACAAATTTTATGCATAATCAACCATGACAAGTCCACTATTATATGTTTCAGGTGCACAATGATTTTTTCCACTTACAATGGTTCTATCCAGAAATATAGTTTTCTTCAATCTCTGATCTATCATTTTTAGATTCATAATTTCTATATATTTTAAAATTAACAACCATTCATATTCGAATGGAATAGTCCACACTAAAATTACTAGAATATAATGCATGGCCATCCACATGTAGATAACATGTCTAGATCCTAATCCTATATATTCATATATTCTTCTTATTTTCAACTTTGATAGTCATAAAAAACAATATAAATTTATGTACAAGATAATAATATCTATTCTTATAATTTGACAAAAGTATAAACTTTCCAAATTTATATTTTTTTCAAAATCAGAATAGTTGAATATGTACATCTTTAATAATATGTTATTCTTAGTTTTAAACCTAGTAAAATACCTTATAATTTTTCTTTAAATAAAAAATAGTTCAAAACATGTCTATATTTTATATTTTTTGAATAATTTTAATTTCATTATATTTCATGATTATTTTAATGTTCTTTTATATATTTTTTAATATTGGTAATTTGGAAAAATAAGGGCAAGTGTAAATGTTTAAAAAAATAAAATAATGTAATGGGTCTAAATCATCTGCTATGAGTGTCAAGTTATATGGTGCACTATTATGTACCTAGGGATATGATATATTAATGTATATAGGTTGATGGAGATGTTAACCTATGGTACACACCCACCTTATTTAGTTATATGGGTCCAGTATATTAGGATAATGGAATAACTTATGGAATTAGTGCATTTGGTAATAGTTGACCTACATTCTGATTAGGAGATTACCCATCAATTATTAGTTATAAATAGGTATATATAAAGGAGGTGAATATTATTGTAAAGGAATCAAGTAAGAATTTATTCTTCTATTATAATAGGATATTGGAGGTTGTCCTCTTGAAGAGACATTGTGGAGTTATTCCTTCCTAAAGGAGTATTGTATGATGTTGCCATACTTTAAGGGTGAGTGTTCTATTTCTACATGTATTGAGTATTTGGGTATCTTGGCTAACCAATATATATTCTTTTGTATTCACCTACATTATATTATTCATATTTGAAATTATTATAAGTGTGGATCATAACAAGTGGTATTAGATCTTTGACTCGGGAAATTTGTGTGGGACAAAACCCTAGTTTTTTGGAATTATTAATATCTTGTAATTAGTTGTGAATTTTGTACAATTATTTTACTAAATCTAGATAATATTTTAAGGAAGTCATAGTAAAAATATCAAGGTTTTATGATCATTTTTGAGGGAGTTATTGCTATTTTAGGGTTTTTAATAATTTCATCATATTTCTTGAGATATGAGTAGTTTTCTATGGATCTATTTTTTTTATTGTGTCAAAATATAAGAAAGACACATAAAATTTGAGAATTGTTTGATATGTTTTGAGTGATTTATTAGGATTTTATGATAATTCATAGATTTGTTTTATAGGCCAAAATTTGTGAAATTATTTTACAAAATTTTTAGTGAATTTTCAATATCATACTTGGAATATAAATTAAAACTTTGGGGCTATTTGGATTAGTTTTGAATGAATTATTAACATTTTAGGGTATTTCATTAACCTTATTTTTTTCTCATGGATCATGAAGTTGTAAGTATTTTCAGGTGAGGATAATATTGATGCTATAAAATGGTGGCTCCTTTTTAAGGATAATAATACTCAAATAATTTTGTGGCAAACATGCTTGTCACTTTCATTTTTTGGGCCTGCACAACATTTATTTACATAGTTGAGATTCACACAAAGGTATTTTTCATGGGAAGAAATGGAATAGGTTTTCCTAGATAAATGGGATGTAAGAGAAAAAATAGGATGAAGAAGAGGAATAAAATAATGATGGTAATGAAGAAGAGAATGGAGATTATGAAAAAGAAAAATAAGTGGGAGAAAATAATGATAATAAGGAAGAACATACAAGTGATGATGAAGAAGAATAAATTGAGCATAATGATAATGAAGAGAGTATAAATGGTTTAGAAGGAGAGGTAGAGGATATCGATTAAAGAGATGAAGAATTATATGATAAGGGTTCAAATAATTGGCTCCAAATAAATCTAAGTCAATTTTTAATTTTTTTGGATGCATTCAAAATAAGAAGGTGGTTGTGTCTATAAACCCTACTATCAAGTATAACCTCATCAACATGAATGTGGCCAAAAATCTACATGTTTAATCAAATAATATCAAGGAGGTTGAAGTAGATGGTAAGAATATTTTAGTGTTTGAAGATTTGAAGTTCATTATGGAAAAATATGTTTTGCATTCAGGTTTTTATGCTTTTGATATAGATGACATAGATATGGTTCTTAGATATCCATGGATAGAGAAGTTGGGAACAATAAATATTATTGTTCAAAATAAGTTCATAAAGTTTTGGTATAGAAAAAAAAATGTCACTTTACAAGATATCATAGTTAGAAAGACACAAATAACAATCAAGGTAGATCATGTAGATGACATTAAAGTAGGTGAGGAATAACATGTGAAAGATTTATATGAAGGCATTTTTTCTCTTAATTTCTACTCATTTATTAATTAAGGAAGAAGATAATAAACTATTAACGAGGGTGTGGTAGAAGAACTTGGTTGTTGATGCACACATAATCTAGACAAGTATGGAGAGCTCCTCTTTATCTTGGAAGGAATAACCTATTAGATAAGAAAGCACTAAAAAAAGGGGTTATTACCAAGATAGTTAGGTGGACTACCTAACATGAGCTAGAACCAAGAATCATAAGCTTTTTAGGAGGCTATCAATCCACTCTTTGATAACAATTAAGTTGAAAGAGGTAAAAGTAAGATGCTTGAAACAAATAACATAAAGTACTAAAATAAAATACAAGAAGAGAAAAAATGATTGTTTAGAGAAAATAACTAAATATAACAATATTAGGTCAATACTAGTGCTAAAATAGATCAAGTCAGGTTTATAAAATCAAGAAGGGGTCTATGAATAGGTAGGGACATAGAAAGTCAGATTTGGTTAGGCGTAAGGGGTTGGAAATAACTTGTTATTATTTTTTATCACAATGACCTTCAACAGTGGGGATGACTATCAGCAGTTAAGTTGACCATCGATGGTTGGGTAACTATCAATGATTAGGGATGATCATTGGTGATTGTGATGACCATTGGTAGTTACCTAAAAAAATTTGAAGGTACTCAGAAAAGGAGTTGCAAACTAGATCAATGGTCAAGTAAGGGTTTGTTTAAGGGTCTGGTCATAAATGAGAGGTTGGAAGATTGGTACAAAAAGGTATGATGGGGGAGAGAGGTTATAAATTAAGATAAAAAAACTCAAGTAAAAATATACCTATTTCTTTCTAAATGGTTGATAGTTGATGGATGGAACAATTTTGTTAGAGTAATGGTACATAACCTTAAGAACAATTTTAGTAGAGGTTCATATCTCTATTATTATTGCTAAATTACTGGAGGAAGACTGGCTAGGAAGCTTGAATACCTATGTGTAATAATGTTTATGATCATGGATTATTTCACCTCTTATTCCCATATCTTTATAGGCAAAGATAGATAGAGGATAAAATGTTCCCTAGGCGGTTGGCTTGCTGATTTTGATGCTTGAGATTTGGTTAACAATAGGCAAGGTACATATATTAAATTGTGCCATATTAGCTTGCACAACTAGTGTTTATGTAATAATGAATAATACTTGAATATTGATGGTGAGACTAACCATCAACAATCAAGCTGACCATTGGAAGTTGAGTGTCTAAAGGAAAAGGTGTCAAACTAGGTTTAAAATGGTTGGGTTTAAGGGTTAACTAGTAAGTTAACGAGTTTAGTTAACTAAGTAGCTAACTATACCTAAGGTCTGATGGGTTGGTTAGTGGGTTGAGAAGGGTTAGGTGGTACTTAAAGGGTATAAGGTATTTAAACATCTAGAAACATTATGTGTGGTTTTCTAGTGTCTACATTTTACCCTTTTTGGTTATGCAAATTTGAATTAACAAGTTGTAAAACAAAAAAAGATTGATGGTTGAAGGTTTGGTTACCCTAAGTATGAGAAAAGGTGTTCCCCCTCAAAATAGGAGTCGATGAGGTAAAAACAAAATTGAGTCGAGGTTTCATTAGTAGTGTATGGTGAGTTATGAGGTTGATGACAAGGGTAGTTGGGCATTTGAAGTGCAAACATGCACACAAAAAAGTGACTAAGCATGATAGCTAAGATTGCACAAAGACTAAGGTTTTAAAAGTTGGTAAAAATAAGGTTGATTTTAGAAGGACTGGTACTTAGGTAACCAAGTCATAACATTAGGCATAGTTTATTGGTTCATTCTTCTTGATTCTTATAGATAGGGTCAATGTTTTCATAGGTATCTAAGGTAGGAAGTGCTCCTTTAAAAAACAAAAATGGTATAGTTATAAATGAGGTGGTCAAATTTTCAAATTTTCAACATGGTAAGGTTGGTTGATGCAGTCAAAAAGGACCAAGGCAAGGTCATCATAAAAATATGTAAACATTCTAGTCAAAGTGTAGCTAAATCTAGGTGGACATGGTCTAATGGTTGATTGGAGAAGGGTAATCTTTGAAGGTTTTTTTTAATTTGGGGGAGAAGGTAATATGCAAAAATATGTCACTTAGGTGAGGGTGATTAAAATTGTTAAAATGTGGGTTTTCAGATCATTGATAGTCAGGGGTCCCAAATTTGACCATCAATGGTCACCTTGACCATAAATGGTTATGGTGAAACACTAAAAGGTTGGAGGAAAAAAATTCAAAAATAAAAGTGATTTTCACTTGTATCTTATTGACTCCCATGATTTATGAGTGTTTTAGTGATTTAGTGATTTGGAATTTTATGTGAGAGGGTTAATTGGGCATTTTTATGACTTGGTGATTATTGATTGGTTGGAGGTATGTGTTGAGGTGATCTATTTGGACCAAGATGTAGGGTCGATGAGGATGCAACCATGTAGTTGGACATGGGATTCATCCTTGAAAATATTCAAGGAATGAGGTAGGTCTATTTTAAAATTATTAGTTTAGTTTATTTGGTTATTTCAAAGCTAAATTTGGGTAGTTTGTGGTTGTGTTGGATAGTGTTTTATGGGTTTGACCTAAATAAAGGTTTTATTTTAGAACTAAAAAATTAGATGATGAAATTAAAAATTGAAAGAGTATTTGGGTTGGGGGTAAGGTAATGGATAGAATTAGGTAATTTATTTATATAAATTTTATTGTTTTGTTGGTTTTTAAGAATGTAGGGTTAGATGGTTTGCCATAGGTGGTCACACACATTGACCATTGGTGGTTTAACCTAGCTGTCGACAATCATACTTAACCATTACCAGTCGACCACCAAAGCAAAAATGTCACTTCGTCATTATCTATGTAGCATGGTATTAGGGACTTTATGCAACAATTTATGTTGGGTGGGATAATGGGGATGATAGGCTATGTATGTGGATCTAGCTAATCGAGGTTCCAAAAATTCAAGTATAGGGTGGTGGTATGGATGGATAGGCATAAGTAGTACTAGCTACTACACATGCATAGATTACGCTATTACAGGGATAGGTGGCCACATTTTAGGGCCAAATTATGACTTTTCAAGGTCAAGTTGCCATCATTATAGGTGAGAGAGATTAGGCTAGGACCTCACTAGGTCTGATGACCCAGAAGAGGGACACCTTAAGATAGAGTGGAGGAGTAGTAACAATGCCAATAGGACCATAGGTACCATCCCTATGGTTTGATACATGGCCAAATTGGAGGATTTGAGTTATTATGAGGCCATCGTGCTATTATAGTGTCCTGAACAACCTTGATGGGGTGAGCACATAGCTAGTTTAGTAGGTAAGGTAGTTGTGGAAACTTTAGGTCAGTGAGTTGTATTAGTGGGTGCATAGGTTGTAATGAAATTACTTCAATATTTAAGTATAACAACGGAATTATATCCAAATATATGATAATAGATAAGCCACTTTGAGGGGGCAACCTCCACAAGCTTCAATAAGAGCAGAATTCACAATTTGATGATAAATGATTACCCACTACCTCCTATATAGTCTATCTAGGACATGGTTACTCCATAGGCCGACCTACTAATCAAAAGAAAACATAGATAAATGTAATATAATGTCCAAGAGGGATAAGTAAGCCACAAGTTAGTTAATACTATCCTAATACATGTGATAGGTTAGGGGCGTAGTATGCCCTTCCCATTCAAACCAACGGTGTCCTCAATGTTAAACAACTCTGGATGTTGTTGTCAAAAATATTCACCTTCCCAAGTTACATCTTCACTGATTTGGTTTTTCCACTTGATCAAATATTCTCTAATGTCTCTAGTTCTCAACCTCTTAGTACATGTTTGGAGGATCTTCTCTGGTTCCAAAATGACTCATCCTTCTTCATCTAGTTCTGGGAGCTCTGTCTGGGCAAAAAAATTCTGTCCAATGACCTTCAAACAAGAAACATGAAATACTAGGTGTATTTGAGATGAATGAGGTAACTCGAGCTTGTAAGCCACACTTCCAATTTTTTTTAGAACCTGATAAGGGCCATAATACTTAGGAGCAAGTTTGTTGTCCTTTTTCTGTTGCTTCAAGGACATCTACTTATAAGGCTACAAATGAACAAATACCTAGTCACCCACCTCAAAATTTCACTCACTAAGGTGTTGATCTGCTTGTTGCTTCATCCTATTTTGTGCCAAGGCCAAATTCTCTCTCAAACTAGACAGAACCTCTTATTGATGTTGAATGTGTTCTTCCACATCTCAAACCTTGGTGTGCACCTTTAATGAAGAAGTGATGGAAGGTGGATGGTAACCATATAGTGATAGAAATGGAGACATTTTAGAAGAGGTATGGAAAGATGTGTTATACCACCATTCTACAAGTGGTAGCCATTTAACCCAATGTTCTTGTTTATTTGATACAAAACAACGGAGATACCCCTCTAAACATTTCTTAACCACTTCAGTTTATCCATCAGATTAGGGGTGGTAAGATGAGCTATGAGCTAGTTGAGTACCCAAACAAGAAAATAGTTTAGTCTAGAAATTACTAATGAAAATAAGATCACAATGACTTACAATTATTTTTGGGGTTCCATGTAATTTGAGAACTGCTTCCATAAAAATTGCTGCTACTGTACTTCCTGAAAATGGGTGTGACAAAGCACAAAAATGGGCATATTTTTTTAGCCTATCCATAATGACCAAAATAACATTTTTACCTTTAGAACAAGGCAACCCAGTGATGAAATCCATGGAAACCTCTTCCCACCTTTAACTAGGAATTGCTAATGGTTGTAACAAACTTGGGGTCTTAACTGTTTCACCTTTATTCTATTGGCATATCAAGCATTATTCCATAAAATTTTATACATCTCCCTTGAGTCATTCCCAAAATAATTCTTTCTTAATTCTATGATATGTTTTCAAGAACCATGAGTGTCCCCCAATTGGAGATGCATGCAACTCTGCAAGAATCTTATGCTTAATCTCTAAATTTTTGCACAAGTATAACCTACCCTTATACCATAGGACATTACCTTTCCATTCAAATTTGTCAGAGGATAGATTACCTTGCTAGAGATTCTGAATTAGAACTTATGTATCCTTATCTTGCTCCCATTATAACCTAGCTTCATCCACCCAATCTGATTGCAATATGGACATTGCACAAAGTAATGCTTCTGTGGATGCATCTCGTCTGGATAGTGCATCTGCTACTACATTATCTTTACCCTTCTTGTAGATGATTTCAAAATCATAACCCAGCATTTTGGTTACCCATTTTTTTTGTTTCTCAGATGATAATCTTTGCTCCAAAAAGTATTTGAGACTATCATGATCTGTTTTCACCTTAAAGTGTCTACCCATCAAAGAAGGCCTCCATTGTTTAGCTGCATGAAGAATATCCATCATTTATTTCTCAAAGATAGGTTTTTGTATATTCTTACCTTTGAATTGATGACTTACAAATGCAATGGGTCTTCCTTCATGCATTAGTATGGCCCCCAATCTAGACCCAGAAGCATCACATTCAACAATGAATGTTTGTGAGAAGTCTAGAGTAGCCAAAAATGGAGTGGTGTACATAGTTACTTTTAGTTTCTCAAATGCTTTGGTGGCATCATCATTCCAATGGAAAGCATCCTTCTTTAGCAATGCAGTTAGTGGAGCTGCTATGCTACCATAAACTTGCACAAATTTTCTATAGTAACCTGTTAGTCCAAGGAACCCTCGAAGGTTTTTGAGTGTTTTTGGCATGGGCCATTCCATTATATCTTTGATCATCTAGGGATCAACTTTGACCCCTTCATGAAAAACAATGTGACCGAGGTACTCTACCTCCTATACTCCAAAAGCACATTTAGATGGCTTTCCATAAAGTTGGTGCTTCTCCAAAACTATCAACACCTATTTCACATGTTGTAGATGTGTTTCCCATGTCTGACTATAAATCAATATGTCATCAAAGAAAACTAGCACAAACTTCCTTAGAAAAGGCCTAAAAATAGTGTTCATCAAGCTCTGAAAAGTAGATGGTGCATTTGTAGGACCAAAGGACATTACCAAAAACTCATAATGGCCCTCATGTGTTCTAAAAGTAGTTTTCTGAACATATTCATCCTTGATTCTAATTTGATGGTACCTCGAGTGAAGATCCAATCTTGTGAAATAATTAGCACCATGCAACTCATCAAGTAAATCATAAATTACTATAATAGGAAACTTATCTTTGATGGTGTACTTGTTGAGTTCCCTATAATCTGGGCACATCCTCCATGTGTCATCCTTCTTACGTACCATGACCATTGGTGATGAATATGCACTTTGGCTATGCTTGATGATCCCTGCCTCGAGCATCTCATGGACCATCTTTTCAATTTCACTCTTTTGTGCATATGGATATCTATATGGTCTGATATTTGGTGGTTGACTACCTAGAATTAGTTGAATGGCATGATCATGTTCTCTTTTTGGTGGTAGTCCTTTTGGCATGGCCCCAAAAATAGATGAGTGGTCTTCAAGAATTATTTGTAGATCAGGATGTGTAGATACCTATGTGGGTTGAACATCTATGGAGCATAATCATGCAATGATTCCCTCTGCCCCCTTTTTTAGCATCTTCATCATCTGATGTTAACTAATCAATTGTGGAGATTTTTCATGTAATCCATGTAGTTCAATTTTCTTACCTTCAGAATGAAAGTGCATGAATAGTTCTTGGAAGTTAATCTCGATGGTACCTAAGGTTGTCAGCCATTAGACTCTCAAAACAATGTCTGTGTTACCCATGGGAATAGCAAACATAGGAGAGTCAAGATTGTAACCACCCCTAGTAAGCTTAATACTATGGCATTTGCCTAAATAATTAATTGTCCCACCATCTGCAATCATGACCTAAAATTCTAGTGTTGGGTAGATGAAATAGTTCAATCGAGTGGCCAACTTATGGTTTATCAAGTTATGTGTGCTCCCTGAATCAATCAACACTATCACCTTCTATTTCTTGAGGAACCCTACTACCTTAAGAATTTGTGGAGTGTTAATACCTGCAAGTGCATGACAAGAGATTGTAGGCTGGGAATCTTTAGGTACCTCCTCTATATCTTCCTCATCATCATTGGAGGCATCATCTGCTTCTTTCTCTTTGATTGGTCCCTCAATGTAGAATAACTTCTTCTCAGCACGACTATGTCCTTTACTCCACTTGTTATCACAACTAAAACATAATCCTTTTTCACGCTTCTCTTCAATTTGTTGAGGGGTCAATCTAGTAGGTGGAGGAAATGTTGGTGACGATATGCTACAATCTTTGAAGTGAGTGAATGGTTGCTTCTTTTTTGGCTATGAATTTTTCCTCAGCTCTACATGCTAAGATAATAGAATCATAAATACTAAGTGGATTAAACATGCATACCTCATGTTGAATGTGGTCCTTGATTCTACCCAAAAATAGGCCATTCAAGTTTGCTTCAGAAATTGTCTTCACACGTAAGGATAGGTTCTAAAAATGATGAATATAATCCTTGACGAAGCTAGTTTATTGAAATTTTTCTAGTTTGATAAAGTAATTCTCTATCACACTATTGCCATAGTGTAATTCTAACTCCTCTGTAAAAACTGACCAAGTAACATTGAGAGTCATCTTTTTCTTTTGAGCACACAACCATCGATACCAAATGAATTGATCAGGTTCAAGATAAAAGGATGCCATGGTAACCTTCTATCCACTTGTAATTTGATGTAGGTCAAAAAAAACTTTCCATTTGGTTGAGCCAATTAAGTGGATCTTTTCCATCAAATTTGTGCATATCCACCTTTGCTAATAGGTTCCTCTGTGGCCATGGGTTAGATTTGAAGTAGACTGGTTGGGAGAACCACCCTAGTGGGTTTGTGAAATAAATTTATCTTGATGATTTGACTAATTCATGTTCAAAGCCATCATGATATCTCCCAAACTATCTTGTATGGATTGCATATTAGATTGTATGTCTTGCACCTCACTCTGAATGCCTTGCATACTATAGTCAAGCTGGCTCACTTTGAGATCTATGCCAGAAAACCCTGGTACAAAGGGTCTAGTACATACCCATTCTAACTCCATCTCATCCTTGTTAGGAGTTTTACCTGGTGTTTTAGCACCCTTTCCTTGGCCCTGAGTTTGTGGACCTACCATAAAAGGGTTTTACGATGTCGACCCTTATTAGCACTTTTGACCCAACCTTGACCAAGTGATTTTGAAATTATTTCAGCCTCAAATAAAAATATACAAAGAAAAAACTCTATCCAAATTTTTTTAAGCCTTGCAAAAATGTAAATAACTCAGAAAAATTCTTTGAATTGCACACTATAGAGCAATTTTATGAAAAATCATAAAATAGAGATAACTTTTTGAAAACAAATCCAAATGAGTTGAAATCTTAATGGAAGATTTAATTGATTTTTTCTCACCTCCAATAAACATTTTGAAAATAAATTCATAACCATTTTTAATATATCTCAAAATTTAAAAATTTAGTGTTTCACCCACAAGATTGCCCAAATCGCAGCTCTGATACCACTTGTAATGAAATTACTTCAAGAATTAAGTATAACAGCAGAATTATATCCAAATATGACTGAAATATATCCAAATATATGATAATAGATAATCCACTTCGAGGGGGAAACCTCCACAATATTCAATAATAGCAGAATTCACAATCTGATGATAAATGATTACCCACTACCTCCTATATATAGTCTATCTAGGCCATGGTTACTCCATAGGCCGACCTACTAATAAAAAGAAAGCATAGATAAATGTAATATAATGTCAAAGAGGGATAAGTAAGCCACAAGTTGGCTAATACTATCCTCATACATGTGATAGGTTAGGAACGTAGCATAGGTAGGCATCCCAAGAGGACCAATGCCAGATGGAAGTTGTAGCAGTACCCTAAGGGCATAATATATGATATGATATGATATATAGGTTTAGATGTATATGATATTGATACTATCCTACATGTCGATGTAGTGAGATGTACATGACTTGATATATATATATATATATATATATATATATATATATATATATATATATATATATATATATATATATATATATATAGACACACACACACACATTATTACACATATAATTTATATTGATGACATAATGTATATTATTTTTGTGATGTTCATGATGATATATAGATGTGGTTTACAGTTCCTTGGTAATGGTGTACATGTTTCGATGTTTTATGCTTTATGATTATGAGATGGACTCAGTAGCTTAAGCATGTGATGATCATGGAGATTATTTTGTTTTGTTTATGGATGTGATGTTTATGATTATGGATGGTCTAATTATAGTTATTGATGGTTTGATTATGATTATGGTTGTGATCCTACCTTTGACTATGCATGTAATGTTTTGATTATGGTTATTAGTGGTTTGATTATGGTGATTGATGTGATTTATGATATTATGTTTATGATAATGGATAGGTGATGCGTTAAATATGATATTAAAGTTTAATGAATGAACATAAAATAAGTTATATTAACAAACTAGATTTGGGAAAAGAGATAAGAATCATGAGACATATTTGTATATAAACCAATGATGAGAGGATATGAAAAAAACATGATGCCTTTTCATTTGTAAGGACAAAAAAAAAATAAAAGTTAGATTGGATTAGGGAACATAATCCATTTAAATGCTTTGCATTGGTGTGCTTTGATTGATGAAAGGGTGTCTTAATGACATTATGTCAAGTAAGCTCATAATCCCTTGATTTGTAGATGGTACAAGGTTAAGGCAAGTGGTAAATGAAAGGTAAATGGCTTCATAAATAAGGTAACCTTATATGGGTTAGTTTTACCCTTTGATAGGTGACCTAAGAACCATAATATACAATTACATGTCTTCATGCAAGGTGTAGACTGATTGATGTGGGAAGTTTACTGATGTTATATATGAAGGCTGATTGTAGCTTTCTTGGGATAGCTTATTCTAATTTTGATATAGGGTTTTTTTTTATTACCATTGTTTTGATAATTTTGTGAAATTTATTAATGTGGGAAGCTTTAAGTGGTTTATCTTCACAAATTTGACTTAGCCATCCTTCAAGGGAGTGGTCTAACTTTGTGTTTGTTTATTTGGTAGCTATCCTTCAAGGGAGTAATATATATATTTTAAGAAATTTATTTTATGGGTAGTTACCCTTCAAGGGATCAATCTACAATACTAGAGATATATGACCCAAGTGATATTTTGGGTATCCTAAATTGTTTTAATGCTTGGCTTAGACATGAACAACTCTATATAGGCTTAGAGGTTTACCTATATGAGGGCTAAACTTTTAACACAAAATGTTAATGATAGGTGAAAGGGGTTTTGAGAGATAATGACCATGGGATTTCATCTAATTAAATATGAAAAGTATCCATGAGAAATGTAGACACCTAAAACTAGCCATCAATGACCTCCAACTAGGATTTTGACTAATTCTACCCAAAATGCACAATTTGGCCAAAACACACTAAAACATGCTAAATGATGTGAAAATAACATATTAAAATGATAATTTTGGTTAGGGTATCCCTAAATGGGGTAGTGCAATTTATAGGCCATCTAACTTTGATTAGATCATTTTGAGTCAAAATGCCAATTTTGCACTTGGGTGCTATGGATTGCTCTTTCCTATAAAATCTCTTGTAGAAGATGTGGGCCTTTGTTATTTTTTTTGTAACATTCTAAATGGGAATATGGTCCCAATGCATCTAAAATCACCTTTTAATTCCAATCTAGTTAAATTTTAGACCAATAACACGACATTCGAATCAATTTGAGTAATTTGTGCACAAAGTGCTTAAACATGCTTATTAGATAATTAATACAAATCAAGGCCTAATTAATAATTCCATGGAAACTTGTTGAATAATTTGTTTTGGAAATGAATATTGAATATCTGCATCATGAAGTGACCTCATTTCTTGGGAAGACATCCCTAAGCCATAAATGCCATAAATACCAGGATTTGTGTGCTCCATGCCTCATCAATGCCTTCCATGATGCGCTCCATGATTATTAATTGACCCTTCTTCCAATGTCATGAAGAGGATAATTATAAACTTAATTTCAAAAATTGAATCAATCCTCAACCACACATTTCAATCTTATGATGGATGGTTTAGGTTGATTCTAGACATTCTCAAATATCTATAAAAAGAGAGGCCCTAAACATCATTTTTAAGACATGATCATGCAAAGTTATAATGTAGAATTGATTACAAATGCTTGATAATACAAATTTATAATTCACAAATAATTCCAAAATCCATTGAAATTAGTTTTACCATGCCAAATTAATTTCAAGCCAAACCAAGCCACAAGCCAAAGGTGCAAAGGAGAGATGGAGGTAGCCAAGCTTCCATTGATAAGGACTTCATGAGCACAAGCTAAGAAAGCCACTACCACAAAGGCATTTAGAGAACACAAGGAAGGTGAATTAATTCTTGTGTTTTATTCGTTACTTTTTAGTTGTGTTTGCCATTTTTTTTGTTAACTAAGCTCTCCCTAGTGTTTAGGCCTAGAGATGTTATGGTATTAGTGTGCTTCTTTCATTTTGTTTTTATTTTGGAACTAACACCATACTAAACATCCTCTCTTGAGTAAAATTATTAGATCACATATGGTATGCCCAATGGGACTAAACACATCTCACACTTGAAGAAGATCATTTTAAAACTTTAAAATATTCATTTAGACCCTTACAACTCTTACAAATTGATTTTCTAACTTTATTTTGCTATTTTTGTTTACCATAGTTTTACACAGTAACCAACATCATCTAGTAAGACTGACATTAGTTGCATAGCTTAACCAACATCAGTTAGCAAAAATGACATTAGTTGTATACCTATCATTAGTCACATTGGTATAACTGAAATCAGTTAGAAAATGTAACCATCATCAGTTATATAAATCGACATTGGTCACTATGTTTTTCTTAAAATAGAGACCTAAGAGATCTTTTTCTAAAGTTTATTATTTCAAAACAGAAATAGCTTCAAAGCTAAAGGACATGCTGACATCTTTGCTATAGGACCAAGCTTGACATTTGCTGAAAACATGTTTTAAATCACCTTTTGCATGTTCAAAAATCAATTAAGAACTTTGTTTTGGTGTTTAATGAAAAATTTAGATGCTTAGATGAATGTTTTACAAGTTACAACTAAGACCAAGGGGTCAAATTAACACCAACAAATATTTTATTTAGGCTTAAAATTGAACACACTTATTAATTTTTGTTTTCAATAGTTGTTTAATTAGATTTTGTTTATAAAAAAGGTGAATGTTGTGTATGCTCTTCCATTTGTCCCATTTATGGAACCCTTGGAATCAAAAGTGACATTCCTATTGAAAGTAGCCTAGTCCAAGACTTAGAAATAAAGTCATTTAAAGCACTCCCCAAAAACTCATCAAAGTTTGGGTGTCCTTTAAAATGACCCTAATGTCTTTCTACTTTTATGCTTATTTTTATTTTTATGCATACTTGGATTGCGAGGGGGACTTTATCACCTCCCACAAGTTATTTAGGGAAGCTTTGACCCAAGGTTTCAGCTCCCAACATTAACTTCATTTGGCTCCTAATTAGAGTTACACATAGGATGTAGTGGGACTTTGGACATTCCACTACACTGAGTGAATAGTAGGATGTAGTGGTTGCAAAAAGCAGTAGACCTTTTTGCAACAAGCCATGTGATACAAAAAATCCATGATTTTATTTTGAATTGTTTAGTGTGAAAGTCATTATGTAATTTATTCCCTTAGATCATTCATAAACTTGTTAGATGTTAGATAAATCCCCACATGCCATGGAAGTAATGTTAGTGCAATGTGCACCTCAAGGTCCATGTCACAGTATTGTCATTTGAGAGAAGGGGGTTGTAAAAACCCTACTATATAATGCACATTTACTTCTATATAAACACCTAAAATCCTCTCAAATGATTTATATTGATGGATTCCAACAATAACAAGAAACCTTGTCAATTTAGGATCTAAGAACGATTAATTAGTTGGTCTTGTCTTAGATTACAGTCTTGTTTGAAGTCAAAACTTGGTGTAAACAAAAATATTCAAAACAAACTCATGGTCATAATTTTCCTTTGAATAAGGAGGCATTATTCTATCCATATGAGATCATAAATTTGCCTTGTTCAAAAGTTCATCAAAATCTTGAGAGTCATATCATCCACTTTGGCACAATTATGCTACTCAATTGAGTCTAGACCTCTACTAAAGTTATTTCAAGTCCTTCACTTATAATCTAAATTCATAATTTCACCTTTACAAGTTCATAAGGTTGATGTGTTAAGTGGGTTCTCCATTTACACTAAACTTGAGGGACCTTAGGTTTAATTTCCAATTTGCATTGAAGACTATTTAAAACTCATAATCATTGTCATCACTTGATACACTTAAGCCATTTTTTGCTAAACACTTGCACTTTGAGTCTATTCAACAAAACATTTTGAGTCAATAAAGGTAGTGTTATGCTATCAAAATTATGGGAAATTTTTTTTGCCTTAGAGAGTTTTTGAAATAAACTTTTTTGTCACACCTTTTGGGTAGTATAGCATCATTATGCTGCCCAAAGCATTTTGAATATTACTTTATAGACCATCTTTCATAGAGTTCCAAATTTCTTCTTACATTTTTAGACTGACCCAAGTGTACTTTTGTGATCCTTTATCTAAAGCACAGTTATACTGATCACTTTTGTCTAGCTTGTTTGTCAAAAGAACTAAGTTTTATACTATTTTTGTGAAAAAATAAACTATTTATAAAAGTGCCTTATGTTTCATACCTTATACCTTTTTGATCAATTTCGTGTCCAAGAATCAAATGCCTAGTTTTTGTTAGAAGTATTTCAAAATTTGTTAGATTAAAAATTTCATCTATTTCAAAGTCTAGATTTTGACACCGTTTGGCCAAGAGTCCTAGTGCATGCCTTGTTTGAGCCTAGCTTTTGATGCCACATTTGGCCAAAAGACCTAGAAACTTTTAAATATCTAGATTAGATTGATTTGAAACATTTTATCCTTAGATTTTGGCATTTTGATTTTTGGTCCATTTACTTGCTTATCTTTGTGGAAGTTGAAATGCTAGATATTTCATGCTAGCTTGTTTCCTCAAAAATATTTGCACAAACCTTTTGATCCTTTTAAAAAATCTAGACCAAGTTGGAACATCATCTATTTTAGAGTCTATCCTTTTTAGAGTTTGTAAAAGTCTTTGACCTTTTATTTAAAAAACATTGACTATGGATCCCAGCATGTATTCATACACTCGTAGTGGAATCATGTACAATATAGGGATTAGTAATGTAGTTGTGAAGGAATAAATGGTGTAAGACCCCTATAAAAATAATATTGCTTATGAGATGGATTATTATCCCTCTTATAATACTCAATCAGGGGCACAAAACTAAGATCCATTGTTTTATTATCTAGTTAACACACCACATTATTCAAAACAAGACCAAGAACAAACCACATAATACCTAGCTAAAATACCCACAGTGGATGAGCCAATTATTCAATATTCATATTCTAATAATATGGATTCCACGTATGATCCATTTTTGTTTGAGTGACATTTGTTAGAGAACAAATATGAGATTTTGGTTAGAGCCATAGAGGTAGGGGCCAAGTTTCCAGCAAAATTTCCCTAATAAAATTTATCTAGTTTAGTAAGAGTGCCCCACAATATCATTTACGATTAACAAGCTTCTTCTAGCAATCCTATGGCTCTAGTCCAAACATGTACCAAGATCCTAATATATATAATTAAGGAAAAAACATAATGGAAGATCACTTTGACAAAATATAGATAGCATATCAAACCTACCTAAATTTAGCATGTGATTTCAATCAGATGAACATGGTGAGTAAGCCTCTTATTGACCTAGTTCATTCAACAAGAGTGTTGATAGAGTTAACTAGATAATATAATCTAATTTTTGACCCATTCATACAAACTGATTCAATAGATAACTTGATGTATATGCTCATTATTGAAGAAGTGTCTTCGGCCTCTACACAGAATAGTGAACTAAATGTAGTAGACAATGTGCAAACAACATCCAATCCTTATCAAAGTGGTACTAACATAAAAACAATTAGCCAACAACATGTGCCTATAGTTAATCCCATGAGTAGATCATAATACTAGGGAATAGGAATTTATACATCCCAACTTCAACCAGATTCTTCCTCAAGGGTACAACCTATAGTATTAGGTAATCAAATAATGGCTAATGTCATACCTCAATGATAGAATATGGTGAACCCTACTCCTCTTCAATAGGTAACAAGTAGTATACCAAAATAGTAGACATAATCTAGTGTATCAATGCAATAGAGGATGAATACATTACAAACTTAATCAGGGGCAACTAATTTTCCAATTCACTAGGTAATGATCAACATACCTTTTCAGTCATAGACTAATATGCCAATTCAAAACCAAACAATAACTATTCAATAATGTGTACATATCGGTCAGTGATATATGCCAAATCTACAAGCTACTTTCACTTCCTCACAAGGATTCATGTAACAAGGAGGTCCCCATGTTTCTCAAGTACCTACTAGACAACCATTGGTTCAAAATGTGCCAAAAATTTAGAGACAAGATCTTGGTCCACAAGTTCCCACTCAACAACAAGGTTTGACTAGTCAACAGTATGTCCCTTTCTAACTATAGCAAGCATAATATAGTTATATCCCTTCATCCCAACTACAAAATCCTCCAAATCAAGCCTTTATCTCCAACCCAAACTACAATATCATATAGCCAATTATGTAATTTCAAGTATGTCCTAATCCACGTATGCATAATCTTGGTTCATTCTCCAACTAGACTATAGTACCCAAATAGATATCTCCATGATACCCTAGTCAAAGTGTCCCACTTATGACCTCCCAACCATCTACCCAAATCCTCCCTTAAACCAATGCTCCTTCTAGTTTTTTATCCAAAGAATTACAATAGATGAAGAATTTAATTATTGCCATTCAGGCTAGGAAACATACTTAAAAGTTTAGAATGTATGATCTGTGTTCTTATCAATTCAACATGGAGTATTTTTAGATACCATTTCCTCCAGGATATGAACCACCAAAATATTACAAATACAAAGGGAAAGATGACCCTAAAGCTCATTTTACCTAATTCTTTATTGCATGTCAACCAATGGAATATAGAGACATATACCTTTTGTTGTTGTTCCCAAGGAGCTTGGTTGAACAAGACTTGAAGTGGTTTTTAAAGTTCCCCAAAAATTTAGTAATAGATTTTGATGATCTTTCTAATAAGTTTATGTATAAGTTTTCCTATAATTTCGAGCATGAGATTTCTTTAGTAGACTTAATGCAAGCAAAGAAAAAAGTTCGTGAGAGCTTTGCAAGTTATTTACAGTGATGGAGAGCCCTTGCAAGTCATTTCACTAATAGTTTACTAGATAAATAATTAGCCATTATGTTTAACAAACATTTTCATAGTGAGATAGCTTATCATTTGGAACTATAATGTGTGCATACTTTTAATGAAATCATCGATAAAGGTTTGTTGATCGAGTGGGCACTCATCAATAAAGGAGTCATCAAGCTTAATTCAACTAATCAAAATAAAGGTACCAATTAGGGAAATGAACAACATCCCATTCAAGTGCCATCATCACAATCAGCATAGGCTAATAACCAAGAAAGACCAAAGCAATTCAACCACAATAGGAATGTTGTGGGAAATGGAGTAACTACATCCTATCATGTCCAAATGGTGTAAACATCACATACATAACCTTTTTAGATTAATCCTACCTCACAACCTCTACAACCAATACCACAATCATATCAACCAAGACTTACATAATAAATACATCAGCCTTTACCATTACAAACCCATCCTCCTAGGAGAACCATGCCTGCATGTCATGTCTTTAGTGACCTAGGAGAACCTATTGAGTTTATGTTTTGAAATCTTGATAGCACTAATCTGATTAGTTGGCCTATACCAAAGAATTATCTACAAGGTATTCCTCATCTTGATTGGTATCATGAAAATGAATTTTGTGGCTATCATCAACTCAATGGGCATAATTTATGAAGATGTGTCCCAATCAAGCATTTAATTGAGAATATGTTAGATAGTGGGGAGATAACATTAGATAATGGTGCCTCCACTTCCAATCAAACTCTTGGGATTTATGAAAACCCCTTTCCCTGACATAATAATCAGTAGCAAAATAATTAGTAGTAGCAACAACAATAGCTAGTACAATAGCAAAATTAATAATATCAAAATCAAAGACCAAACTATCAGAATCAACAAAATTAGTAGTAGAACCCATAATGATAGAATAATGGACAAAACCAAGGTCATAATGGTAATAACAAAAAAACTTACCATGTAGTTACACATGACTACAATAAGGTTATAGGTCATATTGCAGGGGGTAGCATTAATACCATCTCCATTAATCGAAGATGAAGCACTAATCAGTCTAGACCATTGTTAAACAACAACATTCAGCCAAATTACATGGGTAGTCCTTATTTGTATTTGAAATGCATACAAGCAAACCATCATACTAGGACTACCCATTGTGGACCTTATATCGATATCTCATTCTTTTCACGTGACCACATTCAAGTGCACTAGTAATCAAGACTTGTCCTTCCTGGTCCCACAACATTTCTAACATTGGTTAGCAATAATGGTCTAGTACTTAATCTTGATTGTGAAATAAAAACTCAAAGGTCAAATATTACTATCTTAAGTCCATAACCATCTATCACTTTGCCTATCATCCAACCAACCATTCAACCTATAAATCAATTATTCACTACTGACCAAGACAAGAAGTTTTATATTGTGGAACAATTGTAGAAGACACCAACACAAATTTATATCTTAGATTCGTTTCAAATGTCAATAATCTATAAGAACATATTGAATGATGATTTTACCGAATCAACTATTTCTAGTGACATATCCCCTAATAAATTTCAAGCTTTGATTGGACACCTAGCTCCAAATCAATAATTCATATTCAATTAAAGCATTCTATCTTCTCGAGGCCCACTCCATAATAATCCATTGTATATATAATTTTATATAAGATGGCATAAAGTGAAACATGTAATTATAGATAATTTATATTACCTTAACATAGTTTCCTTAAAGCCCATCAATCTTCTTGGATACACAATGGCATATCTCCATTCAAAAACAATAACCATCAAAGCTTATGATAATTAGGAAAGAGAATCACAAGGAAACATTAGTTTACCAGTTATCATTTAGCCTTTAACCCATGATACACATTTCCATGTGCTTGATCTTGAGATATCATATAATATGCTTCTAGGAAGGCTTTGGTTACATGAGATTCATGTAGTCCCATCAATGATGCACCAATTTATCAAGTTTCCCACTTAGGGATGGAAGTGAATATTTCAAGAGATTTACACCTATATGAACACTACAATCATCTTGATGCCAAATTTCAAAGTTATAATTATCAGTACAACATGAATCCAAGTTCCAAGTAGGGTAAAGAAAAGGCTACACTTAATGATCATTAACTAGATAATTTCATAGATCAAAATACCTTGGATTCCCTTTCCCACATGCCACCTCTTGAAGTTTCTAATCATTTCACCATTTTACATAATGGACCAGGAGAGTATGTGACCTATGATACATTTTATATTTCCAATATTGTTTCAAATCCAAAAACATTTGGGTTATCTAAAGTCATCCCACATATGCATTGGTAACAAAAGAACAAAGATAATGGACCTATTACATTTGTATCAGCATCTAACCTAGAACTTGACCCTTTTGAAGGGGAATAATCATGGTTATATAATGACAACCAAGTTTATTGTTATAAAAATGCAAAGTATCCTATTCTTAATAAGATCATGAAGAATCACAATTATGAAGGAAAAGGCCTTAGAATGAATCAACAAAGAACACTTGAGATAGTTTCTATGACTGAGTATGAAAGACCTTATGGACTTGGATTTAAACTGCTTGATGGTGACCCCATATATCTTATTCAAAATCCATCACCAGTGACTAGTGATGATAATGTTGATAGTGAAGTAGAGTCCAATCATTACCTCACCTTTGATGACCTAGTTGAAACTAAGTTTCTTGATAATAATGAAATTTGTACCCTCACCCTAGCCATTCATCACAACCCTTTGCCATTATATTTTAAAAAACTCTTTGGCACTGCTAAATATATTTTAAAAAACCCTTTGGCACTGCTAAATATATTTTAAAAAACTCAAAGACTATCTTGTTAATCCACCTATTTTATTACCTCCTATGCAAAGAAAGCCATTTTTGTTATACCTATCAGCTACCGACTATGCTTTGAGGGAACTCTTGGCTCAACATGGTGACAATGGAAAACAACATGTTTTATACTACTCAAGCCATACCTTGTTTACATATGAACATAAATATGCACCTATTGAAAAATCTTGTCTAGCCATGGTCTTTGCAACTCAAAAATTGTGCCATTACATGTTGATTAATAAGACCATGGTCATTTTAAAAGTAGATCCACTCAAGTATCTACTATCTAAAATAACTTTGCAAGGTATAAAGGCTAAATGGATCATAGTTATCAGTGAGTTTGACATAGAGTATGTCAATCAAAAGACAATCAAATGATAAGTTCTTATAGATCAACTTGTTGAAGCACATCTCATAGACACACAATGACTCATGTTTCAATTCCCTGATGAATCCATAATGACCATCATTGACACATCCCTTGAGGGGTATCCCTAGAAATTATATTTTGATGGTTAATTTATTACACATGGATTAGGTACATGCCTATTATTTATTATAAAATAGGGCGATCTAATCCCTAAATCATTTAGAATCAAATTTCATTGTATAAACAACATGGCTGAGTATGAAGCACTTGTTGAGATGACAAGCTAGTTCCATATAGAGCCATGGTCGACACTCTTAAGCAATAAATTGTCAATATTTAGTTTGAGCACATATCAAGTGATAGTAATAGAACTATAGATGCCATGGCTACTATTGTCTCTCTGATATGATAAATAAATAAAGATAGAGAGTATTAGTTCTTCATCAAAAATTTGTCAGCAATGACTCATGAACCTTTAACCATTGCAATGATTTGTGATATTGTTGATCCCAATTCTATCTAGTACTCAGACCTTTAAAACAAACTTCATGACCAAGTTTTGCCACCTAACCTATCTCAAAAATAAACCAAAGCCTTCATTCATCATTCCAATTTTTATACTCTACTTGGATCTACCCTTTACCATCACAATTTTGATGGAACTCTACTTCATTGTTTAACTTCAATAGAGTCTACACTAGCATTAAGAGAAGTTCATGAAGGAGTATGTGGTGTTCATTCTAGTGGGGTATTCCTATCTAAAAAACTTTTGCATACTAGTTATTATTGGCCCACAATGGATGTAGATGCCATTGCATATGTAAAAAGTGTGACAAATGTCAATGGCATATTAATATGATTCATGCCCCGACAAAAATTTTGAAATTGATGTTGACACCATGGCCATTTTCTACATGGGGACTTGACCTCATTGGGAAGATCAACCCCACTTCATCTGATGCCCATAAACATATCCTTACTACCACCAAATATTTCACTAAGTGGGTTGAAGCTATACCCCTCACTTACGTGACTGGAAAGAAAATTTTCAAATTCATTTTCATCCATCTCATTTGCCACTATAGTATCCTTTCTGACATTATATTTGATAATGGAGGATCATTTAAGAACAAGGATGTAAATCAACTATGTACTAAATATAACATCACCCAAAAAAATTCTATATCATATTACCCTCAAGGTAATGGTCAAGCTGAGGCATCTACCAAAACCATTATCAATATTCTCAAAAATATTATCAATGATGCTATTTGTGATTGGCACTTGTAGATATTCCCTACCTTTTGGGCATATCATACTACCAATCATCATACTCCCATAGGAGCCATTCCATACTCACTTGTTTATGGTACTAAAGCCATCCTTCCCATTGAGGTCAAATTACCTTTACTATGCATCTCTTTCAAGCATGTCCTAAATGATCATGACTATCGAATAAATTGGTTGTAAGAGCTAAACCTAATTGACGATAAATGCATATCTATTCTCTACAATCTTTAATCATATTAGAATTGACTCAAAGGCCACTATATTCATTGTGTTAAGTATAGAACATTTGAACTTGGTGATCTTATTCTTAAAGAAAACCAAAATAATACCATGGCTAAGAATAATCATAAAGGGAAACTCAAACCAAATTCGATAGGCCTTTCATCATTTCTATAGATTATGGATCAGAAGCATATAGGCTCACCATACTAGACAATAATAAACTTCTGAAGCTAATGAATATTATTCATCTCAAGTGATATTATGATTGAATGGTAAGGTGTATTTTTTGTATTGACCATTTTAGTTATGCCATTTTATTACTATTTTTCTTTATATAAATACCATCCTTATCCATCCTCTTCACTATATCCACTTTACACTTTTGACCTATCATCCTAGTGTGTTCCAAATCATATCCCATTTGAACTTGGGTTTTGCCATTCCTTAGATATTTTTAGCATCAAGGTATCTGATTAGTTTCATCAGTTGGCTCAAATACTTCAGGCAAAGATCATATTTTGGGATAGTGTGATAGAAGTTTTGGTAGTTGCATCCTTTATTTGTTATGCCTTTCTGACCACCGAACTTACTATTAATTATAACCACCTTTGAGAAAATAAGTATCATTGATCTATGCCATTATGTCCTAGTTATAACTACATATGGCCAAACTAAGGGAAATATTAAGCCTTGACGTACCAACTTACCACTTCCTATGTTGTACTATCCTTTTTTACCAACTATGTCTATTTTATTTGAATTGACTATTACACTAGTCAAATTTCTCCACTGTAAGGTAGAACTATAGTGACTTGAGGTCTTAATCTATGGCTATGTAGATAGTGCTCAATACTTATTGAGGTTAGCTCAGTTACCCTAAGCCACACTCTCACTATTTTGTGAGAAACCTAAGCCATACTATCATAATTTTACAAGCAACTTAATTTTGAATGCTCTCGCTATTTTATGAGAAACCTAAATTTGAATGCTCTCATTTTTTTGTGACCTCAAACCATTTAGTGTCTCATAATTCTTGATTGAGTTGAGATACTCCAAAACAATTCCAAAAATATTTGAAAAATAATTAAAAATGATTAAAAATATTAACCACTTCTTTGCCTTAAGGATTTTAGGAACCCTTACTAAGTTACAATAAAATCAGATATCATTTAATTTCCCCATCCTTTTTATCCTTTTATATCACACACTTGTCATTTTGAAAGACCATTCCTCTTCTTCTATCACATCAATTCTATTTTTTTCATTAGTTATCTCATTCTTCCCATTCCCTAAGAGAACTACATTTGGCCTAATTTTTTTTATTGGATATTACATCCATAGAACTATGTAGGCAACATCTACTTACCTAGTGCATATGGAGATAACTCATCCACCCCCTTCCTTTTCTTTTGTTCCCCCATTTTGTTCATTTGTTTATTTGTCACCTATTTTCTAGGGGCAATGTTCATAGGGTTTCTATTGCATTATTTGTTTATTTGTCTGCCTATTTATTTGATTTCAACACTATTGCCTTGATTCAATTTATGTGTGTTCATTAGGTGATTCCTTGCCCACACTTACACAGGAATCTATCCATATTCATAAGTTTACATTGTCATCATGGTTTTTATCATTGATGCATTATTTTCTATTGAGTATTGGATTACAGGAGTGAGTCTTTATGCATATTTTAGCCAAGTCTTCATGATGTTATAGCATGATGCCTACTGACACATGCTATAACAAACCTCAACTTCAAGAAGTCTATTTAGTGATGACAACATCTCTTCAACACTGACATCTTAATTTTATCCTAATCATATCCCAATAGAGTAATTAAACATGAAAGAATTTTAATCTTTATTAGTTTGGTTGAGCATCTCCCTACTAATAGGTTGTTCTTATTTATCATTATCCTCTATCTTAAGTTATCATCCTCCTTCACCAAGTTTATCATGTTTTCCATAATCTAGGTCGAATTATTATAACCACCTATAGGCAAATCATTGCACACCATCCCACCTGCATTTCTTAATGATTATAACTACCTTTAGGAAAATTATGATGTTGTCACCACTTTACTTTTTTTACCCATATAAGGGCATGTTTTTACCTTATTTTTCTATCCTAACTGGGGTAGCTCCATATTCTCAAAATTATAACCACCTTTGGGAAAATCATTGTGTTATCATACCACATTGTCACTATCAGGGTACAATGCTTATATCCACCTCTAGGCAAAAATTTTCACACCATCCCACTTTCATTCTTACTGATTTTGACTACTTTTTCAATATCATTATGTTTTCACCCCATCATCTTTCCTTTCTTTGGTCCCCTCATTTCACTTCTTTCTCTTTGAGAGAACATTTACCGACCTACTTGTTCCAATAGTTCCCTCAAGGGGGCATCATATAATTAGTTTATCATCATTATAGTTGTAGGCATACATGACCTTTTCATTATTTGAGAAGACATTACTATGCTTATATCTTTTAATCCCTTTTCCAAATAGGGGTAAACTATAAACACCTAAAATTGGCCATCAATGACCTCCAACCAGGATTTTGACCAATTTCCACCCAAAATGCACAATTTGGCTTAAAAAGATTAAAACATGCTAAATGATGTGAAACAAACATTTTAAAATACCAATTTTGGCTAGGGTATCCCTAAATGGGGTAGTAATTTATGGGATAGCTAACTTTGATCAGATCATTTTGATTCAAAATGACAATTTTGCACCTGGGTACTCTGGACTGCTCTTTCCTATAAAATATCTTACACAAGATGAGTGCCTTTATTATTTATTATTTGTAACATCCTAAATAGGAATAAGGTTCCAATACATCTGATGTAACCTTCCAATTCTAATCCATTTGAATTTTTGACCAATAATAAGGCATTTTGATCAATTTGAGTAATTTGTGCATAAAGTGCTTAAACATGCTTAAGAGCTAATTAATCCAAATTAAGGATTAATTAAGAATTACATGGAAATTTGTTGAATAATTTGTTTTAGAAATGAATATTGAGTAATTACATCATCAAGTGACCTCATTTCATTGGAAGACATCCCTAGTCCATAAATGCCATAAATATCAAGATTCATTCCCTCTATTCCTCATCAATGCCTTCCAAGATGCCCTCCATGCCTCTTAATTTCCCCTTATTCTAATTTCATGATGAGAATAATTATAACATTAATTACAAAAATTGAATGAATCCTCAACCACACATCTTAATCTTAAGATGGATGGTTTAGGTTGATTCTAGACATTCTTAAAAATCTATAAATAGAAAGGCCATGAACATAATTTTTAAGACATGATTATGTAAAGTTATAATGTATAATTGATTACAAAGGCTTGATAATATAGAATTATAATGCAAAAATTATTCCAAAAGCCATTTCAATTAATTTTACCATGCCAAATTGATTTCAAACCAAGCCGAGCCACAAGACAAAGGTGCCAAAGAGAGATGGAGGTAGCCAAGCTTCCATTGATGAGGACTTCATGAGCACAAGCTGAGCAAGCCACTACTACAAAGGCATATGGTGCATACAATGAAGGTGAAGGAATTATTGTGTCTTATTCCTTACTCTTTAGTTGTGTTTATCATTTATTTTTGTTAACTAAGCTCTTCCTAGTGTGTATGCCTAGAGATGTTATGCTATTAGCGTGTTTCTTTCATTTTGTTTTCATTTTGTAAATAAAACCATACTAACCATCCTCTCTTCAGTCAAATTATTAGATCACAAAAGCCATGCTATGGGTAGAGCTATGGTACCCATATTTAGGATTAGGCTATAACTATGACAGTTAATCACATGGTTATCTATTGTAATTAGTTTCCCTTCAAGGGATAAGGATAGGTAAGTGTGGGTGTAAATATCATAAATCAAGGGACAAACTTAAGTTGGAAAATAAGTTGAGTTTGATCCTTTTTAACAAAAGAAAGGACGTGGATATGAAGTATTTAGAGGATCAAGTTATAGTTTTCCATCGAGAGAGGACAATTGGTAAGCTCCTAATCCATACTTATGGGTTATGATGTAGGGTCCAAGCCAATTGAAAGCAAACTTGCCTCTTTTTATTTTCTCTATATTGGTTATATGTTGGTTTTCCTTTAGGACAAGCTCTCTTATATTGAAATCTCATTCTTTAAAGTGCTTTTTATAGGTGCACTTGATTCACTCTTGGTAGACACAAAGATGGTTAAGAATTGTTAAATGATGCTCATCAAGTAGATCAAGTAGTGATAGACATTCTTGATGATAATATCTCTCAAAAATGATGTATTGTAATTATATGTGAAGAGAAGGAATTTGGACATTGAGAGGCAAGAATACCTCTACTCTAAATACTAGAGATAAAAGGGATGTACCCATAGAGGTTTGAATGATATTATGATAGTCCCATAAAGAGAAAGGGATGTGCAAGTACCAATCCTAACGTAAAGCACTGATTACTTTGTTTAAAAAAATTTTGAGGGTTTTTTAGAGGCTGTTGCTTATCCTTTTTATTTTGGATCGTAAGGTGAGGAAAAGCTTAACTTGATTCCAAATACATCAAACATACCTTGCCTTTCTTATTTTTGAAATATTTGTCATTATCGGTGATGATCTTGTATGGAAAATCAAAATGATAGATGATATGATATGTTGATTGATGAATTTGACTATCTTGGTAGCTTTGGTTGAGATGAGAGGAATAACCTCCACCCATTTTGTGAAATACTTAGTGGTGGTGATGATGGATTGGTACCACTATGAAGAATGATGATTGATTTCCCTAATGAAATCTAAGACCCATTGTGAAAAGGGCTAATAGTATTTTGATACTTGAAGGCCATGGGTAGGCACATGATGTAAATTGGCATGTTATTAACATTTAACACACTTATTTACATAATAATAACAATCTTGATTAATGGTATGGTAATAGTAGCCAAGGCAAAGTATACATTTAGTGATAGCTAAACCATTAAAGTGTCCCCCATATATTCTATCATGTGTTTCTTTGATAGCAAGGGAAGCTTCATGATTATGTAGACAATAGATAAGGAGGCCATAAAAACCACATTTGTGGAGTATTCCCCCTAGTAAGGTATAGTGAGAGGTACTCTAAACAAAATCTCTTTGGGCATTCCTAGAGAGGTCAGGAAGAACAATGTTGAGATTGAGGTAGTTAAAGGTTGGCTCATGCTATATGTTTGATCGAGATACTTCCACACTAAAAATGGTAGGGAGGTATATATTGATATAAGAGGGTGCGATAAAGTAGTAGATGCTAATAAAGAGTTTATAATCAATAGGTGTAGATGGGATTTCCAAAGTAAGGGAAGTTATTGTATCCATGAACCTATTAGTAGATCATTGAATAGACTAAATAAGGTAATGTTCAAATGATGCTAAGAGTACATATACTATATATTTATAATTTTTCAAGACATCATTATTACATTGGTAGGATTGGTTGACCAAGTTGACCATAAGTTAGGAATCCCCAAAGACACTGATCATCTTAACTCCAAAGGATAAAATGGTCTGGATACTTATTACTAGGGATTCATACTCAACCAAATTATTGGTGCACTCAAAATAAAGTTTAAAGTAAAAGGTAAGAGTTTATCCATTGATGGGAATGAAAATAAATCTAACACCCCTACTACATTGGCATTTTGAGCCATCAAATAACATGGTCATTTTATAGATAGGGTCTTCTTGAGAAAGAATTATGATGGACTTGTCCAAGAATGAAAGAGGAAGTAGTTAGTTATCTACTAAAGGAGTTTCAACTAATTGGTCAGTGATGAATTTCACTTTAATTTACTTTTAATAGAGGAACTCAAGGTCAAACTTAGTGAAAAACATGAGCCACTTAGCCATATGCTAGTTTTGGTATGATTTAGAGTACAACTACTTGAGGGGGTCATTATCAGTGATGACAATAGTTTTATGATTGAGAAGGTAATGAAAATTTTTGGAAGAAAAAAATACTAGGGTGAGGCAAAGCTTCTAAGAATGGATGTACTAAGTCTCATACTCTATAAGTGTTTGACATATGTAGTAAACAGCTTGCTCTTTCTTTTGGTCATCATGGTGAGCGAACATTACACCTAAGGAATGGTTAGTGGTAAAGATATAAAGGTAGAAGGGTTGGTCCTCTTTAGGAGGGGTGAGAATGGTTGGAAAAATAAGGTAATCTTTGAGTGAATCAAAGGCTTGTTGGTAGTCCTTATTCCACTTAAAATATGTGTCTTTATTAAAATGATGGTGAAAGGTTTACATATAGTTGATAACTGAAGGGTGAAGTGACAAATGGAATGGAGCTTCCCCTACATGCTTTGTAGCTAGTTAAGGTGGGTTTCAGGTGGCTTCTAGAAAACTATTATGATTTTGGTAGGGTCTACCTTGATTCTTCAAAAAGAGATGATAAAGCCAAGAAGCTTTCCTGATAGGACCCCAACAATACATTTTTGGGTTTGAGTCAAATGTGGAAATGGATTAGGAAATTGAAAATGATTATAAGAACATCTAGATGATCTTTGTGATATTTAGATTTCCCAAAGAGATCATCTACATAGTCTTATACAATTTTAAGGATGAGATAATGGAAGATATAAGTTATTATACTCTGGTAAGTTGCTCTAGAATTATTTAGACCAAATGGCATGACCCTATAGAAAATATTTCCCCATGGTGTAATAAAAATTATTTTTATGATGATACTTGGGGGTAATAAAGATCTGATTATATCCCAAGAAATCATCCTTGAAAAATAAAATCTCATGGCCAGCTGTAAGATCAATAAGCTAGTCAATCTAGTTAAAGGGAAGTCATCCTTTGGGCAAGTAAGGTTGAGGTCATGTATGTAAATGTAGAGTAAAATTCCCTCTATAATACTGGTAATGGGAATTAATTTATAAACCCATTAAAGATAATTAATGGGTTGGATGAAATTGACAGATAAGAGATGTTGAAGCTCTTCTTTGACTAGAAGGGTGATGTAAGGGTGCATCTTATGAAGCTTTTATTGAATAGGTTTATCATTAGGTTGGGTGAAAATGTTGTGGAGGGATATGGAAGGGTTGATTCTAAGAATATCCTAATAGGAACAAGTAAATTCTATGCTTTGGTCATGAAGGAAAGAAGATTAATCTTGATTTTCCATACAATCTAAGGATTAGCTAGTCTTTATAATGTGATGATTATCCTAAGTGCCCAAGTTGAGTTTGATAGTGGATTTTTTAAACATGGTTTGGTTCTCAAGAGGAAGAAATTTATGGATATAAGAATACCACACATCGAGGTAGGTGAGAATGGAATCATTATCCTGATGTTGGATGGTGTTGATAGTAAGAGAATCACTTTATACCATTTCAAGATGAATGAGAGGAAGGGTTTTAGTTAGTCCATACTTTTTATAGGTTAGGGGGCCTAAACTAGAATTATTGACTAAAAAAAGGTTAGGAGTGATCTCAAAATCCTCAAACTTTGAATGAGATAAGGTTGGTGAGGATGGGATATTTTACTCAATGGTCGTGATGGATTTTGATGAAGTGGTGGGTTCTTCTGGTGGGATGAACCCAAGGCTAAATAGTTCACAAGGTTTATAGGTTTTGATGCAAGGTAACTCATCAGGTACAAATTATAATGGATAAGGCCAAATACCTTATAGGCACACTTGTGAAGGTATAATTTGGAAAATGATAGTTTGTCAAGATAGGAGGACTCGAAGGTAAATGGTTGGGTGTTAGAGGTAGTGCTAGAATCAAGAAGTGGATGATCAAGTCCTTAGTAGATTAAGTTGTTTTTATGGTTGGGAATATTGAAATGAATGATGGTTCTAATGTTGGGCTCATAATTAGGACCATGGTTGAGTTTCCCATACTCTTAAGTAGTAGGTAAATCATCCAAGGCTAAAAGATGATACTCCCCCAGTGAGAGATGTTAGAATGTGGGATCTAAGGGGTCATATATGGGGATCTAAAAAGAAAGGATAGATGAGTTAGTTCAAGCTTCATTAATTTTAGAGGTGTATTTTTTGTTGGTTCATGGTGAGGTGGTTTATGGAGGAAAAATAATGTCATTGGGTTAATATATCATGTTAAAAGATGCAAAAAGACTAGGGTCAGCTTTTATGATAACAAATTGACCCTCATGCTTGAACTTGACACATTGATGTAAGGTGGATGGGACACAACACATGGCATGGATCCAAGGGCATCCAAGTAATATGTTATATTATAACTCATCTTATACAACATAAAATAATTTTGTAACTATGTAAGGTCTCAAGTGGATGTGGAGGATGACTATCCTCAAGGTAGTGGCCATAGTATCATTGAAGAAGTGGAGGACCACTATACTTTTTGACATGATATTCTTAGGAAATTAAAGTTGGTCATAATCATAAGAGGAGATAATGTTAATATTATCTCCTCCATAATCATCACCCTTTTGATGTGGGTTTGATTGATGTATTCAGTGATGAAGAGTAGAGGATCATGATCTTTAGGATGAACATAATGTATTTCTAAATCTTGAAATGTTACAAAGGTATAAAGTTAAAGGGATCTGATAATAAGAGGTTGAGGGTCTTCTAGTTGAACCTATATTGATTTCAAGTACTCTATTAATGATTGGTAGTAATGGGGTGAGGTGTTGATTAGTTTGTAAAGTCTCATCTTCACCAGTGTCTGGTGAAGTTATTTTAGAACCACTTGTTGAATGGATTTAGAAGGGTTGGAAAGAGGCACCTAAAATGGATATTTTGTGTTTTTGTGAAGGTGAGGGTAAAGGTGAGGGTGCTTGGGTTTAGTTGGAAGGTTGAGGGGTGGAAGGGTATGTCCATGGTATGGAAAATTTGGCATGTCCCTTATCCTTTTATTAGGACCTTGATTAGGTAACCATATGGATAATGTGGATTAGGGGAGGTATTGGGCTACATGGATGATTTTATTCCTCCTCACTCTTGGGTGAGAGTGGGGGATTAGGTAAGTGTTGGATGATTTCATTTGGTGGTTGGGTTGGTAATGGTCTCAAGGGAGGTTTATCTTATTATAGATCATCCTCATCCCATAAGTTATGGATAAGTACTTAGATATATTTATAGTTCTCCATGTCATTTCTAAGGGTCCTATGATATGAGTATATTAGACTATTTTTTAACCATGATGGTTTAGGACTTGAAGGGTTTAAGGGTGTTATAGGTGGTAGGATTAAGGAAGAAGTTTGGAACAACCTTTGTAGAATGGTCAAATATGATTTTAGAAAAGATATTAGAGGTGATAGGTTTTTAGTGTTAATAGTGGGAGCCTTGTTAAGAGTAGGCTTCACCATGGAAGGTATTAGTGGTTGAATGGTTTTGGTCAGTGGTTTTGGTTGGATTTTTTTGGTTATTATTAGTTTTAAGGTGGAAGATTTAAAAGTGGATGGTGAGGGTTTGGTGATAGGTGGGAAGGTATATGTAGATAGGTTATTTAAGAATGATGGGTATTTTGATGATTTGGTAGGGGTAGGTGTAGATAGAGAAAAAGGAGAAGGTTGACTAGATGAGGAATACATAATTATAGTAGGGTTCACCTTCTTTGTAGAAGGATGTGCTTATCAGATAGTAGAAGAATAGGGTTCTAAGATATAAGGTAAGAGGGAATGAGGTAGCATAGCTCTAGTTCAAGGTTGGAGTTTAGGATGTTCCACCTTCTTTGTTGTTTTGATTGGGGTTTTCTTTGGTGGACTAGATGGGGTTAATTCCAACCTTAAAGATGGGTGAGCAAGGCTAGGTGTAGGAAGTATTCCTAGATTCTTGATAGGTTTGGATAGAGAGGCACAAGATGATTTGACAATTTGATATTGATGTGGGTTGGATGGTTCCCTTATTGTTTTTTAGGGAGAAGTGTTTGATGAAGTTATTGAGGTGGTGATAGTTTTAATGGTGGATGTAAGTGAGGTTGAAGGTTTAGGTTTTTTTGATAAAGGATCCCAAGATGATTCCAAAAGGTGGCTCTATCTAGATTGGGTTGAGAAGTGAACTCTAGACATTGAACCAATCTAGATAAAGTTTTGTAAATGAGTTTAATTCCCTGGTCATTGGTTTCAAATATTAATCCCATGGGTTTACGTGAGAGAATGGTTTCTTCACCTTTGCCCTCAGTATTAGGTGCCAAGATTTGGGAGGATGTTTCCTCCATGAAATGTGTAAAAAAAGTTAACTCTTCTTTTAGGATTGCTCCCAAATATAGAATGGGTGATTTTGAGATAGTGTAGGAAGGTATGATGGCCTCAAGTGAAGGAAAAAAGGTGGTTGATTCATTTTTTGGGTGTCCAAAGGAATGGTGAGTAATTCCACCACTTCAATAAGTGGAGTGGGGGAAGAGGTACTTGAAGAAATGGTTGCCTCCCTTGTTATTTATATCAAAGGAGATGTGGGTAGGTCTATGATATCATAAAATAAGGAAGGAGGGGTGGTTGCTTCCTTTGTTTGGGTCTCTAAAAGAATAGAGGGTGAATCCACCACTTGAATGAGTGGAATGGAGGAAGAGATAATTGAGTTAATGGTTTCCTCAATAATAGGTTCACTAATAATGAGATTAACCATATGGACCTCACAAGAATGAGATGATTCCAATTTATTATCATCATAGTTATTTTGGGGAATGGTTTACAAAAGATGTCAAAGGACTAATTTGGGGATGCATTAGGATTATCAAATACATATTCTTCCTTATCAATCATGTTTTGGACAATGGTTTTAATGGTGTTACACCTACCAAAATCATGTTCAATGATATAGTGGAAAACACATAGATCATTGTCATTATACCAACTAGGTGTAGGGTGAGAAACATCAAATTATTGGGGAAGTTTTATGTGGGAATTTGTATGATGCTATCTTTGAGAAATTTATCCAAAAATGAATCATAAGACTCCCCTATTAGAGTGTATTTTTTTGGGGTAGCTTGCTTTTGATTCCTTTTTTTTTTGGTTGGAAGAGTTAGAGGAGTTGGTATGGTTACATTATTGATAGTTGGTGGTGGACCAATTTTAAGGATAGTCAAGTTTACATATGCCTTTAGTTTGGTATTAGGTTATATTGATTGGTTATTTTGGATGAGGAAGGATCATTATATTTAAAGCTAGCATTTTTGTTCCTTATTTTTAATTTTACCTTATCAATGGATTTGATTTCTAATTTGTGTTTCATAGTGAAAACCTCATCAAAAGTCTTAAAAATTTGAACTTGAAGAGTTGGGAAAATATGTTTGGTATAATCCCAAGAGAAAAGTTCAATCAAATTAGGTTGGGGTATAGATAAATAGAGTTTGATGATAAAACCTCTTCATCTATATATGAAATCAGCAACTGATTCATTATCGAATTTCTTAATGGAGTAGAGGTACGTAATAGAGACCTTTTTAGATATATTGACTGAGAAATGATCTAAAATGTTTTGGACAAGTTGGGATTAGGAAAAGATGGAGTGTTTGGTGAGATAACTATACCAATCTAAGAATGGTCTAAATAGAGACATGGGAAAAGTATGAAGGAAAAGACAATCATCAAATGCAATCAAATAACAAGAATGGTGAAATGCTCTTAAGTGTTTTTGGGGGTTCTCCTTGATCTAGAACTTGGAAGACTTGGGTAGTTCCCATTGATGAGGATAATATCAGATATTGATGGATGGGTGAATAGGTTTATTATAGATTTGATAATAAGATAAAAGGTTATCATCCCTAGAAATAGAGGACTCTAGGTTGGTCATTTTGTCCATTTACATTTTGACCAAATTTGTTTCATGTTGGGAAGATCCATAATTATATGGTAAGTTTGGTTGAGATTGGGTGGTAGCAATATATGGATAAGTGGTGGAAGGTTGAGAAGATAACACATATTGGTATATGATCATTGGAGGTTGGGATGGTGACATATAAGGGTTAATGAGAACAAAAGGTTAGAAAGAAGGTGTTATGTATATTTATGGATTAAGAACATATTGGTATAATGTCATAGGTATTTCTTGAGGGATTGATATGGGTTGATATTGAGGTATGAATGAGATGGTAGTTGGTTGGGGTTGAGTGGTAATTCTTATGTTAAGAGGTGGAAGGGTAGGAGGTATGGAAATCACCAAATTTGAAATGGGGTGGAAATTGATGGGTTGGTAGTGATAAGGGGAATGGTGGAAATAGGAGTAGAGGATACCCCCATAGTGGATGAGGTATGGGTAGTAAAATATGAGGTTTCCCATATATGGGAGGTGTTGATTGGTGTAGGGAGTGTTTGGCTATGGGTTGGAATATTAGATTGAGTTTGGGTGGTGATAGTGGATGGTATATTGGTGGAAGAAAATGTTTGGGTGATCATAGGTTGGGTAGAGGTAATACCAACCATAATATGGGGAGGCATACCATAAGGTGGATCTATAGGAGGAACTAAAGCAAGAAGAGTGTAGTGAGATATGGTGTTGAGGTAATGTTTAAGGGCTATGGGGTTCTTATCAAGGAAGGTAGCTAAATACACATCACCCTTGAAAACTATCCAAGGCATGGTAGGAGGGGGATAAAGATGAGGAAAACTCTCAACATCAAAATTATACTCCATGGAAGAAGATGAAGAAGAATATAATTCCTGGTTGGCTTAGTTCCTGAACTATTGTATAGTAAAGACCATGTGAGGAATAGAAAATAAATGATAGAAAGCTCACAACTCAAACATAAAGCAAAAAAAAAAAAGGAAACTAATCTCAAGGAAATCAAAACATATACTAAAAGTGCATTTAAAACATAGGATTATTTTTATATCAATTTTGGCTTATGGCTTAGAAAGTTGGAAGAGAATATTTGGTTCTTAGGTCAAGTAGTATAAAGGAATTCTAAGGTTTATTTTAGGTATTAAAAGATCTCAAAAGGATTGTGTATTGAAATTGAATACATGGCTTGATATTGGGGCATACCTCCTCACTTCACACACCATAGTGATAAGGATGTCAAGTTCTTAGCCAAGATATATTGAATTTAAAAGTTTATACTCAACCAAACAGCTAAGTTGGTTCTCCCCTTTGTAATGAAATCCAAGTGGGATTGCTGAGGAAAGGTAAGGTTACCACTAGGTAAAGTGTCAATGTGTTGATTGATTTATGTAGGTAAGTTTGTTTTTATGTTTTGATTGATTATGTGGCTTGGTAAAGTGTGTGATAAGAAGAGTGAAAATACAATTAAATACTTTCCTTTTAAGTTAACTAGATGAACTAAAATGAGCAAGCAATCAATGTATGTAAGGTTTATTTTAAGCCCAAAAGAAATTTTAGATTTCAATATATGAGCATAGAATAAAGGAATAAAAGGGGCACCTAGATGATGCTAGGGTCCCACTGGGTGTGCCAAAATGTCTATCTTAATTTTTCTCATTTCTTAATTAAGGATGAAGATAAGAAACTAGTAATAATGGTGTGGCAAAAGAACCTGGTTCTTGATGTGTACGTAATTTAGATGAGTGTGGAGAGATATTATTTATATTGGAAGGAATAACCTATTAGATAATAAAGAACTAAAAAAAATGGTTATTAGCAATATAGTTAGGTGGACTACCTAGTGTGAGCTAGAACCAATAAGCATGAGCTTGTTAAGAGGCTATTAATCTACTCTTTGATCATAATTAAGTTGAAAGAGGTAAAAGTAAGTTAATTGAATCAAATAATAGAAGGTAATAAAATGAAATACAAGAAGAGATAGAATGATTGTTTATAAAAAATAACTAAATATAGAAATAGTGAGTCAATACTAGTGATAAAATAGATCAGGTTATGTTCATAAAATAAAGCAAGGGTATATGAACATGCATGGACATATAAAGTCATATTTATTTAGGGGTAAGGGGTTAGAAATAACTTGATATTATTTATTATCATAGTGACCATTGGTAGTTGGGTTGACTATCAGTGATTAAGATAACTATCTATGATTGGGTAATAATCGACATTTGAGGGTACCTATTAGTGGTTATACTAACCATTGGTGGTTGCCTGCAAAATTATAGAGGTACTCAAAAAATGAGTTACATAATAAATCAATGATTAAGGGTCTGTTTAAAGGTTTGTTCAAAAATGGGAGATTGGAAGATAGGTGAAAAAATTTGATGGTGGAGAGAGGTCAAAAAGCAAAATAGAAAAACCAAAGTACAAATATACCTATTGCTTGATAAATGGTTGATTGTTGGTGGTTGGAACAATTTTGGAATAGTAACAATGCTTTTCTTCAAGATTAATTTTGGTAGAGGTTTAAATCTCTATTATTGTTATTGAATTATTGGAGGAAGACTGGCTAGGAAGCCTAAATACTTGTGTACAAGAATGCTTGTGATCATGGATCATTTCACCTCCTACTCCCCTCATTTTATAGGCAAAGTGAGATGGAGGATAGAAGGTTACCTAAAAGGTTTTCTTATTGATTTCGATGCTTGGGAGTTGGTTAGCAATGGGAATGGTGGATATATTAAATTGTGTTGTGTTAGCTTACACAACTAGTGTTTATGTAAGAATGAGGAAGACCTAAACATTAACAGTCAGGCTAACCATCAGTGGTAAAGCTAACCATCGGTGGTTGAGTGATCAATGGAAAATGGGTCAAGTTGGGTTAAAAAGGGTTGGGTTTAAGGGTTAGGTAGTACATTAATGAGTTTATTTAACTAAGTGGCTAACTAGACCCAAGGTCCAAAGGGTTGGTTAGTTAATCAAGAAGGGTTAGGTGGTCCCTAGGGGTTCCTAAGGTATTTTGACATTTAGAACCATTATATATGGTTTTCTAATGTCTATAGAAATATATGAAGAAATAATAAAATAAAATAAAAACACTTCATCTAATCAAGAGATAAAGGAACCACCACTACAAAAGGTGAAAAAGGTAGAAGAAAAGGTTGATAAGGTCAAAGTATTATAAAAATGTTGGGTTATATAAACACCCACATCATCATGAGAGGAAATAATCATGGAGACATGTGATGGAGTGTCATAACAATAGACACTTTAGATATATAGGATATCAGAGTTTTGATAACAATGGATATGCATGGAACCTAAAGAAGGAATACTATGGTCAGATATGGAATCAGAGTAGAAAAGAGGTGTATGGAACATGGAATAAATGGGAAAATAACTATTAATATTCATGGAATACTAACTACCAGGGTCATGAATTGAATCAGAGTAGTGCAATGGAATATGGTACATGGTATTATAAGAGGAATAATTATTCATGGATACCAAGATGGTATATTATGATCATAAATGGAATCAAAGTAAGACATTTGAATTTCAAAATAAGGTTGGAAAGCTATCACCTACCTAGATCACATATAGGTGGTTAGATGATTGAGCTTGGATACAAGTGTGAAATTACTTGAAACACACTTATTATTTGGTTTCCTCCTATGTTTCAAGATTGAAACATGTTAAAGAGGGAAGGAATAATATGTACCTAAGGACATGATATATTAATGTCTATGGGTTGGTTAATATTATGACATGTGGCACACATCCTCCTTAGTTAGTTATATGGGTCCAATATATTAGGATAATGAAGTAACTTGTGGAATCAGTGCATTGGGTAATGGTTGGCCTATATTTGGATTAGGAGGTTACCCATCTATTTTTATTTATATAGAGATCTATATAAAGGATATGATTATCATTGTAAAGAAATAAAGTAAACATTGACTCTTTTATTGTAAGATGATATTGGAGGATATTTTTAATGATATTGCTAATAGTAAAAAGTCAAAACACACAATATGCATATGTGAATCATAATAATTTAGATATAGATAATATATAGAGATGTGGATCATCATTTTACTAGTGGATAAGAATCAACACATGGTTATTTAATATGTACATGTGTATAGTGCATGCATGCATGCATGTGTGTGTGTGTGTGTGTGTGTGTGTGTGTGTGTGTGTGTGTGTGTGTGTGTGTGTGTGTGTGTGTGTGTGTGTGTGTGTGTGTGTGTGTGTTTGATCATGTAATATCAATGTAATCCATAAAGGATGTGCACTATAAAAATTTTATGATATGTTTTATGGATTCCCAAATCAAAGTAACAATCAAAAAGAAAGATCCAAGTTGAGAAAAATCCAAGGGATAAAAGAATAATATATGAAAGGGATTATGTATAATATATAAATATAACCAAAGATGATTAAAAAAATAATGATGAATAATCTATGCACAATCATATGTGTTTCTATCAATTGAAATACCTCATGTAGAGGTCCTTTATCTAGTTGTAATAATGTCTCATTGCATTCTTTCCATCTACCATATATCTCTAATGTTATTGTATGTATATTGAGATATGAATCTAAACGTAGATCTATAGTCCTAGTATAGGATGTGTGATATTCTTTGTTACTATAATGGTAGAGTTACTAATAAGTATATCACCTATTTATAGTGATCATGATAGGTTATAAATTTATTTTATCATTCATTTGTGATCTTGGTTCTCCTGAAGGTGTGTTTATCTAAATATTTCCAATAAGATATTATGTTTTGTGTTTCTATTTCAAGCATATTTTTTATAATGTCCTACAATCTAATAATATTACATAATTTATATTTCCATCATACATTGGTGGTGTAAACCTATTAGGATTAAGTGATTATGGAGGAAAAAGTGCAATAAAGTTGTGTTTTAGTAGTTTATTTATTAGTATATGTAGATGTGATGATAATTTTGAAAATTTCCTCTTTGGTTGAAATAACATTATGAGTTGATTGTTAAATTTTGTTTCCACCTAAACTATAATATTTATCATGTTTTGATGTGCTACCTTTGGTCATGATGAAATATAGTAGTTTAAAGGATCATTGTATGTTGGACATGTATTTAGATTTCCTCCATGTGTAAGTGTAGCATATATATGTAATGTATATGGTATTGTGTTCATATTAGGTATTTAATGTTGGCCCAATAATAGGTAATGATTTGTACCAAGAATCAGAAATTGAAATAAATAATGTGCCTTATTTAGTATTAATATCACCTCCATTGAAATATTTTAAATCAATGGCCAAATTTGGTAATATAATCTAGTGATGGTGTGATCTCATATGTTTATATTTATCATATTGATCCATAATGTATGAAAAAACATATATGTTGAAAATATTTTTGGTTTCTTTTGCATCAATAATGACATGTTTTATGAGTTTTTTTGATACGATAACCTAGATAAATACTTAATAATTTTGGGTGATTTTATACCTAATACCATTATTATTATTATTATTATTATTATTATTATTATTATTATTATTATTATTATTATTATTATTATTATTATTATTATTATTTTTATTGTTGTTGTTGTTGTTATTATTATTATTATTATTATCATCATCATCATCATCATCATCATCATCATCATCATCATCATCATCATCATCATCATCATCATCACTAATAGAGTAATATTGTAGATTATTAGACATAGATGAGTCATGTGTCAATATGAGTTTCTTTTATTTATTTTATAAAATTAGTATGTATATTTGACTTATTAGGTTTTGAACCTCTATGAGGATTCTTTCAATAGATTTATGAACTATAGACAATAAATGAACAATGAAATAAACTTTGTAAAATAACTCAAAATAACCTTTAGATCATAGGCCACTTTGAGGGGGCAAATTCCTTTGAGAAATATCAATACAATAATATTCTTTGATGCCTTCATTTGGCCTGAACACTTACTTAAATACTAAATCTATTCTAACACCAACTACTTCCCATGTATGTGGGATAATTAAAATATGTTAATGGGATAACTTACAAAGTGTATGCATCCATAGTGACTAATACACTACTAATGCAAATACAAGGGTAAGACATAGGTTCTGTTCATGTCTTAAAATGGTGCTAGATATTAATCAACAACAATTGGAAGTTTCAAGCTGTGGGACAATGCGGCTTGAAAACAACCTCCAGATTTTAAAGAAGCTGGTCTCTTCTTTTGTATTGGGTGTTGGGGAAAAGGGATAGGAGACTAAACAAAAATGCAAAATGCAGGAATTGAAACCTAACTATGGCGATGTGCCTAAGAGTAATCCTAATCCTAACCTAAGCATAGTGAAACTATTATGTGATTTTATTACATTTAAGAGCAGACAAGTGCATGATCAATGTAAAAGATTGGAATAACAGAAATAGAGGCTCACAACAGGGGAGTCTTTGGATGAGATACAGGAATTGTCAACAAAGGCATAGTGTTCAATCTTCTTAATAGAATCTTCCAATCATGTTAGAGGTGCAAAATTCACACATAGTTATGTAGAACTTCAAACTCCAGAAAATGGGACAGAAGTAAATAAAATTTTCAATCACAACACTAGAAAATCTACAACATAGACTACTTTGCAAATGACACAGATGACATCAACAAGGGCATAGTGTTCAATTTTCTTATTGAATCTTCCATTCATATAAAAGATGCAGAAACACACACAGTCATATAAACCTTTCAACTCAGGAAAATGTAACAAAAGCAAATGATATTATTGGTCAAAAACTTTGAAAGTCTAAAACAATGAGAATTCCCCCCTTTTTTTTCAGATTTTACAGTCCTGCTTATATAGATTCAGATGTCTCCCTACATCATCACCTTGTTTCACACCTAAAATTCAAATTCTATCACCTACTAGGCTACACACCTATCTATTCCATCTTAAACTCTGAGGGGACAAACAGTCGAGTCATTTAATGCTTTGGGGGCTCCATAAAACTACCCGATCACTCTTCCACCTACTTCAATTAACTCCAGCCAATTTTCCCTCCATTTTGCTTTAACAGATAGACAGACACTCTATTCTATTAGATATAAGGGAGGACACTTAGCCGATTCATAAACTTTTCCCTTTATGGTCTAGGAAGCACCGGAGGATGACACTTGGCACCTTCTGCTTGATTCATCGAAGACACGTGGCTCTCTCTGCTTCCCTTGTAGTAACACTAGGGGCACATATAAGATTTTTACAGATGGAAACATTTGGCAGCTTCCACTGATTTTGAAGTAACACTCGAGACCCACCACAATTTTATATTTGGCAATAGAGCTTGACAATGATTCTCTCAGGTGTTGACACGTGGAGGCCTCTATAGTTTTGAGGAGGGTAAGTGGCATCTTCCGCTTCTTTTATGGATGGAGTAGAGGGGGACCCAAAGAGTGACATTTGACAGCATCCACTACTTTGTGGCACTTAATAAGATGATGCCTTAATGTTGAATGGAAAGCATTGGACTCACAGCTTCCCAAATGTTGACACATGGTGAGGTCTACTACTTTGTCAAAAGAGGCCTCAGAGAGTGACAACTAACCTGCTTTGTCTCCCAAAGATTCACACTTGGTAAAGTCCACTGCTTCAAAACCTAGGCAAAAGAAATAAGAAGGAGAAACGGTCCCACAGCCAGAGAATGACACTTGGTAGCTTCCACTGCACTCTGACACTTAGTCAAAATAAATCGGCCCTCTGCATCAAGACTTCACAACTTCACCTGAAGAATCAAAATTGTAGCACTTGGATCAAAGAATAAATTAAATATGACGTAGAGTAAAAATTACTCTACAGTTATTGGTGACTACTAGGACTTTTGGGCCTGCTCAAAAAGAACCCAACTCCTGCTCGATCAAAATTTCAAAATTTACAGCTTTAAAAGAGCTATCTGGAAGATAAACAACTCATGGTCGGATAATCCTTCCTTTCTCTGCAACTTGTCAAAAGCCAAATCCAAGATAATGAGATCCTTGTGTGAAAAGGTTTGCAGGATCTGGGCAGTGGCTTTCAGCTTGGATTCTAGCTAAAAAATAGGGATTAGAACATTCTCAACCTCAGAGGTTGGAGAATCATCTCGCAATCTCTAAAAAACTGTTTGATCCCTTTGCCTGGCTAGCATCAATGGCTGGATTTGATCCACTAGCATCACCATCCTTGCATCTAGAAATGGGGAAGGAAGGCCCAGTTGCACCAGATCTTCAATTTGTTGCCTCATTTTATCGATGCCTTCTTCAATGACATCGAGACAGCTTCTGCAGTTGTTGGCTACAACATTATGACTGAGCTCCTTATTGACCCATTTCATGGAGGCCATTATGTCAAGAATCCCCATAGCTACCAATGTTGCATCCCTTGAGCTATAGAGCTTCTCCAGTAAAGAATGAGAGTTTGTGACTCTCTGGGAGATCATGGCCAAAGTGTTTTGTACCAGATTCTTGACCATCTTGCACAGCTATTGCGTGTGGTGTAGGAAGGTGAAAAGTGGCCTAAGCTAGAGAATATCCAAAGAGATTCTCTCCCATGCTGACTTGTAGAGTTCCCTCACCAGCTGCACCATTCTGATACGTCTTGGCCTATTAGCCAACTTAATTTCTAGTTGTACGGTCTACTGCTACTCTGCCTAGAGCTAGGCTTGAAAAGCTACACCCTTGTTTTGTTCTTCTAGCAACCCTTGTTGTGATTGGGTAACCTACAGTTGGAGTCTTTTGATTCTTCCCTGTAATGTTGTGTTTTCCTATCTTAGAGCTGTTGCTGCACCCTTGGCAAGTTCAAGCTCTACTTTTAGAGAATCATTTTGGGCTTGAATTGCCTATTGAGTCTGGAGGGAAATAGTATCTTGAAACTATTTTTATAGACTAGCTATCTCATTGTCCTTCTGGTTTATTTGTTTGGCTAAACTATTGTAGTTTACCTTTTTCATGGCCAGGTTAGCCTCTATCTTCTGTAGTCTCCTTGATATCCTCAAATAATCTTTTGTGACCACAGAAGTGGATTCGGTCATGAGCTCGACTCTGTCTTGAGGCCTGAATAGGGACATATCAATGGCCACTGCATTCATGTTGTAGTATTTTGGCCGCATTTGTTCACTCGGCTTGGCAATGTTGGGCAACAAATGGGTCACCATCAGCTGCTATTGAATGGGGTCAAATTGTGACCTCAAATGTGGCACTACTAGCACTTTATTCACTTTACTCCTCTTCTTCTCTAATCGGGCTTCTCTTGCCTTCCTTGTGGCATCAACCTGCATCTAAAAAGTGGAAGGGGATGCAATATATCCCCCTGTGAAGGGAAATCCTTGTGGCAAGCCATATTGGAGAACCATTGGCTGGCTGGGGGTGAGTTAAAGGGGCATTTTTCTAGGAATAGAGGGGGACAAATAGGGTAACATTAAGTCTTGAGGCATGGATTGAGAGGGAGGAGGGGGAGTAATTTCTACCTAAGGAGAAGTTGCATTGATTTGAATTGGGCACTGTGAAGGCTGTTCTTCCTCTTCTGGGTCTAATTGGGACTGCACCCTTCCTCTTTTCTTGGGTGTTTTTGACGTTCCCACCATCTCTAAATCTCTTATATAATAACTTGGTATGAACCTTTTGCAAGATAAAAACATGCTTGCTACAACAAATTTCACTAGGTGCCACAATCACAATGAGCAAGATATTTTTCCAAGAATGCTTGAGAGTTTCTAAACTTTAAAATTTGTTAAGGGATTTTTATGGGCCTATCAAGTCCCAAATAACATTAAATTAAGGCGATCATTAACAAATCCTACTCAATCTTTGAGAAAGAGCCAGGCAGACACATTATACAGTGTAAGGTACCTTGGAGATTTGGAAAGATTTGGGGAAGCATTTATTGCAGAAAAAAATAAAGAATTAAAGAATTTTTAAGACGCTGACTCTACGTTTAAAATGCTTATTTTAAAGAAAAAGTAGGAAAGCAAAAACAAAACAAAGCAATGCGGGAATGGAAACTACCTAACTACATTGATTTAAAATCCTTATTTTCCTCTAGGATTGAAAATGAACTTTCCCACATCCTCTTTATGACAAACCAACTTGTGTTGCCATACCATTGGTTGCAACGGATATGTCGTTGATGGAATGTTCTCTGCACTAGCCACACAGATCTGCCTACACTCGAACGAGTCTAAGCAAAACATGTATTCGACACCTATGAACTCTTCTTGTCCTTGAATGCCCATCGAATACTAGTTCTTCATGTTGTCAGGTGTCATCAAGAAATCATGGGCTATTGGTTCTTCATGCTATGCCTTTTGGTATCCATTATCTTTTGGCACATCTTCATATTCTAGCTTTATTTCATCATCATGCTCTTTGATGACTTCATCCTCTTGCAAGGATGAATTAAAAGGCTGACATCTCTTCTACATACTCATTTGAATCTCAAGACTTTCTTCTTCATCTAAAACTAGCTCATCACCTCCTATCTCAATGACTTGGTCGAGGGAGTGTCCATGTTCCTCCATATCCTCTTGCAGAGTGAGGAAAAGATCAAAAATGATCTCCTCCTCATCAGAAGTTAAAGAAAAAGCTTGCAGCTTATCCTTTTGCTCATCAAAAGGAGATTCTATGGTGATCTCATCCTCCTCTATACTGATGAAATCCTCTTGACTAGCCATGAATTGAATGCACTCCTCTGTAAAGTTTTTAGCTGCTTCATCATCCTCTTCGGTCCAACTTAGAGACTCATCATCATGCTGAAAGATCTGGGGAGTGGTATAAGAAGTTTCTCTGAAGTGGGCTAATAGGAATTTTCATGGAAGTGAGGAGCCTTTTGAGGAATGGTGGGGGAGAGTTGAGGAAGAAGTGAGGGTCCGGGGTCATCCTGACTTGCTGCTGACATGGGCTTTGCATTATTAGGGAATTGACCTTGACAATTTTGACCTTGCCCATGAATAGGGGTGGCATATGCCTGATCTAGAATTTGTGGTGGTGGATATGAAGTTTGGTAGATTTGATAAGGCTGGTTATCATGAACACCTAGCCTCTCTTCTATAAATGCAATCAATCCACACACATCTAACATTTCGTATGTAAGCTCTTGCCAATATGCCCTTTCAATGGGATCCCACTCACTTTTGATCAGGTCTATTGCCTCCCTCACTTGATAGATGACCTGACAAGGAATTTATGGACCACATCCCCTTCTGTTATCAAGCTCTAACACATATTTTTTAAATCCCAGCAATGCTTTTTTGAAAGTGAAAATAAGGCTAGGTTCAACATGGGATGAGACATATTGGGGGGACTGGGTACAAGACTGATGTGGCTCATAACAATATGCATCCTCATTACTCGACATGATTCTAGGAGAAGCTTGTTCTCAATAAAACATATTTGAAGGAGAATAAGACTCATAGCTATGAGTTATAGAGTTATACATACCAAAGGGATTTCTTAATGATACTGCTTGATTGGCTGGTGATACAGAGTCATTGTTGGTGTCAATAAAAACCTCCAAAGGCAGATTGGCTAAAGAATACACAAAAATTATTCAACTCCTTGTAATATTAGTCCCACCAGGTGTGCCAAAAATTGTTGATGTCTTAAAATGGTGCTAGATCTTAATCAACAACAATTGGAAGTTTCAAGCTGTGGGACAATGCAGCTTGAAAACAACCTCCAGATTTTAAAGAAGCTGGTCTCTTCTTTTGTATTAGGTGTTGGGGAAAAGGGATAGGAGACTAAATAGAAACGCAAAATGCAAGAATTGAAACCTAACTATGGCAATGCACCTGAGAGTAATCCTAATCCTAACCTGAGCATAGTGAGACTATTATGTGATTCTATTACATTTAAGAGTAGACAAGTGCATGATCAATGTAAAAGATTGGAATAACAGAAACAAAGGCTCACAATAGGGGAGTCTTTTGCTGAGATACAAGAATTGTCAACAAAGGTATAGTGTTCAATCTTCTTAATAGAATATTCCAATCACATTAGAGGCACAGAAGTCACACACAATTATGTAGAACTTTAGACTCCAAAAAATGGGATAGAAGCAAATAACATTTCCAATCACAACACTAGAAAATCTACAGCATAGACTACTTTGCAAATGACACATATGACATCAACAAGGGCATAGTGTTCAATTTTCTTATTGAATCTTCTAGTCATAAAAAAGATGCAGAAACACACATAGTCATATAAACCTTTCAACTCAGGAAAATGTAACAAAATCAAATGATATTATTGGTCAAAAACTCTGAAAGTCTAAAACTATGAGAATTTCCCCCTTTCTTTCAGATTTTACAGTCCTACTTATATAGATTCAGATGTCTCCCTACATCATCACCTTCTTTCACACCTGAAATTCAAATTCTATCACCTACTGGGCCGCACACCTGTCTATTCCATCTTAAACTCTGAGGGGACAAATAGTCGACTCATTCAATGCTTTGGGGGCTCCATAAAACTACCTGATCACTCTTCCATCTACTTCAATTAACTCCAACCAATTTTCCCTCCATTTTACTTTAATAGATAGACAGACACTTTGTTTTATTAGATACGAGGGAGGACACTTAGCTGATTCATAAAATTTTCCCTTTATGGTCTAGGAGGCACCGGAGGATGACACTTGGCACCTTTTATCTGATTCATCGAAGACACGTGGCTTTCTCCGCTTCCCTTGTAGTAACACTAGGGACACATATAGGATTTTTATGGATGGAGACATTTGGCAGCTTCCATTAATTTTGAAGTAACACCTAGGACCCACCACAATTTTATATTTGGCAATAGAGCTTGATGATGATTCTCTTGGGCATTGACATGTGGAGGCCTCTATGGTTTTGAGGAGGGTAAGTGGCATCTTCCACTTCTTTTATGGATGGAGTAGAGGGGGACCCAGAGAGTGACATTTGGTAGCATCCACTACTTTGTGGCACTTAATAAGACAATGCCTTTACATTTAATGGAAAGCATTGGACTCACAGCTTCCCGAATGCTGACACATGGCGAAGTCCATTGCTTTGTCAAAAGAGGCCTCGGAGAGCGATAGCTGGCCTACCTCATCTCCCAAAGATTGACACTTGGCAAAGTCTGCTGCTTCAAAACTTAGGCAAAAGAAAAAAAAGGAGAAATGGTCCCACAGCCAGAGAATGACACTTGGTAGCTTCCACTACACTCTAACACTTAGTCAAAATAAATTGGCCCTCTGCATCAAGACTTCATGGCTTCGCTTGAAGAATCAAAATTATAGCGCATGGATCAAAGAATAAATTCAATATGATGTAGAGTAAAAATTACTCTACAGGTTCCTAACATCCCCTCCCCCTTAGAAAAATATTTGTCATCAAATATCCAAATGTTGGAATTATTGTTGAATGAGGAATAATGGTTCCCATGTGGCATCTTCTAGTTGCATGATGTGTCACTAGATTAAGAATTTCATGATTAAGTGTGAGAAAATTTAGTGGGTGCACCTATCCATGAAAGTTCCCAGTTTTATAAATATGGAGCCTTTATTATCAAGTTCTGATAAAACTATTTTCTCTCTGATGGTTATTGTTCTATTTTTCTTCAAATAGGAGACATATTAAACTGCGTGAACTTAGGAGGAACCTAGAAGCTCCAACTTATAAGTAATCAAATTGATCTACTGGAGAATCTTATGTAGACCATAAAAATTTAGAGTAACCTTATATCACCCTTTGAGTTTCAAGGATGATTGATAATATGGTTGCAGATGAAGAAAAACCATATCTCCAAGTTGAAAGGTGTAATTAAAGTGGTGTTGATAAGCCTTCTAATTAATTTGGTTTTGTGCCAAATGGAGATTGACTCATAGAGTGTTGAAAATCTGATTCTAATGTCAGATAGTAGTGTCAATTGTGGATGTTATATAAATATGGCAGAGGACACACAAATGACTATATTTGGAGAGGTAGCTTACCATGACTAAGATCACTATTTTTCTTTAAAATTTAGGGATTTAATTAATGAAATCCATATAAATATCAATCAAGATCCTAGTAGGAATGGGTAAGGGCTCGAACAAACCATGAATCACTATTGTTTCACTTTTGTTGCATTGGTAGGTATCACATTTAGCTAATATTTATTTAATTTACCCTCTCATCCCCTTATAAAATAAGTTTTGATGTGCCCACACATATGTTTTGAGAAATTCTTAGTGCCTATTTAGGGAGAATCATGTATTTCATATTATACAACTTGATGAAGGTCTATGCTATTGGGAAGCACCAAATGATCCTTATAATGTAGATAATTACCATCCCATGAATAACTTGGTACTAAAGAGGGGTTATTAGTCAATTGTTGAATGAGGTAGTGTAAAAATGGATCATTTAAATACCCTTGGTGTATATATTCCAACTAGTCAAGAATGGGTATGGATATGGTAGAAAGGCAAGTCTGGTCCTTGAATGTGAGTGAGAAAGCATCTATTGTGACATTGTCTCTACCCTTATTATAAGTGATATCATAATCATATCTGATTATTTTTATAACTGATTTATATTATGATGATGATGAGACCCATTATTCCAATAATTTTTTCAAACTTTGGTGATTAATTTTGATGCAAAAATGATTCCCAAGTAAGTATGACTATCATTTTTGCACTACATGCATAATTTACATCATTTTATTTTCATATATAGACAAAGACAAATTTTATATAGAAAGGGATTTTCTAGTGAAAGAAATAGGAATAACCTCTTGGAGAAAAAAAACACCCAAGTGCTTTCCACAAGCATCACTTTTGATGGTGAAAATCTTTGTGAAGTTTGGCATGTCCAAAACTAGTGTGATACACATAGCTTGTTTGAGTGCTATGAATGCCTAGTAAACTAAGGCATCCCATGTGAATGCATCCTTATTCAATAAGGAATTCAAGGGAGTCACAATATTTTCATAATCCTTGAATAAATTATGGTAGTACTCTGTAAGGCCTAGGAAGCAACAAAGCCTCTTGAGGGTTGGTGGTTGAGGCCAATGTTACATGGCACTATTTTTTTCTAGATCCATGCAGACTCCATCAACTTAAATAATGTGCCATATTTATTCAAAGTATTTTTGACTAAAGGAACACTTAAAATGCTTATTAAAAATTTATTTTTTATATAAGTTTTAATGATCTATCAATATGTTAGAGATGTTCATCGCATGTATGGTTTTAGATCAAAATATCATCAAATAAAAACCAAAACAAATTGATAGAGGAAAGGACAAAAGATTTTATTCATTATTGCTTTAAATGTTAAAGGGGAATTTGTAAGTCAAAATAGAATGACCAAGAATACATAGTGACCATCATGAGTGCATAAGGTTGTCTTTGGAATGTAATTAGCATGTACATAGATATAATGATATCTTGAATGAAGATCTAATTGGAGAAAACTTTTACCCCATGGAGCTCATGAAGAAGCTCATCGATGGCCATAATTAGGAATATATTTATGAAAGTGAGGTGGTTAAAGGAATGAAATTTAATGCAAATTCACCATAACCCATACTTTTTATTGAAAATAATCACTATGGAAGATTGTGGGTTGGTGTCAGGGTAAATAACTCTAGACTTGAAGAGTTCTCTTACTAGTTATTCAATATCAATAACTTTTTGATAGGAATAGTGGTATAAATGGATGTTAGTGGGATGATTCCTAAGAGGAGAAGTATATGATGTTATTCAGGGTGTGAAGGTGGAAAACCCACTAGATATATAAAAATGGTTGCATGTTTATTGAGGATAGATTGTAAATTAGCAAGGTAGTTAGTAGCAATAAGGAGATGGAGTTGGATGGAGTGAAACTAGGTAATGATCCTATGTGAGCCTCTATTTAAATGATTTTCCATGTAATGGGAAATGATGATGTGAGAATATATACAAAGAAAAACTTTAAAGTATACTTCTAGTCACTATTTTTGAATTGCATTTAAACCTCAGAGAAGTCCCATAGAATAGGTCCCAATGTGTAGAGGCATGGTGCCCCTAAAACCACATCACATCCCCCTAAGGGTAGGGAAAATATATTTGAGTGAGTAGTGTAATCACCTATAATGATACACACATTATAACACTTCATTTTACAAGTAAATGATCCCCCATTAATAATCATGATGTCAGGTCTATAACAAGGGTGTACAAAGTAGTCTGGCTACTTTAAAATGTGAGGATTGATGAAATTGTTAGTGCTACCAGAGTCAATGAGGATTGTGAGAGGGATATTTTCAAGAAAATCCTTGAACTTCATGGTTTGAGGGGAGGTAAACCCTTCTAGTGCATGTAGAGATATCTCAAGTTGAGTCTCTTGAACCATTCAATCCTTAGAGGGGATTTTTTCTATTTGAGCATCTTAGAATTCATAGATATCAAGCTTGATATCCTATTTTGGTAGTGATTCCACATATAACAAGTAGAGATTTTATGTGATTCACATGAAACCCTTAAACCATTTATCATCATAATTATAACATAATTCATTATCCTTATGATACCATATCTCTACCTCAGTAACTTGCTTGACTAGTGTAGTGGTTGGCCATTGCTTCGCTATGTTCTTTATGGGTGGGAAAGTTGGAGGTCAATACTACACTGAGAGTTTATTGTCTACTAACTTATCCAAAACCAAGGCATCCATCATGTTGTTGGGATGAAGAATTTTACCTCTAAATGGATTGGTTCTTTGAGGTTACTAATGAATAAACTATTGAAAAAGCCATGTGATAACCATTTAGTGTGATTAACTAATTTCTCAAATTCAATCTAATAATAAAAAATGGTGCATATATGACAGAGTTTGGTAAGAGCTCTTATAAATTCCTTGAATGAAGAGGGACCAAACCTACCCATAAGTAAGGATGAAAAGTGTTTCAAATCATGTTCATCATTCAAATTGAGATACCAATTGTATCATTGCAATGATTCTTGTTCCAAGTGGAAGGAAGTAATTGGGACTTTGTTTCCAGAATAAGTATTGTGAAGGTAGGTTTTAAATAATTTCTTGGATTGATATATCCATCCTATACTTTTTATACTATTGAATCCTAAAAATTACAACTTTGGCCCACATGATGTGTGGGGAAAAGATAAACTATTCTCTAAAGAAGACTCCAATATGTTGAATAAAAGGTTATTCTACTTATTTAGTTCATGCATCACATTGATTAACTCAATGACCTAGGTTTTCAATGTTTTGATTTCTTCCTTCATGATATTTTTTATTGCGTTGTAGCTACCATAGCTAATTCCTTTTAGAAAGGGATATAAAAGTGTGTTTTATGACATGATTAGTAAGTATATATATTTTAGTTTAGAGTCAATCAAAAGGAGTAAATGTATTTTTACTAGTTTCTTGGCACCTCCTCATTAGGATTGATGAAGGTAAGGAAAATTTCAAAATCATAATATAAAAATGGAAAATTTGTCAAAGAAAGACAAATGAGTATAAAATAAAAAGAAACAGTATGGGGATGTTTTGAATCAAGAAGACAAAAACTAAAGAAGTTATGGCAAAACCTGAAAAAATACAAAATTGATATTTTTGTCTAACAAAATTTGAATTTAGATATGGATCCTCAAGGAACAAAATGTGTATAATAGAATTTTAGGTGTTCTAGGAAATTTTGAGATTCAATGAAACTATATGGTGAGCTTTATGGTGAAAAAATGATTTTTTTTACTCTTAAAAAATTGATTGTTGCTCCTACCGAAAGTCTATCATCAAGTGTGTGGTTACCAACTATTCTCAACTATGATAACTCTGATGTTGGTTTTCAAAAACTACTATGGTGGATATGGGACCTAAGTCAATTTAACTACATACAAGTTTTGAAGAGTCTCTCTAGCCACTAATGTTGTATGAATGAGTACTACTATGTAGAAATTTTTTATCTAGGGATTTATCCCTAAATGATAGCTCTTGGTTTACTCTATGGGTAAAAAATAGTCATTTGAGATGGGTTAATTTCCCTTTACATTATCATTTCCTATCAATGGGATAGCTACTTTGGGGTTCCTCTAGTACTCCTCACAATGATTTTTAAGGCTTATGCCAAAGTAGTTCTCATAGTTATGTGGAGGGGTGTTTTTTTTATGGTGGATTTTGATCTTATTTTAATGCCCAGTTCTTTATAAGAGGGTTGTGGGGAGGCAACACCCCCCCACTAGGGTCACCATGGGGGTCTAATGGGTGGTGACCTATTGGATCCCCCTAGTAGGGGTTCGGGGGTAGTTCCCCTAAAGCAAAATTTTGTTAGAAATATATTACAAAATATTGTAATTTTTTAATAAATCTAGATCATTCACTATTAGGTTGTAGATCTAATAGTAGAAATTATGTTTTCTCAATTTTTACATTTTTGTAACCCTATTTTGATATGAGGGCATGGTAATTATGGTGGCACATTATATGTGAGCGAAGAGGGTATTTTAGTGGTTGTATTGTAGATTTTTCCTTTTATTTATTGGACTGAATAATAAGGACTAGCTTTTTCTGTGTGGATGTAGCCCATATTTGGTGAACCATATAAAATTTATGTCTCTATTGTGTTGATTTTTCTTCATTTTATTTTCATCGTTAAGTCATTAATATTAGGCATCAACACTTACTTAAATACTAAATATATTCTAACAAATACTACTTCCCATGTATGTGGGATAATTCAAATGTGCTAAAGGGGTGACTTACAAAGCATATGCATCCAAAGTGACTAAAACACTAATAATGGAAAGACAAGGGTAGGACACGAGTTGCTAACATCTTCCTATGAATGCAAGACCTTTTCAACATTTTTGAGTAAATTGTGTGATGGGGTGAATAATGCCTTCTACATGCTTCACCATTCTTTATCTTATATATCCATCTTTCCAAAATTATCTAAATGTGAAAATTGACTAGGTCATATTTACGTATTTTTGTTTTACAAACTATCTCATTAACAATGTCTAAATGTTTGGAGTAAAATATTTTTTTTCCTTTTTAAGATATTGTATGCATCCTTTCAAAGGCATGGTATATATATTGCTATTCATGTCTTAGTTATCCATGATATTCCTTATACCTTTTAATATAGTGGTAATGTGGACCTCTATAGATGGAAAGTAACTGTCACCACCTTTAGGAGAGGTGGAAAGAATAGTTTAAGAATCCATAGGATAGTAATTAGGCTTTGGGGATATTTTAGCATATAAAACTCTAGAACACGTATGAGTACAAGTGTAATTATGACCCCTAGAATAAAAGGGATCATAAATGAGTATTAATTAGGTTAAAAATATAAAACCCTAATAGGATGAAACCCTAATGAAGATCAAGGGATGAAGGTGAAAAGACTATTTATGTATGTAAATCAATCTTCATATCATGAATCCCTAGAAAAAATATTGGAAAAATAATTTTTGATGTATGTAAATTATAAATTATATTTTGAAACCCTAAGAAAAAATATAAAACCTTATAACAATAAAACCCTATGTAAAACATATGGTTTTTTAACTATTTGATATATGCACAAGTTTACTTCACCATTATGATTTACCCTAATATTGATTAAGATGATTTAATCAATATAATTAAGATATAAAATTAAAATGTAATTTAGATATTAATATATACAAATTAAGCATACTTTTAATTTTAGAAGACTGATATTGATTGCACTAATTTGGCAAGTTTTATATGTTAAGCATACTAAATAAAATAAAGGGATGAGTAATTAGAATTAATATATGACTATCTCACTATGACTTAATTTTAGGAGTTAAAATAATTTTAAATTAGCCTTTTGTTTCATTATATGTAAATACTAAAACATAATATTTATAGCATCTCATTCTAGTACATTAGATAGATATCAATCAGGGCTCTACCCTTTAGTTTAGACATTCCCAATGTTGAAATTATTGCATTTTCCTTTTCATTGTGCCTAAATTATTATTAATAGTCTTATGCTTATCATTATTATGACATAGATCATATTTAAAATATAAAAATATTAAAATTCTATATATATATATATATATATATATATCCTTCATTTTTAGTTACATATTTATACCTATTTTATATCCTCCTAGATACTATTAACCATAGAGGGACACTACCATTGATGTTAGTGTCTAGATCCTTATTTAGTGTTTAGTCACCTAAAATAATCCAAATTGAAAATTATTCAAAACCTATGATTCAATGGGCTATTTTTATTCTTGAACCCTATCATGAGATGTTTTTTTATGTGTGTGATATGAATACATGTATATGCCTTATCAATATTCATCTATAAATACCAAGAAAACATGTATTTAAGCTCATTAAATCAACTATAGAACTGAGTTCTACTTCCCTATTCCTCCTTATTTTCATATCAATCATAGGAACAATCAAACAAAGGGTATAAAACATCCAAAGAGTAGATCATGATCAGTAATTTCCAATTTATAAATGATATCAATACATGTATATACATATAACATATTAAAACATTATTCACAAACACTCCCCACACATAGGGGATAGATACATAAGTGTAAGTCCCACATTAAGTGAAATATTTGATAGGTTGGCAATGTTCATTTACAAAGAGGACTTTGAGATCAGTTCGACATTGTGAGACCACTAACCCATTTTTTGGAAGACACATTCCAAGCGTGAAGAGATAATGTTTGATGCATAATCAAATATATACATCCTATGTTCCAAATATGAATACATTAAAATAAAAGTGATAGAAAACCCCAAATAATGATTTTGGTCCCATCACAATCCAATGCATATTATGTACTAGACAATAAAATCATAGAACATGACAAGCATTGTAGTAGTGTCCCAATGTAAAAGGTAGTGTCTACATCTCTAGAGAAATATTTTCCAAAAACTTGTTGACTATTTTGAAATCTTAATTCTGCACACTTCTAACTATGTACAACTCAGATCCACTTGCACATTATAAATCCAATTGAGTATTAATTTTATATGGCATTGCAATCAATGGAATATATTTCAAATTTGTCACTTTATATATTTAACAACTCTCAATATTTTAATTGAGAATATTCATATATCCAAGTTTACAAATAATTTACCTACTATAAAATATTTTTATTCATCTATGTGTGCATGTTATTATACCCCCTTAACTCTTCACACAATATTTACAAAAAGGATTAAACATTTGGTGAACTTAACCAATATGTATTTTCATACAAATCTTATCTTTCTCTAATTTTTCAATCCTCCTAAGATTTCTTCTTGTAACTATTAAAATTTATTCTATCATTTGTATGGAACCTAGGCACAATCCTACATTAGGTGGTTTTCATATTTCATATCTTGAGCTACCCTTGGGATACCTAAAACGTCTCAAGGTAATACCATTTCAAATTATACTAATAATGATAATATAAATAATGAAAATGAGTCACATGTTGAAAAAAAAATCACACAATATGAATCTAATCACAAGGATAATAAAATGTGAACTTAATTAAAATGACCAAGTTAACCAACAAAAATTTAAATCTATTACTTTAATTTGAGATAGCATTTGTGTAAATCCTAAATATATTTGCAAGATCATAAATATTATATGAGAAACTCAAAAATTAAAAGGTATTAGTGAACAACCATTTTTATCTAATGATACAACTATTGTGACTAATATATATTATTATAATATATCCCTTCCCATTTCCCTCCCCTTGAACACAACATTTTATACTACATCTATTAGGGACATGGGGTATTTTTTCAAACCCTTGTTTCTTATGAGCCAAACAATTATTGTTGCATCATCTATGGGAAAAATTAGTACTTCAAATCAATTACTAATTCTAATGCCTACATCAAAACAAGTGGTGTTTTCATTCCCTTTGGTGGCTTCTCAAATCTCAAATATTGATCCTAATGAGTGTACAATGCAAACTATTCTCCTAGTTATAATTTTTATTGAAGATAAGGTTACCAACATAGTAAATAATTATGTGAAATCAACACATGTTATTGATTCAAATGATATATTAAATAATCCTTTAGCACTTGAGATATCTTTGCACCCTTTTCCAACTACTTTTTTTTACACCCAACTACACATTTTATGATGGCAAGGGTGATCCTAAATAACATCTATGTAATTTATATGTAGTATGCCTTGATTATGCTTTAAATCATAAACTTTTGACCAATTTATTTCCAAGGATATGAAAGGACTATGTTTGAAGATGGTTTTATGACTTACAAATCTAATTAGGGAAAGCATACAAGCACATAATATATCAATTTATAACACATTTATCCAATAAATTCACTAAAAGGATGTCATATACATACATTTATAAGATCAAACAAGGAACCAATGTACCTATCAATGAATATGTCTTGATGTGTAAAATAATGTTAGCCAATATGACAAATTCAATAGTAGATAAAGAGTTTAAAGTCATATTTAATAAAAGTTTTCTTTACCCTTTTCATTAGAATATTATTTTCAATAAGTTTACATATTTTGAGGAATTATGCTATAGTTTCCAAGATTGAGAAATGAAACTTATTTCGTTGTACAAGCTTAAGTATGTAGAAAACACACCAACTACATTCTCTACCAATTTTCATATCAAACCAATATACAAGGTAAAACCTACATAACCTAATACTAAAATAACCACAATGGTTAATGCATTGTAATGACAACCTAATCACCTCATTTTATATAATGTACATAATAAATAATTTATATGATCACCTAATCTCCATATTTGCTACATGATATTTCTATGGACTGTCATCACGTATCTCTTCCTCCTCCTATAGAGGTTGATAGGCATCGACCTCTACCAAAGGGATAAGATGCCAAAGCATTTTATAAACAAATATGATACATTGGAACACAAGATCTAAGATTTTATTGATAACCAAAAAAAATCATTTGATGGTCCTCTAAAGGATTGAGGTCACAACTTGGTAACCATCAAAATCTATGGATATTTAAATATCCATTGTAATATCATTCTAAGAAAAATTTAGAAGTGAAAATTTTATATCATGTACTTCCTCATCCAACACATTATGTGAATCCATTTAATGGGATTATTGGAAATTATAGATGTACAACACCTCATATGGTTTAAAGACCCTCTATTTCATTTGATGAAATTGAAATTCTTGATGATGTCTCAAATATTGATTCATTATTTGTTGAATCATAATTTGATCATCACCATACACATATAATTGTGATTGATAATGATGTTAGTGATAAAATGTGTACCACTATATTACTTACACATTTTGTATATACACATGATAATTTATACCCTTCAACCAAAATAGTCAGAGAATTATATGGGACATCATTGTACATTATTGGTAATATTAACTTACATTTATGGGTTGGTCCAACACATGTGGTAACTAATTTTTTTTTAATACCATACAAGGGAGTATTTGATATATTATTGGTATGATGTTGGATACATAAACTTATCTCAATACCTTTCATAGTACATGGGTGTATTAAATACATCCATACCAATAGGGTAGTCATAGTTTCTTTAATTCCATATGAACATCCATTTGAATAATAAGAGTTTTTTCCTAGATAGTTTCCTATCAAACCAACCAATTTTAATCATATGTGAATGGGAAAGAAACATGTAATTCCCTTTCCTAGCTATATTTTACTTGATGACTCTTTCACTATAGATATACAGTGGATTCTATCAAATCCTAATCTACTACTGCATAGCATGCCTAGTTACATAGACAAGATAAACATGTTCTAGTTAATATTTCTCCAAATAAACCAAAGAAAACTAAAAAATGGGTTCCAAAAACCACTACTTCTATTACTATTGATTCATGACCACATACTACTATTATGCATACATAGAGTGTTGTTGACTCTCTAGATACATTTATGAAACCTATACATACTATTTATCAACATAACCATTATGATTCGCCATATTATTAGTATAGATAACATTATGAGAATATATTATATGAGATAATAAGCTAGCAATTTCCTTATAAATATTTCAAAAATCTAAAAAAATCTAATATTTAATAAAATATAAAAACATACAAATAACCCAGAAAATATAAAAATATTCAACATTCCCATGTTTACTAGCTTCTTAGCACATGTGTTATTTGATTCATGTTAGTATCATATAATTTATATACACACATGTTTCCATTATATTTTATTTTGATATAGTCATACCATAGACACATGATATATGCATATACAAATGTTGGACCTCTCCTCTACTCACATCATATAGTATGTCAGGGATTATGCTTCATTGATCATGATTGATAAAAGTTACATATAATTTATGATAATTTCCACATTATCATGATTGAGATTATATATTATCCCTTTCATGTGTATATATCCATTCTCATATATTTCACACTGTACTTGATTTGTTATATTCCATGACATTTTTTTATACCACATATATGTAGGGACTAGTATGATGTGATTATATTGATTACCTATACTTAATTTATTCACATTTTCAATTCTTGATTTATATTATCTTGCTTATGTAACATTTGAATATGGTAATGTCATATTGGCCCATGTTCCATTCTATGTGGTTTATACATTTGAATATGCCATTCTATGTTGATTAGACATTTGAATATGTCATTTTGTTTTGATCGTGCATGATTTATACATGACCCTTGTATGAGGTCTCCATGGATAATTATTTTTTAATACAATGAGGGGTATTATTTGTGTGTTGTTTAGTTTTTTATATTGTATTGTTACTTTAAATATGTTTCCTTGATATACATCATAAGGCTTAGGACTTGATGTGATCACATATTTATAGCTTCATTGATATATTTACTTAGACATGTTACTCCTATATGATACATTATTCATAAACATATTATATACTCACCTTATCCTTTTGATGTAAGGTACATACCATATTACTTTTCACTCAGCTAAAAGGGGGGAACATATTAGTGGGAGCATGCCATAAATGCATGAAATACACATTTACAATGTTTCTATATTTTAGTGGGGGAATGTTATAAAGTCATGGCATCCAAACTTACTTATATATCCATATCACAAAGACATGACTTCCATAATTTCAAAATATATGGTATAGTCACATGATTCAAATATACACTCAGGTCAGAGTCCTATACATTACACTAATTTTTCACAATATTTGAAACATATATTTTCAGATTTTCTACACACATAGTTCAGTTTGAAACTTCTTTAGGGATCATATTCCATGTTATTACACCAAAAGATATAAAATTTACCGATTATATCTCCAAATTAATATCATCAAGAATCATTATTGTACACTAGGAAGTATTGTTATTAAACATTTTTTATTTACAATAGTTGATTTTATTTATAGTTTAAATTTATTAAATCATTCAACCTCA